>JAWPHD010001282.1:0-338267 GCA_037043455.1 Cyrtodaria siliqua
GATTAACAAAATCAAGTATCGCTATACTCCTACATGATTAACAACATCAAGTATCGCTATACTCCTACATGATTAACAACATCAAGCATCTCTATACTCCTAGGATTAACAATATCAAGCATCGCTATACTCCTAGGATTAACAAAATCAAGTATCGCTATACTCCTACAGGATTAACAACATCAAGCATCTCTATACTCCTAGGATTAACAATATCAAGCATCGCTATACTCCTAGGTTTAACAAAATCAAGCATCTCTATACTCCTACAGGATTAACAAAATCGAGCATTTCTATACTCCTACAGGATTAACAAAATCAAGCATTTCTATACTCCTACAGGATTAACAAAATCAAGCATTTCTATACTCCTACAGGATTAACAAAATCAAGCATTTCTATACTCCTACAGGATTAACAAAATCAAGCATTTCTATACTCCTACAGGATTAACAAAATCAAGCATCTCTATACTCCTACAGGATTAACAAAATCAAGCATCTCTATACTCCTAGGATTAACAAAATCAAGTATCGCTATACTCCTACATGATTAACAACATCAAGCATCTCTATACTCCTAGGATTAACAATATCAAGCATCGCTATACTCCTAGGATTAACAAAATCAAGTATCGCTATACTCCTACAGGATTAACAACATCAAGCATCTCTATACTCCTATGATTAACAATATCAAGCATCGCTATACTCCTAGGATTAACAAAATCAAGTATCGCTATACTCCTACATGATTAACAACATCAAGCATCTCTATACTCCTAGGATTAACAATCTCAAGCATCGCTATACTCCTACAGGATTAACAACATCAAGCATCTCTATACTCCTAGGATTAACAAAATCAAATATCGCTATACTCCTACATGATTAACAAAATCAAGCATCTCTATACTCCTAGGATTAACAATGTCAAGCATCGCTATACTCCTAGGTTTAACAAAATCAAGCATCTCTATACTCCTACAGGATTAACAAAATCGAGCATGTTATACTCCTACAGGATTAACAAAATCTAGCATTTCTATACTCCTACAGGATTAACAAAATCAAGCATTTCTATACTCCTGCAGGATTAACAAAATCAAGCATTTCTATACTCCTACAGGATTAACAAAATCAAGCATTTCTATACTCCTACAGGATTAACAAAATCAAGCATCTCTATACTCCTACAGGATTAACAAAATCAAGCATCTCTATACTCCTACAGGATTAACAAATTCAAGCATCGCTATACTCCTAGGAATAACAAAATCGAGCATTTCTATACTCCTACAGGATTAACAAAATCAAGCATTTCTATACTCCTACAGGATTAACAAAATCAGGCATTTCTATACTCCTACAGGATTAACAAAATCAAGCATCTCTATACTCCTACAGGATTAACAAATTCAAGCATCTCTATACTCCTACTGGATTAACAAAATTAAGCATCTCTATACTCCTACAGGATTAACAAAATCAAGCATCTCTATACTCCTACAGGATTAACAAAATCAAGTATCGCTATACTCCTAGGATTAACAAAATCAAGCATCTCTATACTCCTAGGAATAACAAAATTAAGCATCTCTATACTCCTAGGATTAACAAAATTAAGCATATCTATACTCCTAGGATTGACAAAATCAAGCATCTCTATACTCCTAGGATTAACAAAATTAAGCAACTCCTAGGATTAACAAAATCAAGCATCATTATACTCCTAATATTAACAAAATCAAGCATCTCTATACTCCTAGGATAAACAAAATCAAGCATCTCTATACTGCTAGGATTAACAAAATTAAGCATCTCTATACTCCTACAGGATTAACAAAATCAAACATTTCTATACTCCTACAGGATTAACAAAATCAAGTATCGCTATACTCCTACAGGATTAACAAAATCAAGCATCGCTATACTCCTAGGATTAACAAAATCGAGCATTTCTATACTCCTACAGGATTAACTAAATCAAGCATTTCTATACTCCTACAGGATTAACAAAATCAAGTATCGCTATACTCCTAGGATTAACAAAATCAAGCATCGTTATACTCCTAGGATTAAAAAAATCGAGCATTTCTATACTCCTACAGGATTAACAAAATCAAGCATTTCTATACTCCTACAGGATTAACAAAATCAAGCATTTCTATATTCCTACAGGATTAAAAAATCAAGTATCGCTATACTCCTAGGATTAACAAAATCAAGCATCTCTATACTCCCAGGATTAACAAAATCAAGCATTTCTATACTCCTACAGGATTAACAAAATCAAGCATCTCTATACTCCTAGGATTAACAAAAGCAAGCATCTCTATACTCCTGCACGATTAACAAAATCAAGCATATCTATACTCCCAGGATTAACAAAATCAAGCATCTCTATACTCATAGGATTAACAAAATCAAGCATCTCTATACTCCTGCAGGATTAACAAAATCAAGCATCTCTATACTCCCAGGATTAACAAAATCAAGCATCTCTATACTCCTAGGATTAACAAAATCAAGCATCTCTTTACTCCTACTGGATTAACAAAATCAAGCATCTCTATACTCCTACAGGATTAAAAAAATCAAGCATCTCTATACTCCTACAGGATTAACAAAATCAAGCATCTCTATACTCCTACAGGATTAACAACATCAAGCATCGCTATACTCCTAGGTTGAACAAAATCAAGCATCTCTGTACTCCTAGGATTAACAAAATCAAGCATCTCTATACTCCTACAGGATTAACAAAATCAAGCATCTCTATACTCCTACAGGATTAACAAAATCAAACATCTCTGTACTCCTAAGATTAACAATATCAAGCATCTCTATACTCGTACAGGATTAATAAAATCAAGCATCGCTATACTCCTAGGATTAACAAAATCAAGCAACTCCTAGGATTAACAAAACCAAGCATCTCTATACTCCTAAGATTTAGAAAATCAAGCATCTCTATACTCCTAGGATTAACAAAATCATGCATCTCTATACTGCTAGAATTAACAAAATTAAGCATCTCTATACTCCTACAGGATTAACAAAATCAAGCATTTCTATACTCCTATAGATTAACAAAATCAAGCATCTCTATACTCCTAGGATTAACAAAATCAAGCATCTCTTTACTCCTGCACGATTAACAAAATCAAGCATCTCTATACTCCTACAGGATTAACAAATTCAAGCTTCTCTATACTCCTACAGGATTAACAAAATCAAGCATCTCTATACTCCTACAGGATTAACAAAATCAAGCATCTCTATACTCCTACTGGATTAACAAAATCAAGCATCTATATACTCCTACAGGATTAACAAAATCAAGCATCTCTATACTCCTACAGGATTAACAAAATCAAGTATCGCTATACTCCTACAGGATTAACAACATCAAGCATCTCTATACTCCTAGGATTAACAATATCAAGCATCGCTATACTCCTACATGATTAACAAAATCAAGCATCTCTATACTCCTACAGGATTAACAAAATCAAGCATCTATATACTCCTACTGGATTAACAAAATCAAGCATCTATATACTCCTACAGGATTAACAAAATCAAGCATCTCTATACTCCTACAGGATTAACAAAATCAAGTATCGCTATACTCCTACAGGATTAACAATATCAAGCATCGTTATACTCCTACAGGATTAACAAAATCAAGCATCTCTATACTCCTACAGGATTAACAAAATCAAGCATCTCTATACTCCTACAGGATTAACAACATCAAGCATCTCTATACTCATACAGGATTAACAAAATCAAGCATCTATATACTCCTACTGGATTAACAAAATCAAGCATCTATATACTCCTACAGGATTAACAAAATCAAGCATCTCTATACTCCTACTGGATTAACAAAATCAAGCATCTATATACTCCTACAGGATTAACAAAATCAAGCATCTCTATACTCCTACAGGATTAACAACATCAAGTATCGCTATACTCCTAAGATTAACAAAATCAAGCATCTCTATACTCCTAGGATTAACAAAATCAAGCATCTCTTTACTCCTGCACGATTAACAAAATCAAGTATCGCTATACTCCTACAGGATTAACAAAATCAAGCATCTCTATACTCCTACAGGATTAACAAAATCAAGCATCTATATACTCCTACTGGATTAACAAAATCAAGCATCTATATACTCCTACAGGATTAACAAAATCAAGCATCTCTATACTCCTACAGGATTAACAAAATCAAGTATCGCTATACTCCTAAGATTAACAAAATCAAGCATCTCTATACTCCTAGGATTAACAAAATCAAGCATCTCTTTACTCCTGCACGATTTACAAAATCAAGCATCTCTTTACTCCTACAGGATTAACAAATTCAAGCTTCTCTATACTCCTACAGGATTAACAAAATCAAGCATCTCTATACTCCTACAGGATTAACAAAATCAAGCATCTCTATACTCCTACTGGATTAACAAAATCAAGCATCTATATACTCCTACAGGATTAACAAAATCAAGCATCGCTATACTCCTACAGGACTAACAACATCAAGTATCGCTATACTCCTACAGGATTAACAACATCAAGCATCTCTGTACTCCTAGGATTAACAATATCAAGCATCTCTATACTCCTAGGATTAACAAAATCGAGCATTTTTATACTCCTACAGGATTAACAAAATCAAGAATTTCTATACTCCTACAGGATTAACATAATCAAACATTTCTATACTCCTACAGGATTAACAAAATCAAGCATCTCTATACTCCTACAGGATTAACAAAATCAAGTATCGCTTTACTCCTAGGATTAACAAAATCAAGCATCTCTATACTCCTAGGATTAACAAAATCAAGCATCTCTATACTCCCAGGATTAACAAAATCAAGCATCTATATACTCCCAGGATTAACAAAATCAAGCATCTCTATACTCCTAGGATTAACAAAATCAAGCATCTCTATACTCCTGCAGGATTAACAAAATCAAGCATCTCTATACTCCTAGGATTAACAAAATCAAGCATCTCTATACTCCTACAGGATTAACAAAATCAAGCATCTCTATACTCCTACATGATTAACAAAATCAAGCATCTCTATACTCCTACAGGATTAACAAAATCAAGCATCTCTATACTGCTACAGGATTAACAACATCAAGCATCGCTCTACTCCTAGGATTAACAAAATCAAGCATCTATATACTCCTACAGGATTAACAAAATCAAGCATCTCTATACTCCTACAGGATTAACAAAATCAAGTATCGCTATACTCCTACAGGATTAACAACATCAAGCATCTCTATACTCCTAGGATTAACAATATCAAGCATCGCTATACTCCTACATGATTAACAAAATCAAGCATCTCTATACTCCTACAGGATTAACAAAATCAAGCATCTATATACTCCTTCTGGATTAACAAAATCAAGCATCTATATACTCCTACAGGATTAACAAAATCAAGCATCTCTATACTCCTACAGGATTAACAAAATCAAGTATCGCTATACTCCTACAGGATTAACAATATCAAGCATCGTTATACTCCTACAGGATTAACAAAATCAAGCATCTCTATACTCCTACAGGATTAACAAAATCAAGCATCTCTATACTCCTACAGGATTAACAACATCAAGCATCTCTATACTCATACAGGATTAACAAAATCAAGCATCTATATACTCCTACTGGATTAACAAAATCAAGCATCTATATACTCCTACAGGATTAACAAAATCAAGCATCTCTATACTCCTACTGGATTAACAAAATCAAGCATCTATATACTCCTACAGGATTAACAAAATCAAGCATCTCTATACTCCTACAGGATTAACAACATCAAGTATCGCTATACTCCTAAGATTAACAAAATCAAGCATCTCTATACTCCTAGGATTAACAAAATCAAGCATCTCTTTACTCCTGCACGATTAACAAAATCAAGTATCGCTATACTCCTACAGGATTAACAAAATCAAGCATCTCTATACTCCTACAGGATTAACAAAATCAAGCATCTATATACTCCTACTGGATTAACAAAATCAAGCATCTATATACTCCTACAGGATTAACAAAATCAAGCATCTCTATACTCCTACAGGATTAACAAAATCAAGTATCGCTATACTCCTAAGATTAACAAAATCAAGCATCTCTATACTCCTAGGATTAACAAAATCAAGCATCTCTTTACTCCTGCACGATTTACAAAATCAAGCATCTCTTTACTCCTACAGGATTAACAAATTCAAGCTTCTCTATACTCCTACAGGATTAACAAAATCAAGCATCTCTATACTCCTACAGGATTAACAAAATCAAGCATCTCTATACTCCTACTGGATTAACAAAATCAAGCATCTATATACTCCTACAGGATTAACAAAATCAAGCATCGCTATACTCCTACAGGACTAACAACATCAAGTATCGCTATACTCCTACAGGATTAACAACATCAAGCATCTCTGTACTCCTAGGATTAACAATATCAAGCATCTCTATACTCCTAGGATTAACAAAATCGAGCATTTTTATACTCCTACAGGATTAACAAAATCAAGAATTTCTATACTCCTACAGTATTAACATAATCAAACATTTCTATACTCCTACAGGATTAACAAAATCAAGCATCTCTATACTCCTACAGGATTAACAAAATCAAGTATCGCTTTACTCCTAGGATTAACAAAATCAAGCATCTCTATACTCCTAGGATTAACAAAATCAAGCATCTCTATACTCCCAGGATTAACAAAATCAAGCATCTATATACTCCCAGGATTAACAAAATCAAGCATCTCTATACTCCTAGGATTAACAAAATCAAGCATCTCTATACTCCTGCAGGATTAACAAAATCAAGCATCTCTATACTCCTAGGATTAACAAAATCAAGCATCTCTTTACTCCTACTGGATTAACAAAATCAAGCATCTCTATACTCCTACAGGATTAACAAAATCAAGCATCTCTATACTCCTACATGATTAACAAAATCAAGCATCTCTATACTCCTACAGGATTAACAAAATCAAGCATCTCTATACTGCTACAGGATTAACAACATCAAGCATCGCTCTACTCCTAGGATTAACAAAATCAAGCATCTCTATACTCCTACAGGATTAACAAAATCAAGCATCTCTATACTCCTACATGATTAACAAAATCAAGCATCTCTATACTCCTACAGGATTAACAAAATCAAGCATCTCTATACTGCTACAGGATTAACAACATCAAGCATCGCTATACTCCTAGGATTAACAATCTCAAGCATCTCTATACTCCTAGGATTAACAAAATCAAGCATCTCTATACTGCTACAGGATTAACAACATCAAGCATAGCTATACTCCTAGGTTTAACAAAATCAAGCATCTCTGTACTCCTAGGATTAACAAAATCAAGCATCTCTATACTTCTACAGGATTAACAAAATCAAGCATCTCTATACTGCTACAGGATTAACAACATCAAGCATCGCTCTACTCCTAGGTTTAACAAAATCAAGCATCTCTGTACTCCTAGGATTAACAAAATCAAGCATCTCTATACTCCTGCAGGATTAACAAAATCAAGCATCTCTATACTCCTAGGATTAACAAAATCAAGCATCTCTTTACTCCTACTGGATTAACAAAATCAAGCATCTCTATACTCCTACAGGATTAACAAAATCAAGCATCTCTATACTCCTACATGATTAACAAAATCAAGCATCTCTATACTCCTACAGGATTAACAAAATCAAGCATCTCTATACTCCTACAGGATTAACAAAATCAAGCATCTCTATACTCCTACAGGATTAACAACATCAAGCATCGCTATACTCCTAGGATTAACAAAATCAAGCATCTCTATACATCTAGGATTAACAAAATCAAGCATCTCTATACTGCTACAGGATTAACAACATCAAGCATCGCTATACTCCTACAGGATTAACAAAATCAAGCATCTCTATACTGCTACAGGATTAACAACATCAAGCATCTCTGTACTCCTAGGATTAACAAAATCAAGCATCTCTATACTCCTACAGGATTAACAAAATCAAGCATCTCTATACTGCTACAGGATTAACAACATCAAGCATCGCTATACTCCTAGGTTTAACAAAATCAAGCATCTCTGTACTCCTAGGATTAACAAAATCAAGCATCTCTATACTCCTACAGGATTAACAAAATCAAGCATCTCTATACTCCTACAGGATTAACAAAATCAAGCATCTCTGTACTCCTAAGATTAACAATATCAAGCATCTCTATACTCGTACAGGATTAATAAAATCAAGCATCTCTATACTCCTAGGATTAACAAAATCAAGCATCTCTATACTCCTGCAGGATTAACAAAATCAAGCATCTCTATACTCCTAGGATTACCAAAATCAAGCATCTCTATACTCCTAGGATTAACAAAATCAAGCATCTCTATACTCGTGCAGGATTAACAAAATCAATGGGGTGACTACTGACCGGCTACAAATTGACTGGTTATAACATTGCTAACATGTATTTTCTCTCTTTATTCATAGATATACGATCTTACCTGAGTGTTTATTTCATATGAAATAAATATGAAAACTAAGACTCTGAATAATGAATATTCTTCTATGAGTTTTATATATTTGTATGTGAAACTAACACGAATGTAAGATACGTTTTTATCAAATGACACCTTGTTGAGATATTCATTATAATAGTGATACTCCCACAATTTATTTAACAAATATAATCGGACTGCAGGACGTCATCCGATGTTATTACAAATGTGGAAATACAAATATGAAAATTTTATACATAACACAACGGATACAAGCGACGTCATTGGATACAAAACTGCTTAATATCCAGTCTGGTATATGTTTGCTTTGTGATTGTCTACATTTTAAAATCTGTTGTAAACATGCTTGAATGCCACTCATTTGCCTGTTAAACATATGACACAGTTCAAGAGAAGACAGATTATATTTTACTTGATAACCGGTAGAAAATTGAAGATAATTAGTGAAACTATATATACTTATAATTGACGGATCATTTCAGGCAGATATATCAATATTTTATATTTTGTTGATTTAGGATCTTTAAAAATCATAGCACATGAGTAAAGGGTGCTTGTGATTTAAGTTTTCACTCCGATACCCAGAAAGAAAGTGTATAACCGTCACTAACACCAAGCCTTCACTTCTATGACAGATGTGTTTACTTGTAGGAATAATAAACATTGCCGTGCTCAGTGGCGTGAGGTTAAGGTCAATGTTCCGCGATATATCTTGATACCAGCCACATTTTGATAACAAAAACTACTTTTATTCTAGGTGTACTGTCACAGTTTTAAGGCATATATGGTGATTGTAGAGTCGGAGGCTGAAAACGAATTTCTGAAGCAACAAGCTAGAGTTAAAGGTAAACTGAAGGTTTCCAAACTGTTATATTTCAGATGTATCATTTTAAAAGAAAAAGGTACTAAAGTAGCTCAGTATTAAAGTAGCACATTATTAAAGTAGCACATTATTAAAGTAGCACATTATTACAGTAGCTCATTATTAAAGTAGCTCATTATTAAAGTAGCTCGGTATTAAAGTAGCACATTATTAAAGTAGCTCATTATTAAAGTAGCTCAGTATTGCCGTATTGTTGATAAAAAATTATTATAGATAAACGTTATCGGCATTTGTTTTTCTAAAGTGATTTTGATGCGTGTCGTGCTCAGATCCCAATGTAGTGGGATGGGGGTTTGGGTCGGGTAAGTATATAGTTGTGTTGTAGAGAACATGCGGACCCGAACTCCCTTTCTACTTTAACAAAGTTATTTCTGAAAATACACGTATACTGGCTATACAGCAAACACCTCCTAATTTCTTTTGAAACCTATATGTTCGTTTCGTTGTTTGAAATCGGGAATGAAAACAGTTTATAACAAAGTTGTTTCTGCTGATACAACAGCCACTATTGCAGTTATTGTTTGACGCCTACTTGACGTCAAAGTTTCATGACTGGATGTCGGGAGCATTCATTTGTATACTCCATTTCAATCTATTAAGTATGCTGTGGTTTCCAAGCACATAACTCAGTGCACTTGTTTCATGTGCGACTTGATCCCCAATGGCTACGGCACTAGCAAAACAAACTTTCAACTTTGTAATGAATTCCCAAGTTACACAAACAACCATATAACGCCCGTTATATTAAAAAAAAATCTCCAAGCTTTTAACATATTTAAAGATCAAGTTCAAGGACTATTGTCGGCCACCTTTGAAACAAAATCCAAAATCGATGGGGAAATACGTATTTGGTTGAAAAAATCTCTTGGCAATATCCCAGCAATTTTGGATTTCTTTTTTCAAAGATGGCCGATCAATAGTTCTTAACAGTGGTGTGCTAGTGTGTTTAAGATTATTACAATAAAAATGGTATTTTATTGACTTATTTTGCATTAAATGACCCTAAAATATAAATAACCTTAGTGCATTCATTGTTTCCCATATGTCCTAATTCTTATGCGATTAAAAACATATTAACATTTATACATATATAATATTGAGAGATTTTAATTTACGTTGGTAACCCTTACCAACGGATTCGAACCCACAGTCCTAGGAGACCAACAACGACAACGCCGCCTCTCTAAAGAGCAGATGCATGTACTAGACCACTCGGCCACTTAGCCAGATTGGCTTCGGTGGCCTGGTGATACTAAGGTTCTAACTAATGAAGCGTCGAATATATTTCAGGCGTTTCCATCAAAGAGCAACACTCATAGTGCACAGTTACAATAGAGTATTCACATTACACGATTCTTATACAAGCATTACTGATTCACTGAATTTAGAATAGAATAGAATGATTGTGTTTTGTTTGTGTATTTCAGGAAATAGCCACTGGTTGGGCATGAGTGATCAATGTAAAGAAGGAGAGTGGAGGTGGCTTGAAACAGGATATCCTATATCTTTCACGGACTGGGCAGATGAACAACCGAGCAATTCCAATGAAGGGGAGGAATGTACTCATATTCATTCGCGGTATTCATATAAATGGAATGATATTTCTTGCTCCGAATCGTATCATCCGATCTGCGAAATGGGTATGCTAATTAACTATGACGAGGTATAATGTATAACATTGATACAATATTACAATTAGTTTGTATGTATCACTGGTGATTTGACATCGTCCGTACTTGGGACACGACCGTCCAGAATTCTGTAGATGCCATTATTTCCGCGTTTTTAGTACTTTATCATGTAATTAGTGATAGCTGATTAATGTCATCCGACGAATATTTACGGTGTTCTGTTAGAGCCATCGTAACAGCAAATAATATCGATATGTAAACGCGATAGCACGATGTACAGGTATAGCCATAGCCCAGTTCGGTAATTACTTAAAAAGATTATGTCCCTTTAAAATCTCTTCAGCTTTTAGCACAATTTCCTCACAGGAAGTTGAATATTTCCAAGAGTAATACTTTTTATACCCTATCGTATGAACCCTTACAGACGTACATTACATGAGCAAATTGTGTTATTCAATAAATATCAGATGACGAGGCCCGCTCAATAAAGCTTTTGTATGAAGTAAACATATAAAGCAGGTTTTCATTAATTGTGTTTTGGTTTTATTTTTGCTCCAAAACAATAAAGAATTGCCAGAATAGTTTTGTATTTAGTATAGATAAATTATTAACTTATATTCTTCTTCATTGAAGTCAAGTACATTGTATTTTGTTTAGCTATAACCTAGATAGTATTCAATATAGCAATGCTAAACAAAGAAATAACTTTAATCTGGCCTCAGCTAATATACCTGAACTGCTCGATCATGTAGCCTGTCAGCAGTAAAAGCAAGCTTTCCATGCTTTTTCAATGACCAGTTAGCATTGGAAAATATGTCTTTACAAGCTCTTCGGGTTTGAGATAAGAAAAGTAATTTGCACACCATGACAACTCTGTATTTCTCATTAAAGAGAAGCAAATCATGTTACCGAACTGGGCTATAATCCGAGTGGCGAAACCACGTGACTTTTTGATCGGATTCATGGCAAAAACAAAATGCTCGATTCAGTTAAGTCTTCGCTTTATAACTTTCCCAATATTTATCGATTTTTATTCAACTAAAGTACACATACCCCTTCAAAGTGAGCTCTTTCCTCCGCCGCAAATGGTAATGCGATTTATCTAGTAATTTCTGAGGTTAGTCCTCCCAAAATCTTGGAAACTAAATAAATATTTGACCGTGTACATTTTGTGAGAGCTAATCTCAAAAAGTAATGAATGAACCAAATTGCCCTTTGCGGCGGAGTAAAGAGCTCACATTGTAAGGGTATGTGCGCGTTATTTGAACAAAATTCGTTAAATTTTTAATTAAATCATGAAGAAAAACCCTAACTTAATCGAGCACTTAGTTTACCTTTTTTTTGCCATGAAACCGATCAAAATGTCGCGAGGTTTTGTCACTCTGATAATGCTACGATGGTAATGCTACAATGGTAATGCTACGGGTAATGCTACGATGGTAATGCTACGATGGTAATGATACGATGGTAATGCTACGATGGTAAAGGTACGATGGTAATGATACGATGGTAATACTACGATGGTAATGCTACGATGGTAATGCCACGATGCTACGATGGTAATACTACGATGGTAATAGTAGTAGAATGATTGGCGATGGTGCGATGGTGATAGAAAGCTAATCGTGAATCTGTGATTTTATTTCTCGTAATAGCCACCGTACTATGCCATCTCACTAACTTAAAAGATAATAAGGTCTACATTAGAGTACACCTCGGAGCTATGAGTGCAAGTGGTTGTAAAATATAACAAAGCTTTTTTCATCTGTTTCTAAAACGGGGTGTTCTTGTTGTCATTTTCATAATATGCTAACATTACCTACGTTTCTTTTTTTGCAAATTCAAGTTAGAGTCGTGTGCCTATATTGACTATATTACTAAGTGTTACAAAACAGTAACGTGGTTCTAAGCATAGTTACAATGATGGAACATTTTTATACATATAAAACTACTGTTAATTTTGACATTCTTAGAATATTCTAGACAGGGCGTAGCTTCATATAGGCCGTGTAGGCCGCGGCCTACACTTTTTTCTGAGAAATCGAAAAAATAAAAATGCCAAAAATGTAATAAAAATTGGAGGCCTAGGGGATAATGGGCTAAATTATAAAATCGCAACAAAATATACTCAAATATGATAATTTACGGTAAAAAGTAAGGATATTGATGCTCTTATAGACATATTCACCGGTACGAAATATACGCTAAAACGCACCTCCTACAGTCCAGCTGAAAAAAATATTACGTGGGAGCATGCCCCCGGAACCCCCTAGTACTCGGCCTACACATCATATTCAGACAAGCTACGCCCCTGTCAAACGGTATCGCTATATATATATATATGTATATTTCAGAGATGGACGAATGTTTAAGCAACCCTTGTCAAAATAATGCCGCCTGCAATGATTTATTAAATAAATACAGTTGCACGTGCGCTGAAGACTTTACAGGTGTCAACTGCGAAATAGGTATATATACTAACTCTTAACGCCGCCCCCTTTATATTTTAAATAGGCCTCTATGTTTTATTTCACTCTTTTGTAATGAAATTGTGTATGGTTATATTTAAACCATATTGCAACACTACTGTAGAACACTACTGTAGAACACTTGTGTTCGAATCATTATCGATGACATATTTTCAAGGTTGTTGCAACTGGATTTTCACACTCACTTCTGATAAATTCGCCCCGTGTGGTTCCCGGGGGCCCCGTTTAGTCACGAGGCAAAGAATAGGGCCACTGCAGATCCCTTTGGAGGGGTAGGCAGAGGGGTAGAATCCCCCAAATTCATGCTCATTTTATCATTTTTTGTTCATTTTCATTAAAGGTCTTCATCCCTGCATTGTTTCAGGTGCCATCTCGCTCACCTCAAAAGAGCAGTGGCAGAAAAACAGTAAACGTGGCTCCAGCGTAAATGGAGTTTCTACGATAGAATTTGCAGCAACTCTTCAGTTCAGGGTGAGAAGGTTCTAGGCACATTTTCCATATTTTATCTCTATGTACAAGGAGGATGAGCCTGGCATGTTCATGCCTGTTAGGCGCCATATAACCTTTCATGTGTTGGTACGCCTTAAAACCCAATTCAATTCAATTCTGAGAAATTCGACATTTTATAGTATAAATGATACGGGTTGTTAACAGTTTCTAGTAGTAGTATATGACAGTCTTGCAATTGTGAGCATAGAGAGTTAAGACATGGCCTGCATGTTACACATAAATTAATTTGAAGTGTTTCACGTCTTTTAGTAACCGATACACTCAAAGACATATAGCACTTAAAAGTCTAATAATCAAAAACAGAATTCTTAAGCTTTTTAATTTTTTATACTAATTTTCTGAAAGTTCGTAACATGATTTAAAATGCATTTCTAGAAATTAATTCAATATAAATGTTTTAAATTGAGGTCCTCCTTGTATGTATAAGATATTTGTTAATGATTCCAGATATGTGCGTTCCACATCACCCCGCCGGAGCAGATGTTGTTTTTGTCCTGGATTCTTCTCTGAGTCAAAGTCAAACTGTGTTTCAGAAACAGAAAGACTACATCAAAGAGTTCATTATCAGCTTCCCTATTGGCGTTGATGACTTCCAATTTAGCGTGGTAACATTCTCCTTGGACGCCATAGTGCATTCATATTTAAACTCGTATACCACACACGAAACATTACTCCATGTAGTTGACAATATCACACACATAGCAGGGCCATCGTTTACAGGTAAAGCCCTGGAAGTTGTACGAAAAGATGTTCTAACTCCAGACAAAGGGGCGAGGTCTGTCTACCACTACGTAATCGTTCTGACGAACGGTCTTTCATCAAACAGAAGGGACACGATATATCAGGCTACTCAGTTAAAGCTCGACGGGGCGAATGTTATTGCCATAGCCATTGGGGATCAAGTCGCACATGAAGAGCTGATTAATATTGCCAGCGACTCTAGCAAGGTGTTTCCTGCCACAAATAAAGATGCTCTGAATACCATTCTTAGATCTCACGTCATGGCTACTTGCCCAGGTATAGTTCAACCCACTTTTACTTCTTGACTAATGCATAATCTAAATTGACAATCTGAATACGTGAAAACGTATTTGGGTTTGATATTTGCGTCGTAAGGCTACGTTTAGTTTAGATGATCAGGAAAAAGGAAAAATAATATTAATTTTAACTGTATTCCTAAGCACGTTACATTTTGTTCGCGTAAAATCCGATCAAGTATTGTATTGTGTTTGCGTTTAATGTTTTTGTTTTGTTTTCATAGACTGTTTCAGAAACACGTCCGACATTGCCATTTTAATGGACGCTTCGAAGGATTTAGACCAACAATCGAATCTGTTTTACAAACAACTAAATGCACTAAAACAATTATTAAAGGCCATACCTATCAGCAAAGACGGTGTGCATGTTAGTTATACAAGATTTGGAAAAACGATTTCCGAAGAATTTGATTTTGATGATTATACAACGTTTGCTGAAGTCAATGAACAAATTACAAAGGTCTCCCGTTTAGAGCGAATTGATGGCTCTGCACATGTCACTAAAGTACTAAATCATTTGTACCATCATGGGTTCCTGTCTACGAAGGGCAAGCGTCCAAACGCGAGAAAGATGGCAGTTATTTTTAGCAACGGAAAAATCGTTGACACAGATGCAGTCAATGAAGAAGCAAAACGGCTTAAAGAGAGCGGTGTCACCTTGGTAACTGTTGGTACCGGTAGAGACGCAAATATAACATCCCTATTAGAGATAGCGTCAGATCCAGCATTTGTGTATGTAGTTGGCGAGGATATGTATACAGACCTTACGGTTTTGTATTCATTGGTAGGCGCACTGGAATATGATGTGTGTGAGTTTGATTAGAACAAGTGAAGTTCCATCCTTGCACAAAGAAGAGGGAACCATGGTACTGCATTCACATCGTTTGGATTTTTAAAGACACGTTTTATTTACTTATGATTGATTGTTTGACCGTATGCCTATTGCGTTATTCATTTCTGGCTGTGTATGTTTTGTTTTGTTCTCTACAATGCCGTCATTCTAATTGCAACTGTCTTTGTTATTCTACCAAATGTTTACATATATTATTGGTGCAATATAATAAATACTGATGAAGGTGATCCTTTGAGAGCAACAAACACAATTAAGAGAATAAAGCAGCAGACTCGGTTTTATTGAGTCTGTTCATGAGAAATAATGAAAGAAGAAACACTTCTCACGCCTCGTAGCACCGGCTTAAGCGGTATTCTACTTCAAAGTCACCTATATTGGGCTCGTTGGTTCCAAAGGACCAGTAAAAAATAACACTACTGATTCGTAGCATGGGGAGACTTTTTACAGCCGCCACACTGCACTAAACGAACGCTAATGTGAAAGTTAATAAATACTGATAAAGGTGATCCTTTGAGAGCAACAAACACAATTAAGAGAATAAAGCAGCAGACTCGGTTTTATTGAGTCTGTTCATGAGAAGTAATGAAAGAAGCAACACTTCTCACGCCCCCTAGCACCGGCTTAAGCGGTATTCTACTTAAGCCACAGTTATCAATAATATGTAAAAACCATTTGCTTTGAGCTATTCTAATAATTAATATTAATGATTGCACATATGCAAGTTATCATGTAGAAAACCTAACGTGACGCAGCGAGCTTTGAACTCATCAGGATTGCCTTGTGTCTCTTTCATACTGTTTTGTAAGTATGAAATGCTGTAAACGTTTAAAATATAACAGTAGTTTAAACTACATCTTCCCAGAAACCGCTCGGCCAAGAAAATGGGGTATATGTGGTCGTCCATGTGTGGTAGTTTACTGCCTGCAACCGTAATTCTAAAACATAGAGCTGTCCAATTAGTCAACAATTTTGGATGGGTGTAGATTCTTTCTCCAGTGTAATAGGCTGAATTGAAATGTTGATCTAAAGTCAGTATCAATGTCCATGTAAGAAATAAAAATAAAAATAATAGCTGTGAGGTCGATTTATAGCGACACATTTCATAAACAAACACAGAAACGTCACCCTGATTTACATTGTTTTGTAAAATACTTAAACGAATGAAAGGACATAGACACGTATTATTGCAATCAATACTGAGAAAAATAAATTTAGCACGTAAAATGCATGTCAATTCCATAGACGAGATACAAAGCCGTGTATGTCCGGGTAAAGTGACATAGATATGACCAATAATAATGCTACAAAGTCGGTGATAAAAACAAATAGGTTGGGATTATACTGTTATAGGTTATCGAAAATCGTTCTTATTTCAATGAAAAGGGAAGTAATTTTACGAAATTTTGAATATTTTTGTTTGAGAATAACATTCTTTTTTAGTCACATTTTTGCGTTTTTTATACAATGACATAATGGGGCAATTCGTGTTCAAGCCAAAAAATAAATGTGTTCAAAGCAATACGTGTGTATAACGAAATGATTTGTTTTCAATATATGGGAGGTAATTCTGATACTAGTGCTTAGAAAAAAGTAAAACAACACGATTTTTTGGAAAGTCTCATCCTTACCTAGCATTGCTGATAGCTTCAAACACATATATAAATGTTCATTTGTTTAATCTATGTCTCTAAAAGTCGTGCTAAACTTTTTTTGCTCAGTATATATATACTGAGGGAAAAACGTTTAGCAAGTTTTTGTTGCACCCTGGAAATAATACATTTTTGGTTGTAAAATCAAGAAACTACTGCCATAGACACAATATTTTATTAAACACACATCAATAACAGTTGAACATCTTAATGACGTAAGTCGTAACGAATAAATGAACGTAGGGGTCAAGCCCTTAAAGTCCCAAAAATGTCAATATATCTTGTATACAGTATTATTTCATCTAAAAAACTTGCTAAACTTTTTTTCCTCAGTATATAAATATATAGAGTTTAATTAACATTGTTGAAGACAAGTGATACGGGAAATAATTCCCGAGTGAGAAAGAGTGCGTTTTCGCACGAGTTTCTATATCGCAAGAATATTTCTCACGAGTGAATTATTTTCCGTATCACGACAAAAATGTTAATTAAACTATATAATATATATTCTGTGATGAATTTCTTTCCAATCATCTTTTGACACAAGTATTCCTTCTTCTGTCACTCCTTTGCCTTTGGCGACAGGGCGGAGTAATATCATGACGTCAATTCGTGACGTAATATCGTGACGTCTATCGTTTAGTTCATAACGCCTAGCCTCGGTCACCCGGCCCGCTTCTGATTTCTTCGTTACGCTATGCTACACGGATCCCGAACCAGGATATCATATGCATGATACAGTCTAGCTGGCCGAGACTAGTTCATAACATTTGTCTACTGTGCTATCTTGCACACTAGGCGAGATAGCACAGTAGATGAAAGGATATGTTATAGATTTTCTCAAACTGGGAAATTTCTATAATTCATCACAGAATATATATAATATATAACAGTGAGCAATACAACATAACACTGAGAATTGTATTGAATTGAATGTTAACGGCTCATCAACACAGTACAGATTATTTAAAGCCACCCCAGAGAGAGGGGAATTTAAGGATACATAGGAATCCGGGAACCGTGCGCTACTCTTATTATTGAATAGATTCCTATGGTTCTTTAACGTGCTCGAAGGATAGACCGATACACGGGACCGCCCGGCTTACGTCCCCATCCGACGGACGAAACTCAGTGGCACCACGGAGGATTGAACCCTGAAGCATTAAAAGTAGATGCAAAAGTCAAAAAGGAAATTTTGCATTAAGGACCACAGTCAACAAGATATAAAAAGGCAAGATTATAAGAATCGTTCATGGGTATCCGGTGAGGATCGGGAATTCCAACACGAGGTGTAATTGTTTTTATCGGAACCGGCTGAAAACGAACCACAAAACAAATCCATTTAAAAGTTAGAATTTAAGACATTGTGGACAAACTTTGATATAATCTATACAATGAGCCTACATTTAACATGTTTTACGTGAATATCTGGATTTGGTGCATTCCACATTGTTGTTATGAAACGCACATGCATTTCTGGGTTTCTTCAATTACATCGCACTAAAAAATACATTCATTGCATAATACTGAAAGAAGTCAAACAATAAAAAGGCCAATTGGAATTTATTCCGATTTAGTGGAAAAGTTTTCTTTTTATGATTATGCACAGTAAAATTTTTTAAATGCTTGTCATAAAAACCTACCAATAAAACATGAAAGACAAGTTAGGTATCAAGATTCGTCCGTCGGATGGGGACGTAAACCGGGCGGTCCCGTGTATCGGTCTATCTTCCGAGCACGTTAAAGAACCATAGGAATCTATTCGATAATAAGAGTAGGGCAGGTTCCCGGATTCCTATGTATCCTTTCCCTCTCTCTGGGGCGGCTCTAAATAACCTATACTGTGTTAATGAGCGTTAAACAACATTCGATTCAATTCAATACTTAAAAAATAAAATATATTGGTTCAGCTGTTCTTTTCCAAACGTTTGCGAATAATTGAATTGAATTGAATGTTGTTTAACGGCTCATCAACACAGTACAGTTATTTAGAGCCGCCCCAGAGAGAGGGGAAGGATACATAGGAATCCGGGAACCTGCCCTACTCTTATTATCGAATAGATTCCTATGGTTCTTTAACGTGCTCGGTTGATAGACCGATACACGGGACCGCCCGGTTTACGTCCCCATCCGACGGACGAGGCTAAGGAAAAGTGTCTTGCCCAAGAACACACCGACGGAACTCAGTGGCACCACGGAGGATTGAACCCGGGGCCTCCGGTTACAAGTTTGCGAATAAGCATAAAACTATGGAGTTAATTGTGCGTTTTCATTGACCGTCAGTATATATGACCTTTATTACACCGACTATGAAGATACAGTCCCGGGTGGTGGGTTCCGCACGTCGTCACGATGAGGTGAGTATTTATGCCAGTTTATTTCAAAATCCCTCCATGCATGTGAGAGTCATGGAGTGGACACGAACATTGTAACAGATGGAAGGATGGACGTACTTCGCCAAGGGATAATAAATAACCCGACGTTAACGAACGCTGTTTTTTTTAAAGTATCACCATTTTCACTTGTTTCACGTTTCCTATATAAGTTGTACACTACTCAAATTTTATAATCTGTCACTTTTCAAAGAATTATATATTTTTTAATAATTCATAGCGATTTATGACTGAATCTCCCTTGATTGGACTAAAACCTTGTTGATATAAACTCAATAAAATATTGGTATGTGTTTCGGTGATTTCCAGTTTTTAGTATTCGTGGTATTTTCATTCGAATCTTATAAAATGGATGAAAGGAACCTAATGTTCGAATCAAATACTTACACATTTTAATACACCATTTTTAAGTAAAGCGGACAGAGCTTGTAAAATAATTTTGTTGTATATATTTAAATAGTAATTTTCACCATTTGTTCATATGTATTTATGTGTTAATCAAATTCCATTTTCTTTTTTGCTGTTATTATTAATTATGCTTGCTTTTTTTTTTTCATAGCTTCATTGTATTTATTCATCTTAGAGCTTGTTTCTTTTGCACATATTTAGGGTAAACGAGAGTATGTGTGTTAAAGTGTATGCAACGTTTAGTTTGAATGCAAACATTTAATATTTAAAAACAATATTGCCTTTATTGATTACTGCTTTATTTGAATTGTTCTGTCATTTGTCATTTGTAAATTTGTATATAATAGAGGGCCTCATGGAAGATTAGTTTATAACTAAATGTGTTACGCTCTGTAAATAAAGACTATTATTATTATTATTATTATTATTATTATTAAAAAACCTGGGTGACCGATTATAAAAGTTGAGTAGTGTATATAAAAAAAAAATACGAATAGGAAAGGAATTTACATGATATTGTCCACGCCGATTGTTATTATTTCTAGGTGAGCGATTACGTTAACGTCCAGTTGAGACTGTTTAGTATGCTACATCTGTGTTCTTTTATACAGTTTAAACGGTCGGTCCTTTCTGTGATTTTTTTAAAAGTTCACTTCTGTGATGTATAATGATTGTTCTGATTTGTTATTTATAATGACTGTTGCTGTGAGATACTTTCGAGTTAAACATCATTTGGCTTAATATATTACCTTTCTGGCAGCGTTGGTGGCCAAAAAAACAGAAAAACTGCGTTTACGCTTATGGAAATATAGATATTAATAGTTTTTCTTTTCTTTTACTATTTGATAAAACGTGCTTTATTTAACTGAGTATCGTTTTGCCTTAATCTTATCTTTCATCTTCAATACATTTTCTATTTTCTATTTAACTGTGTTATGTTTTGTTATCGTTTATGCATTTTGTTATGCCTGCATTTTGTTGTGCATTTAAGCATATGCATGTTCATAATTGGCCTAAGAAATTTAATATTTCCTTAATAGCACCATTTGACAAGACAATTGAATCTATAGATTTATTATTCTTTAAGTATCTGTTCGCGGTTTTTGTTTTGCAAAAGTCATGTAGCACTGGCAGCAATGTTTATCATTTGTAATGGTTTGGCGTGCAGTATCGTTTTGAACGCAATTGATGCATACATCTATTCGTGTATTTTAAAAGTTTATTGTTTTTTAAATAAATAAATGTAAACGAGTATATTGTCAGCATTGTATTTCTTATCGTAGTTGTTACCTTAGTTTATTAGCATTGTCCTTGATGACACCCTAACAAATATTTCTTCGATTTTTGTTCATATCAATAATTAGGTAATAGACAAACACAAGTTATCAATCAGAACCGAAGTTGTCGGTCTTGTATTCACATTACACAAACGACAACACTGCTAGAGATTTGCACAGTTATATGACAGACAAAACAAAGCGGAGTAGTTGTAGCTGATTAGCTGAATGCTACTCTAGTGATAGACCGAACATAGCTGATTAACTGAAGGTTACTCTAGTGATAGACTGAACATAGCTGATTAGACCGAACAAAGCTGATTAGCTGAAGGCTACTCTAGTGAAAGACCGAACATAGCTGATTAGCTGAAGGCTACTCTAGTGATAGACTGAACATAGCTGATTAGACCGAACAAAGCTGATTAGCTGAAGGCTTTTCTAGTGAAAGACCGAACATAGCTGATTAGATGAAGGCTACTCTATTGATAGACCGAACATAGCTGATTAGACCTAACATAGCTGATTAGCTGAAGGCTACTCTAGTGATAAACCGAACATAACTGATTAGACCGAACAAAGCTGATTAGCTGAAGGCTACTCTAGTGAAAGACCGTATATAGCTGATTAGATGAAGGCTACTCTAGTCAAAGACCGAACATAGCTGCTTAGATGAAGGCTACTCTAGTGAAAGACCGAACAAAGCTGATTAGCTGAAGGCTACTCTAGTGAAATACCGAACATAGATGACTATCTGAAGGCTACTCTAGTGATAGACCGAACATAGCTGATAAGCTGAAGGATACTCTAATGGTAGACCGATCATAGCTGATTAGTCGAAGGCTACTCTAGTGATAGACCGAACATAGCTGATTAGACCGAACATATCTGATTAACTGAAGGCTACTCTAGTAATAGACCGAACATAGCCGATTAGATAGAACATACATGATTAGCTGAAGGCTAATCTAATGATAGAGCGAACATAGCTGAGTACCTGAAGGTTACTCTAGTTATATACCGAACATAGCTGATTAGACCGAACATAGCTGATTAGCTGAAGACTACTCTAGGGGAAGACCGAACATATCTGATTAGACCGAACATAGCTGATTAGCTGAAGGCTACTCTAGTGAAAGACCGAACATAGCTGATTAGACCGAACATAGCTGATTAGCTGAAGGCTACTCTAGTGATAGACAGAACATAGCTGATTAGACCGAACATAGCTGATTAGCTGAAGGCTATTCTACTGATAGACCGAACATAGCTGATTAGATAGAACATACCTGATTAGCTGAAGCTACTCTAATGATAGATCGAACATAGCTCAGTAGCTGAGGGTTGCTCTAGTGATAGACCGAACACAGCTGATTAGCTGAAGGCTACTCTAGTGATAGACCGAACATAGATGATTAGACCGAACATAGACGACTAGCTGAAGGCTACTCTAGTGATAGATCGAATATAGCTGATTAGCTGAAGACTTCTCTGGATATAGACCGAACATAGACGACTAGCTGAAGACTACTCTAGTGATAGACCGAACATAGCTGAGTAGCCTGATTAGCTGAAGGCTACTCTTGTGATAGACCGAACATAGCTGATTAGCTGAAGGTTACTCTAGTGATAGACTGAACATAGCTGATTAGCTGAAGGCTACTCTAGTGAAAGACCGAACATAGCTGATTAGACCGAACATATCTGATTAGCTGAAGGCTACTCTAGTAATAAACCGAACATAGCCGATTAGATAGAACATACCTGATTAGCTGACGGCTTATCTAATGATAGAGCGAACATAGCTGAGTAGCTGAAGGTTAATCTAGTGATAGACCGAACATAGCTGATTAGACCGAACATAGCTGATTAGCTGAAGACTACTCTAGTGAAAGACCGAACATAGCTGATTAGATGAAGGCTACTCTAGTGAGAGACCGATCATAGCTGATTAGACCGAACATTACTGATTAGCTGAAGACTACTCTAGTGAAAGACCGAACATAGCTGATTAGCTGAAGGCTACCCTAGTGAAAGACCGAACATAGCTGATTAGCTGAAGGCTACTCTAGTGATAGACCAAACATAGTTGATTAGCTGAAGGCTACTCTAGTGAGAGACCGAAATAGACGACTAGCTGAAGGCTACTTTAGTGGTAGACCGAACAAAGACGACTAGCTGATCGCTACTCTAGTGATAGACCGAACATAGCTGAGTAGCTGAACGCTACTCTAGTGATAGACCGAACATAGATGAGTAGCTGAAGGTTTCTCTAGTGATATACCTAACATAGTTGATTTGCTGAAGGCTACTCTAGTGAGAGACCGAAATAGACGACTAGCTGAAGGCTACTTTAGTGGTATACCGAACATAGACGACTAGCTGATCGCTACACTAGTGATAGACCGAACATAGCTGAGTAGCTGAAGGCTACTCTAGTGCTAGACCGAACAAAGCTGAACCAAACATAGCTGAGTAGCTGAATGCTACTCTCGTGATAGACCGAACATAGCTGATTATCTGAATGCTACTCTAGTGATAGACCGAACATAGCTGATTAGATGAATGCTACTCTAGTGATAGACCGAACATAGCTGAGTAGCTGAAGGCTACACTAGTAATAGGCCGAACATAGCTGAGTAGCTGAAGGCTACTCTAGTGATTGACCGAACATAGCTGATTAGACCGAACATAGCTTATTAGCTGAATGCTACTCTAGTGATTGACCGAACATAGCTGATTACACCGAACATAGCTGATTAGCTGAATGCTACTCTAGTGATTGACCGAACATAGCTGATTAGACCGAACATAGCTGATTAGCTGAATGCTACTTTAGTGATTGACCTAACATAGCTGATTAGCTGAATGCTACTCTAGTGATAGACCGAACATAGCTGATTAGATGAATGCTACTCTAGTGATTGACCGAACATAGCTGATTAGACCGAACATAGCTGATTAGCTGAATGCTACTCTAGGGATAGACCTAACATAGCTGATTAGCTGAAGACTACTCTAGTGATAGACCGAACATAGCTGATTAGATGAATCCTACTCTAGTGATAGACCGAATATAGCTGAGTTGCTGAATGCTACTCTCGTGATAGACCGAACATAGCTGATTAGACCGAACACAGCTGAACCGAACATAGCTGAGTAGCTGAATGCTACTCTCGTGATAGACCGAACATAGCTGATTAGACCGAACATAGCTGAACCGAATATAGCTGATTAGCTCAATGCTACTCTAGTGATAGACCGAACATAGCTGATTAGATGAATGCTACTCTAGTGATAGACCGAACATAGCTGATTAGATAAATGCTACTCTAGTGATAGACCGAACATAGCTGAGTAGCTGAAGGCTACTCTAGTGATAGACCGAACATAGCTGAATAGACAGAACATAGCTGATTAGACAGAACATAGCTGATTAGCTGAAGGCTACTCTAGTGAAAGATAAAAAATACATCTATCTTCACTATCTGTGCCTGAGGTCAGTCCATTCCAGTTTAGGTCATCGAAGAGGCTGGGCGTTCTGTGGCTGTCAGGAACCACGTGACCCCACAGGACTTGCCGCTGTATGGAATCAAGGGTGGGCAACTAGCCCCCATAATTATGTGAATTCTCTAGCAGTTTTTACATTTTACATGTACTCTCATTTTAACTATTTTAACGTGGCCGTTAAGATATATGATTATTATTTCTACTGGGACTATCGAAGCTGGATTCTGCGAGATGCTACCTGCCACAGAGATTTCCCGTTGTGACAGTGGGGACTTACGACAGATTAACCACCACCACGGACGGACCATCGACGTTGGAAGAATCATGCGAGATGCACACTGGTCGTGAACACGGATAAATACGGTTTCTACGGCCATTGTGAATACCGCAGATGAGCCGTCACCATGTAAACAACTATCAGGCGCCGTATTGCTTTTTGATTCAATTCAGTGATATCACCTATTCGAATTAGTGATATCACTCATTCAAATAGGTGGTATCGCTGACTCAAATTTAAATGAGTGATATCACCTATTCGAATCAGTGATATCACTTATTCGAATGGATGATATCACTCCTTATCACTGATTCGAATAGGTGATATCACCCATTCATTAGGTGATATCACGCATTCAGAATGAATTGGTGATATCACCTATTTAAATCAAAGATATCACCGATTGGAATAGGTCATATCACCAAATGATATTAAAAAGTAATTGGGGTCCCATAAAACACCACCAACATGAAAAACTCGATCATCAGGATTGACCTACTTGATATATTTCCTGAAATAATTTCGTGCCGGTGTAACGAAGTAAAGTGACCCCCATAGAATAACGACCCCCCGGTCATTATTCTTTAGAAAAAGTGACCCCTTTTCTATAAAATACTGACCCCCGTTAAAAAATACTGACCCCCGTTAAAAAATAATGACCCCCCTTGATGATATCTATAAAATATTGACCCCCATCTAGTCGATCACTAACTGAATATTAACTACTACAAGTGTTATTATTGCTAATACTTGTTGTTGTTGTTGTTGTTGCTGCTGCTGCTGCTGCTGCTGCTGCTGCTGCTGCTGCTGCTGCTGCTGCTTTCGAAGAAGTAGTAGTACTTACAAATTTCATGAAGAAAATTTGTTTTCCTGTTACTCCAGGAAATTTGACAAAACCTTCAACCAGGAAGAGAACCTCACGTGCGCGTCCGCTTATAGCCCTTTTAAGATTTTTCCTACAATTGTGACCCTTGAGATGGCTGATAATATACAAAAAAGCTTTGTGAGAAGTCGAGCGAGCTCTTGTTCATCATATTGATATACTGGTGCAGTTATTTACTATGCTTTGCAAAATCCGTTAGCAATTCAAGAGTTCATTACGACAGTTTTCGTACCTATTGAGGTCAAATGTAATGACCCTTTGTTTTTGCCGCTGCGGTACGCTTCAAACGTTGAACAGCTATCTAAAATCAACAGAGTGACTGTGATTTGTTGCCTGAAAAAGAAAGCCACATGTGTTTGGGAAGCTCTCAAACTTCACTATTCTTTAAAATATAATGGCCGGGGGGTCATAATATTATGACCTGGGGTCACTATTCTTTAAAAAATAATGACCGGGGGTCACTATTCTTTAAAAAATAATGACCGGGGGTCGTTATTCTATGGGGTAACAATTCTTCGCGAGGGGTCATTTTACTTCGCGTGGGGGGTCATAATATTATGACCGGGGGGGGGGTCACTATTTTTTAAAGAATAATGACCGTGGGGTCGTTATTCTATGGGGGTCACTTTACTTCGTTACACTGGCAATCGGGACTGAACTATTCACAATTCTGCAGGCGCGCCGATAGAACGAAATCTACAATTCTCAACTTTACAATTCTCATCTTTACTTTGAACATCTAATCATCTATGATGGAAAATTTCCTTGATGACTGTTCCCTTTTCGAGCTTTGTGGACATAGCGAGTCTAAATATATAAATGTCATCGTAAGGTCAGTCCACGTTGACACAAACATGTTAATTATTTAAACGATATGTGCTAACAAATGTTCCTAGACTCTTATAAAATCAACAAGTTTCCGAAATTGCATAAGACGTTTCTGACGTGCGTATTAGCAACTAAATAATATAATGGTTGTGGCACCGCTGAAGACCACAGCTCCTCTAATGTCCACATACGTTTCCGCTAAAGTCCACAACTCCGCTCTAGTCCACACAAATGTCCGCTAACGTCCACAAAAAGACGAACGCCAAAGTCCACACAATTTTCCGCTAAAGTCCACAAAATATAGTGTCGCTAAAGCCCACAAACGCTTTCGCTAAAGTCCACAACACTATTTCAGCGAACAACACAATTATGAATTAATTGTTTTAATCTAACTGGTCAAATGCAGGTCAAACTGCGGCCATAACTGGTCAAATACAGGTCAAACTGCGGCCACAACTGGTCAAATGCAGGTCAAACTGCGGCCACAACTGGTCAAATGCAGGTCAAACTGCGTCCACAAGTGGTCAAATGCAGGTCAAACTGCTTTTGCACAAAGTGAGTTTGCTTAAATCGACGCTTAAACATAAAATATATTTTGTGTTTTTTTCCTCACAGAATTGACATATAACATCTTTTTTTTATTTTATTTTAAAAAGATAGAGTATATATTTATATGCGATCCATTCCCCAGAGCAAAGATTAGAATGGAATGGAATGGAATAGCATAGAATAGAATAGCATAGAATAGCATAGAATAGCATAGAATAGCATAGAATAGAATAGCATATAATAGCATAGAATAGCATAGAATAGCATAAATAGCTTAGCACAACACAGCATAGCATATCATAGCAGAGCAGAGCAGAGCAGAGCTGAGAAGAGAAGAGAAGAGAATAGAAATTTCCAATTTTGGGCCATCACTGGCATACAAATCACAATGTTTATAATTGACAAAAGAAACTATACACAAACACAAAGGAACAAATAAACAAACACAACGCACAATAAACATATTAATAAACAATATAATAATTGATTATATTACATATTTGTCTGTGATTTGTATAGGAAATACTGGGAATAGAAAAGCTATATCTACTCGTTTGCTCTTCTGGGGCAATCGGAACTCTTCGCCAATTTCCGTACTCGGGAATCGGAATCCCGAGTGACGGAATCCAACGAGGCAGTTCCGATTGCTTCTGGGGAACATTGCTCGGCCTTTTCCGTCAGTGGCGGGAATGGCATATGACGTTCCGATTGTTTTACGGACGTCTCCGTCAGATTCCGCCACTAGGAAATAACGATTGCGAAAATTAACGTTCTCGTGCAGACTGGTGTAAAAAGGCGTGAATCATTAGAAATATTAATAAAATATCATTTTAAATTATGTAATATATAGTTTAATAACCAGTGTTTTTTAGATACTGAAAATATCTCCCTCGGTAGAGAAATGGCCCCGATATTAGAACTCTTGCTCCGCACTCGTTCTTATATCGGGGCCATTTCTCTACCTCGCCCTCGGGAGATATTTCCCGTATCTCAAAAAGACTGGTTATTAAACTCTATATATATATGAATTGAATTGAATTGAATGTTGTTTAACGGCTCATCAACACAGTACAGGTTATTTAGAGCCGCCCCAGAGAGAGGGGAAGGATACATAGGAATCCGGGAACTTGCCCTACTCTTATTATCGAATAGATTCCTATGGTTCTTTAACGTGCTCGGAGGATAGACCGATACACGGGACCGCCCGGTTTACGTCCCCATCCGACGGACGAGGCTAAGGAAAAGTGTCTTGCCCAAGAACACACCGACGGAACACAGTGGCACCACGGAGGATTGAACCCGGGGCCTCCGGTTACAAATCCGCCGCGCTACCGACTGCGCCACGCCAGCCCTCTCTATATATATATGAATATGCATCAATATAAGAATTATTATTGTATATAAAAAGTTTACATATTTTAAATTAATTATTCACTATAGGTGTTTTCAGGATAGTTTTCCTTAACTTAGAACAGGTATAAGTATGTGGTGATACTTTGTTTATACTATCATATGTTTCGTTACTCATTAACCAAATAAATGTATTCCGCGATGTCGATAGTTTAGCAAAGTTTTTATTTATATAATTTACATAAGTTAACATCAAACATCTTTCCTTATTATACGGTGGACAAGTGAGCAAGTAGTGAACCTCGTCTTTTACACAGTCGAGGTTTCAGACTTTGCATTTCCTTTCGGAAAGTGATTTGTTTGCATCTACCGATTTCATTTCTAGTTGATGGGAGCTTATTCTAAAAGCAGTGAAACATGTTCTTGCATCAGAATTTTGAATAACATGGAAATATTTCTCTCGAATAAAAGAATTCTTAAACGGTACGCAATTTCCCAGTTGATTTATAACACTTTGTTTAAGATTTTCTAACCAATTTGATTGTAATTGTAATGTGAGTTTCTTTCTTATAATAGATACAGTGTTAGTATTTTGAAATTACCATGATGGTATACTCGGTACATTTAAAAACACAACAATTTTGATTTTCGATTATGTTTAGTCCGCTGTTTTTTCTGTTCAAATCAAGACTGTATTTTATGTTGGTACACAAGTCTCTTTGTCTCAAAGACATACATAACATACATGGCGATAAATAGTTGCATAACATTTGCTCTATTTCTTTCGGTAAAACACATCATTTGCACGTAACTTCAATTCCAATAATAGAAATTCTAGAAGTACCAATTGTTTCGTTTTCAAATGTACTGACTCATTATATCAGTATACACTTGTCATCCATGTGATTGTCTGGTATGTGTTCAGTACAATAATTTCTTGAGAACAAAATGCATGAAAGGAGAAATTTGGAAATCGTCGAACAAGTTAAATACAAAATATATTGCAATCTCGGTTTGACTGAGACTTTTCATAAACGGTAGTGGAATGAAAAGTGCTTGCTACCGTTCACGCCCAGGGTTGAGCAGAACTCGATATTAATCACGCCAATAGCAAAGAAATTTAAGCTATCACGAAGATGCTTTGCATATGGCGGTGACCATGGAACCTTCAATGCGCCAGGTTCACACCATTAATGGTCCCAGTTTCTAACAAAACGCTTTGCCCTAAACGACATTACGTGGTCCGAGTATTAACTTTCATACCCCATCCAACCCCTTCTATTTCAGAATGTACCACCGATATCTGTAAATATCGGGCTCAGCTATCTCCAAAGATCGGAATGAATAACAGTTCTGATTGCAGGGCCATCAATAAAAATATGTTTGTTTGCCGTGCTCCGACCGACTCACCCGATTCGGCCGCGACTCAAATTTTTATTAAAGACCTCGGGCCGAAAAAAAAAATTTAAATAAAAAAATAAAAAAATATTTTTTTTTTTTTTTTTTTTTATTCAAATGATAATTTTATTAGCCAGAGTTGTTAAGCATCTAATCTGGATTGCAAAGGTTATCAAAAAGTTGCCTTAGTACAAAAATGGCATAATATATGCGAACAATATATATAAAAAAAATATCTAAAATTAAAACTTTTTCCTACCTTAAATACACATGAATAAAATAATTATGTGCAAGTCCTTGTGTTTAGTTTTAATAACCTATGCCCTAACATCGTACTAGGGCCTTTATAGTGTTGTAGATTGGATAAGCTTTTGATGTAAAAAAAAAAAAAAAATCCCTACCTACCTACCCACCCTCAAAATTCTGGGTAGGAGCACAGCAAACAAACAATTTTTTATTGATGGCCCAAGAACGGGGAGACTTTTAAATCACTAGTTTTCTATTGATCTTGATTGTACGCATATACGGATAGGGCATGTTCTCGAAGTTGTTGATTAACACCTTATGCACGTAGGTCAAGTCTAGAATGGTCAAGCCTAGAATGTCCAAACCGTGAACTAAAGTAAAGGAATTTTTTTTTTGCTCTGATTTACAACATTATACAACGCAGTATGTTATAAAACAATGCAAAAAGTGTCCTCAAGTCAGAATTGTTTTGTTTAACTAAGATCTGGAGACATTTTTAACATTTTCACCGTTTAGGCATATTTAAGAAATATCTATAGTGTTCATTTCAAGTAATATTTTGGAAGTGTTTAAAGCACTATTTTAGTTGATTTTATTTGGACGACGATATAACGCTTTCTTATAACTCATTATTGACACAACTTTGACGATCAAATTATCCATCACAATGCCGTAAGTATATACTTCGAACTACTTATGGAAAGACAAATCTACGGAAACTTAAATATTTACAACTCTCTTCAACGATGATTTGAAGAGAGGTTTTAATTATCTGACCAGTGGTTCACGTCAGACTATTCTCGTCTGTACTCGAATGACTGAGACTGATCTTTAATTCGTTAAAGAGAGGTGTAAATGCGTTAGAGCTCTCTTTTAATAAGTTAAGCCTCTCTTCAAATCATTTACGGATACGTTTTTTACGACTGCAGCACTCTTGAAATAATTTACATGGAAGTGAAAATCATTCAGATCTCTTTATACATGCTAGTGAGAAAGTGTCGATTCCTACGGACTGCGGGATGTGTACAGTACTGGTTCTACCCAGTAATAAGTGGCTGTTCTGCCTCCACAATAAAAGATCGACCGTCATACATAGCCTAAAATGTGCTGGAAAATGACGTTGAGCATTAAAGCAAACAAACCAATTACTGAGCATTGGTTGAATGGTGTTTTACGTCATTTTCAGCGCGTTTTAGGCTATATATGACGGTCATTTTTTTGTGGTGGAGACAGACCACCCACTTCCTCCTTGGTCAAATATGGAGCTATAAAAAATCAACAATAACAACCCTCCATCGAAAACACTTTGACGAGCTCGAAAAAAAGGTGTCGGAGAATTTCTATAAACCATCTAAAATGAAGTTTAACGGCTCTACCCAGGAATGAATGGGTGTCTGTCACAACCACTGAAAATCGACCATCATAAGTAGCTTAAATGTGCTACAAATTACGTTAAACGTTATTCAAACAAACATTCAAATCTCCAAATGCTTTACACCTCTCTTTTGATGCAACTGTTGTTAGCAATTATTATTTGGTGAAAGCAATACACTTGATATACCGAAATTGAAGCTTTAAATAGTATTGGTAGATGTACAATAAGAACTGAATTTAATTGAATTGGGGTTTTAAGGCGAACCAACACATGAAATGTTATATGGCGCATAACAGGAATGAACATGCCAGGCTCATCCCCTATCGAGATAAAATATGGAGAATGGGCCTAGAACCTTCTCAAATTTGCTGCAAATTCTATTGTAGACACTCCATTTACGCTGGAGCCCCGTTTATTGTTTTTCTGCCACTGCTCTAGTGATTTGATCGAGATGGCACCTGAAGCAATGCAGTGGTCATGATGAAGAACTTTAATGATCATGAACAAAAAATGATAAAATGAACATGAACTTGTGGGGAGTTCTATCCCTCTGCCTAACTATCCAACGGGAGTTGCAGTGGCCCTATTATTTGCCCCGGAACCACACGGGGCCCCCGGAACCACACAGGGCTGTACAATAAGAAAATAGTTCTTCTCCACAAAGTGATATATAAAAACATCACTTTACTTTAGCCAATGATTTATTTATATTTTCTCAGATTTCAAAAATCAGTTACGTTTCCAAACCGTATTATACGCGTCGCCGTGATGGGATCTGCCAAAGTGGGAAAGACCGGCATCGTCCACCGGTTCGTCCAGAAAACATTTTCTGAAGCGTACACACAGACCGTAGAAGACATGTACAGGTGCGTGACAATATTTACATTTCAGCTGCATTTGGATGAATCTAATGTCTGGTTTTAGAGACTTTATTTCGGCAGTCCGCCATAAAAACAGAAAAGAAATATAAAAGAATGGAATACTTTATTTTAATTTTTCATTGTGGGTATGAAAGACCAAACTATAGAATTCAATCCTCAATGTTTGAGTATACCGTTAATCTATATAGTTGTACTCATACTTAAATTCAATTTCTATAAGGAATAGGGCAATGCAGTATGGTTTAATTAGAGGGACATATAATTATGTATCACTTTATCACATATTTTTCGATGTGGGTGTACAATAAACACATTAGAAAAATATCATAAAACACTATTGTAATAAATATGTAAATGAAGGCCGAATTATCGGTCGTGTTTTTTGTTGTAGTTCAGGTCGAAATTGGCTCGTCGATTTCCAAAACCGGTATTAACCGGACATTTATAGAGCATGGAAGCATTGTTTTTCGCTAGATTTATACCAAATGTGTACAGCTAGTAGAGCGATACAGGCCCTCTTGTGCCTCTTGTTATTTTTTCAGACCTTTTTGCTGATATTAACATAATTTAAATATCACCTACTTTACACGAATGGTTGACATAACGATATCGTAAGACTATTGTATCTTGTTCTTTAGTCAAGTCATTATTAGCACTTCCGCCGCCACATTTCAAATGTCGTCTGCTACCTTTTGGATATATTTTTGTATATCAGGCGTTATGGATACCATTTCTACTGAGTGGCGAACAGTGTAAACCCTGATCAGCCTGCCCATAGTGTGCATGTCTATGCTGGTCGTACAAGCAATGCTTTCGACTGTGGCAGCGAAAGGAATTATTATAGTTATAATAGTTTTGCGTTCACCACTCGATCGGAAGTTAGATATGTTGCTGCCTTGATCTGCTAACGAACATGGAGTGCCTTTATGGTCATTTTGTTTCATTAACCGTGAGACATTTATTTACTACTATAGTACATTCAAAAGTATACTAACTTAGCTGTTTCTGTCAACTTATTTTTTGTTTTGTAGAATAAGCTTAAAGAAGGCGGATCTAGAAATCGTGGACACGGCGGGCGCTTACAGCTTCCCAGCGATGCGTGATTTTGCTATCTGCACGGCCGACGCGTTCATACTCGTGTTCGCCTGGGACGACAACGATTCATTCGAATATGTTCGCTTTCTCATGAACGAAATCCAGAAAAGCCGCGATAATGTCCAACACATAATCGTTGCTGGAAACAAGATGGATCTAAGCACCAAAACGGTGTCGTTCTATCAAAGGGAAATGGTTGTACTTCTGGATTGGGACAAGAGTTTCATGGAGTGCTCGGCAAAGGAGGATGAAAACATAACAAAGCTTTTCGAAGAAATTGTGACCAAGGTGATGGCGAAACGCTTGGATGGGAGAGAAAATACCAGCAATTTAATGGAGCCTCGTAACCGAATGAAATGTCTTTCGTGCGTTGCAAAGCATGATGAAATTTAACTTTGTAAAGTACTTTGTATTATTATTCAGCATATATTATGCTATATATTTGTTTACATTGAAAGAAAAAAGAAACGAATGATCTGTATTTCCGCTTTTTATTGTATGTTTAGTATGCTACTACTAATGGACTAGTACAGGGCGACCTTAAGCTTGTCCTTTCGGAAAGAAAGAAAGTTTAAACAGCACCGAACACACCCTTTAAAGTTTCATTATCGACAGAATGCGCATTTGGCTCAAGCAGGTGAGCAAACTTAAGCTTTAAACATTGCAATATCTTGACAATAAACACAATACTGAAATGGCTTGACTTGCTCAAGCGAAACTTCAACATTTATGAATTTCGTGTAACAAAGTATACTTTGATTAAAGGGTCTGTTGTCCTTTTTGTAATTAGTTATAGCCCCTTTTGTACAAAACACGTTGAGATATATCTGGAATATTACGTGGAATTAGTGTAGTATAGGCAACTTTTTGATTATCCGGTTCTTTTTTCTTTCAGTATATATACTATGTACTAGTGTACAGGGCCTGTATTCATCAAGCAACATAAGTGGGAAATATTACTTAAGTCAAAATTTAAGATTTTTAAATATTTTTAAATATCCCTATTAACCTCTCATGGTCACTACAAACCATCTATTTTAAGATAAATATTTAGCTATTGGTTTTATTTATCCACAACCTTATAAGCAACATTAAGGAAACGTCTTAAATTGATAGAAAAGGATGTTTAAATTGATAAAAGTTGACTTAAGATATTGCTAAGGAGCTTTACGAATACGGGTCTTGTCTCTTCTTTGCAACGTATTAGAACGTCTTAAAATAAGGGCACTATTACCCGTATTGCTTTTCTAAGGAATGCAATTAAATGACATTTAAATATACAACCTAGCTCTTGTAAAGTGGATATTTTTAGAAAACTAAATTGCCGGTATATAGGTTTATATGTCAATAATCAGCGACTCCGACATGAGTATCCGGTGAAGATCTGGAATTCCAACACGAGGTATAACTGTTTTTCTCGGAACCGAGGCTCTGTCGAGGTTCAGATTAAAACAGTTATACCAAGGGTATTTTTAAGGTCTTTAGTATACGCATGGACTTAGAAACGCAAAGAAATAATCACCCAATACCAAAAGCGTAGTGATTGTCAATCCAAAAAAGCACATATTAGGCCATATATGACGGTCGATGTTTTTGCGGTAGAGGCAGACCTTCCCATTTTCCTGGGTACAAGAATCGACACATTCTCACTTTCTCAGGTAAAGAACTGAAAAGGTTCCCTATAATATCTGCCTTATATACGGGTTTCCAGCTCTTATATACGGGTTTCCAGCCCTTGTATACGGGTTTCCAGCCATGTTTCAGTAGCTCGAATTTGGTAGTAACATTTATAAATAATGATTCCAAAAATATATAAATAGTTGAAACCATCATACACACCTTCCCGAAATTTCCGAAATACACATGTGCGATCCGAGAAACAGAAAAATATCATCAGAACAAGACATGTCACTGTACCCGAAGTGGTTTGTGAATATAAGAATCCATCATGAGTATCCATGTGAGATAGAGAAATCTCACCCGAGGGTCAGAATTGTAACCAGGGACGAGGCTCTGCCGAGTGCCTGGTTGCAATTCTGATCCCGAGGGTGAGATTTCCCTATCTTACATGGATCACTCATGATGGATTATTTTTCTCCCATTATGTGTTTAATAACGGCATAAAATCAATGACTTTGCTGATTTAACGCCAGAATAAGGCGACGTCGACGTAACGTCATGACGTCATAAGTCACATGTCATGTAAGATAGAGTTATCTCACATGAGGAAAATGCCTATCTCACATGAGCAGAAATGGGAGAATATATGAACTATATGTTAACGCACGCAGCTCAAAATATGACGACCTCATAAGTTTGAACCATGTTTGTAAATATTCATGTTCATAATGGTAAGATCAGTAAAAGTTCAGCAAAACTGGAAGTTGACCGATGCATTATACACCGGACACAACCAATACGACTTCATTTAAATACAGGGCCAAAAGGCATCTTCTGACATCTACCTTGAAGGTACGGACCTGGGTTGAATATATGAACAATATGTTTACGCACACAGCTCAAAATTTGACGACCTCATAAGTTTGAACCATGTTTGTAAATATTCATGGGCATAATGGTAAGATCAGTAAAAGTTCAGCAAAACTGAAAGTTGACCGATGCATTATACACCGGACACAACCAGTATGACTTCATTCAAATACAGGGTCATAAGGCATCTTCTGACCTCTAAGTGTGACATTTACCTTAAAGCTACGGACCTGGGTTTTGCGCACGACACATCTTGTCCAGGTGAACATTTCTGCCATGTTATATAAAAATCCCTCAACCGATGACAAAGTTACGAAATATGGACACAAAATAACTTCTTTTTTTCCTTTGACCTCCAAGCGTGACCTTGACCTTGAAGCTACTTAACCGGATTGTGCACGCAACACGTCATATTGTTGTGACGAACACTTGTGGCGTTACTTGAAAATCTCTCCATGAATGTCACAGTTATTTACCGGACAAGTTATATGGACTGAAAGATATTTCTTTTTGACCTTTATCCTCTAAGTGTGCTTCACCTTAAAGCTACGGACCTGTAATTTGCATGTGACACATCCTCTTGTGGTGAACACTTGTGCCAGGTTATTTGAAAATCCCTGCATGAATGTCAGAGTTATTTACCGGACACGAAAGTACTTCCTTTTGACCTTTGACCTATAAGTGTGACCTTGACCTTGGAGCCACGGACCTGGATATTGCGTGCGACATGCCGTCTTGTTGTGGTGAGCACTTGTGCCAAGTTATTTGAAAATCCCTCCATGAATGTCACAGTTAATTACCGGACACGTTATACGGACACAAAAGTACTTCTTTTTGACCTTTGACCTCTAAATGTGCTTTACCCCTGTAATTTGCATGTGACACATCCTCTTGTTGTGGTGAATACTTATGCCAGGTTATTTGAAAATCCCTGCATGAATGTCAGAATTATTTACCGGACACTAAAGTACTTCTTTTTTACCTTTGACCTCTTTGACCTTGGCGCCACGGATCTGGACATTACGCACGACACGTCGTATTGTTGTGGTCAATACTGGTGACATATCGTGAATGTCAAGAGTTATTTACCGGATATAAAAGTACTTCCTTTTGACCTCAGACCTCCAAGTGGCCTTGAATTTGAAGCCACGGACCTGGACCTGGATTTTACGTGCGACATGCCGTCTTGTTGTGGTGAGCACTTGTGCCAAGTTATTTGAAAATCCCTCCATGAATGTCAGAATTATTTACCGGACTTAAATATGGACACGAAAGAACTTTTTTTGACCTTTAATCTCCAAGTATGACCTTGATCTTGAAGCTACTAAAATGGGTTTTGCGCGCAACGCGTCATCTTGTTATGGTGAACACTTGCGGCAGGTTATTTGAAAATCTCTCCATTAATGTCATAGTTATTTACCGGACACGAAATATGGACACGAAAGTATTTCTTTTTGACATTTGACCTCTAAGTGTGACATTTACCTTAAAGCTACGGACCTGGAATTTACATGTGACACATCCTCTTGTTGTGGTGAACACTTGTGCTAGGTTATTTGAAAATCCCTCCATGAATGTCAGAGTTAGTAACCAGACACGAAAGTACTTATTTTTGACCTCTGACCTCTTAGTGTGACCTTGACGTTGGAGCCACGGACCTGGATTCTGCGCGCGACACGTCGTCTTGTTGTGAGCATTTGTGCCAAGTTATTTGAAAATCCATCCATTATTGTCCGGGGTATCATGTCTACTACGGTGTGGTATTCCAGTGTGGCAGCACTATAAAGAAAACACTGAGTTCGTTGCTTCAAGTAGACATATCATCACATCACACACAAACACACAGATAAAAGTCCAGGCTCAATTGTGCCTATAATCGTCGGGTACGACGCCTGTCGTAGGCGAACGGATTATAATCCTTAGAAATTCACACACACACACGAATTGAAATTTGTTCGGGTGGGATGTCACGATTCATAAGACACGTATAGGTAGACTTGCACTAGATGCGAGAATCCTGGCTCTTATGGTGGTAGGACCTACCATGGTATAGGTACACGCCATAAGAGTTTCGATTCTCGCAGCTAGACTTGCACATACCGGTGCATACATACGCAGCGGCACAATCAAACATGAACTGTGCTCGCCCTATAGGTTTAACCTATTTCATATTATTTTCCGGTCACAAATGAAAGTTCAGCGTAACAAATCACCTAACGATATACCATTTAGACTGGTACCCTGACGTCCTTGACACATCATCGTCTTGAATAGTTACGATTGGGCACCAGTCTATATACCATTTATCAACAACAAATCTGCTAGTTTCCTTTGACCTTGTCAGACACATTTAGCCAATCTGCATTCAGTTTAATAAACACTGTAGGCTTTCATAATTCAACTCGAGTTTTGATAATTTTACACAGACACACCTCCTGCGAGGCTAAAAGCCAGCTTAAACGGCTGGCGCCGAAAACATTTTAATAGACGACGCAGCGTTGCTATATTAAATTGTCAATAGCCACTTTAGAAAGTAGAGCGATAAATGCCCTTGTGGGCCTCTTGTTGTACATTAATTAGCTCTACTGGCCAATTTCTAGTAGGGCTTACGCCATGGTCTGTTGTTCGTCCGTCCCACAAACATAAAATATTCTCTTTTAGTTCTACTGAACAGTAGAGCTTATTTCGTGGTGCGACATTCGTTGTCTGTCTATCCGTAAACATTTGTTGTGGCGAAAACCCCTTTAACTACTTCATGGATTTTCTTGTAACTTTACACGATTGCTCTTGATGTCTATCTAGTTGGTTATACTTTCGAAAATACAAGTGTGTGGTGACTGCCCGGTTTACGTCTCCATGCGATCGACGAATTCAAGAACACTCAGTGGCGTCGATGAGGCTTGAACTCGGGTCCTCTTGTTTCACCGTGCTATCCACTGGGCCACGCCAGTCCCCTTTTACTTCCTCGGCTAGTAAATATACACATATTTAGCAGATGTGTGAGGTTGCACCTTGTGATCTAAACTCTTTATACATACAAGGCATGACTTGTACATCTACTTGCGGGCTATTCTAATATGTTTATGCCCCATATAGTAGTCGAACTGTCCGTCAGTCAGTCCGGCCGTTCGTCCGTACAATCGTGTCCGGTAAATAACTCCAGTCACATTATTCTGACACTGATCAATCAGTCGTAGCACTACCCATTATTTGCTCTTCAGGCAAGGGTTCCATTTTTAAAGTATATGGGGACTCGAACCCACGACCTCCCGAATGCAAGGCAGACGCTCCAACCAGTACACCAGCATGCTTCGGTCAAATTTCAATTCGTTCCCAGACAGGACAGATATGGCATGGAACGAACTTCGAACGGCTATCTAGTCATGATCCAGTCTGGATCGACATTGGCTGAATCACCAACCGTCATAAAAGCTGCTACTACATCAGTGTATGTAAGCTATATATACATAAACCGTGATGCACGCGTATACTTTTTTGCCCAACAACATGTAATTACGGTTGAATTGAATGTTGTTTAACGGCTCATCAACACAATATAGGTTATTTAGAGCCGCCCCAGAGAGAGGGGAAGGATACATAGGAATCCGGGAACCTGCCCTACTCTTATTATCAAATAGATTCTTATGGTTCTTTAAAGATGAAATTTGTCCTAAATCAACAAATCCGTTGTTTATATGTTTTTAATTATTAAATATCATTATAAATACGATGTTTACTATGCTATTGATGTATGTTTAGTGAAAATATGTTTTTAAAGATAAAAACCAAAAAGGCGAACAGGCATTGCTAAAAAATCAAAAAAAATCTAAGGGGAAAAACTCTTGCGCGAATTACCGGAAATGACGTCATTGGGAACAAACTATTTTTTGTTTACATTGGGACTCAACGCAAAACAGTATACCTTGTGTGAAAATGTGAGAATTAAGCGATGTCAGAGGAAATGCCCGTGATTAAACGGTTACACCATGTGCAACCTTACGATTTGGAGCCAGAATACGTGTCTGTGGACGAAAATACATCGGATTCATCAACTGATGATGAAGTCGTACGCGGTGCAGGTGCAAATGGAGAGCTTGTAAAGACTATCGTGTCATGTCATTCGTTACGTTCAGTGGTTCATTACACTATTCACTAATCTAACAAAATAGCGTATTTATACACTTACAGCAACAACAAACAAAAAAAAAACGTAAACATTGTTTTCATCGAAATCTGACAGTAAGTCACCCGCAACACTGCAATATCTTGGTACATACACAATAACCGCGAAATGTAGTATATTCGGAATGAATGGACCTGGTCTATACCTATACATTAATACATGGATATATATGTATGTAGATCTATGGTAATACGAGCGTCAGATTTTTTTTGCCGATAAGATATATTTATTAGATATTATCCATAATTGATAAAAAAAATGAATGAAAACAATAATAAATGAAACAGAATAATAAATGAAACAGCATATAATTTCGGCGCCATAATTTCTATAGTATTATATATTTGCCATAAGTCGCCATCAACACCAAACACTCTAGGAGCGGTGTTTGCAATATGACACGCTCTCTAGTCTCCACGTGCCCCCAAATATCAATACAGACTAATAAAATATTGCGGTGCACTATTGAAGTGCAGCCTCATTTGGGTACATACGTCGGTATATCACAAAAGCACGCACCATTTAGGGAAACCTAGTTTTATGATATATTTCCTGTTTATTGCAATTACTTGAGCCGTGTAATACCGCCGAGGGCAAACGCGTATTGCACAAGACGGATATATCGCATGATATTTGTCGCACACAAAGAGAGAAAAATACTATGATTTAAATAATATAGCCAAATGTATTATGAGCACGATATAGACAGTTAGTAAGTATACTTAATCATGTATACTTACTCCTGATATACAGATCGAAAACAGACCAAATATATCAAATTACCATAATATAAAGTATATTATTCTATTATACTTGTTTTACTTATTGCACGAGCTAAGAGGCGTTATTGTTGTCGCTTTGCCATAAAAAAATACTGAATTAATATAAAAGCTAATAATACTATTAATTTTCTGCCTTGTAATAAATATCCATGAAATATTTTGTATTTTTTTCTTCAAATCCATAGCCCTATATATGTTGATAATATATATCTATAATACTATTGGCAGAAGAGGGTGTATAATTTAAAATTATTAAAATTAAAATTTGGAAACAAAGACACAGTGTTTATTTCAACGGATTCATTTAAATTTATATGCTGAACGTTCTTAGCAATCTTTTAAAAAAAGACGGCTACACAATATTAGCGCCATCAACTCTTCATTGATTCACGAAAAGACGCATGCTTCTAATTCTAAACATTCACGGTGTATATAAAGATCTAAGACTATACACCTTTCTTCAATTTATCATACGTATACCCGATGAGGTGCTAAGATAATTGAACAGAAATTTCAATCTTACTTCATGTATGAATTTCCTCCTCAGCGCCGGTCGAATAGGCGAATACAACTTGCTAAGAGACGGCGGGGTTATGCACTTCTCATTTTTATAGTCGAATATCGTTGGTACCGCTGTTGATTTTAATATGCATGGCCTTTTGTTCTCCAAATTCAAAGATAATGAAACCAAAGGATGGACTTCCCACGAAGTCAACTCAAAACGTTTGCTACAAACTCGCGCGTCTTTCGTAGGTTCCCACTTTCTCGACGAGTCGGGCGATTTTCTTTGGTAAATCTTAATATATCATTATCTCGATTAGGGAAACGAAAGAAACTGAGGTTATTATCTTGTCCTTCTTTATGCAAACTTTTTCACCCAGCAACAACACACGGCATTTTTAACAAGTACCATAAAACGTAATCCTACATAGACATTACTATACAACTCAATGCGACACCGCGAATCGTTTGGTACCAATGACGTCACAGGATCATGTGTCACTTACCTGTCTTCAAAAAGGGCGAAACTCGAAGCGTGTGCGCTATGAGATAAAATTGGCTACTGTGAGAAAACGGGACAACCAATAAGTGTAAGATTTGAAAATATTGTATATTATATACGTATATTTCCGAATATATAGTCAAAATACACGCTATATTTCACCTTTAACCTGTTCGGAGGATAGACCGATACACGGGACCGCCCGGTTTACGTCCCCATCCGACGGCCGAGGCTAAGGTAAAGTGTCTTGCCCAAGAATACACCGACGGAACTCAGTGGCACCACGGAGGATTGAACCCGGGGCCTCCGGTTACAAATCCGCCGCGCTACCGACTGCGCCACCGACTGCGCCACGCCAGCCCCTTAATTACGGTTGAACGTTATGTCATTACTAAAACTGTATATATATGATTTAAGCTTTTTTTTATTTGAATATACGTCTAAGATACGTCTTGTCTTCAGCGTGTGTTAAATTGGTTCGTACGTATTGTTTAATCATTATGGTGATGTATGTTTGAGAAAAGTACAATGATTTTAAAACATAGGAATTTGTTGTTTCCTACTTGACAGTTAATAAATGGTGGTCCATTTTCAGAATATTAGTTTAATATTTAGTTGAGTATGTCTGGGGGTGTCGTTTATCATCAATATATTCTGAAAATGCACCAAATTCATCAAATGCTATGTAGAAAAGACGTTGGTTTGTTTCACTGTTCTTGACGTTTAGCACAAGCTGTGCTCAAGATACTTATTAGTTTCTAAAAACAAAAATAGTGAAATGATAGAACAGAGAAAAGCATAGATCGATTGAAGCAGACAGGTCAAGTTTCCAAAGTGTTTTCATCACCTTCAAATTTGAACTACTCCGTAGCATCAGACCAAACCGGATGACCGGTTACAGGTACACTGGCATAGGAACGTTTCATTTATATGGGGGTCCAGTGGAAACCTCAAACTTTGTTAAAACTAAAAACAAACAAAAAGTGAAGCACCATTAGTGGCACGAAAGCCGGATTGCGAATTTAACATTTTAAATGAAAATCTGTGTGAAAAGTGGGGTAGTCCAGGTAAAATACATGACATAGTTAGGGTTATTTTCATATAACATTTGTAATGATGTTGAACAAGTGTAAAGTTTCAAAGCTTTTCGACAATTCATTTTTGAGAAATGAGGAAAAAACAAAAACTTTAACGAAAACTTTAAAACTCGTAGACGGACAGACGGATAGACGGACAGATACATGGAAATCGCCAAAATGTAAACCTGGATTTGCTACGCAATCCAGCCAAAAATAAAAAATACAAATTCTGAACATTATGGTGGAGTCTAAACCCGACAAATTTGCTAATTTTTCGGGCGTTTGTTTAAGAACTATTCGTGTAAGATAGTTAAAGTTACTGTGAAAGTGTGTCATTCTTCCCTACTGATGTAAAGCCGTTGGTCTCCTGTGCAGGGAGAGACATACCCTATTTTGGTTAAAAATCTCGCTGAACTTCTGTGGTTATCATAAAAAAGCCTGCAGGTAAACTCATCCATAGAAACGAAACAGTGATAATCATATAAGTATGATTGTGTATAATACGTCAATAGTATTGGAAGAAAGAAAGAAAAAAGATACAAAGAAAGATGGATCGGTAATAAGCACCTTGCTCACTAATTGTTTACTAACAGACCATACGTCATAATGTGACGACATACGATGATGACGTAATTCTATGACGTCTTGTCATTGTATTATAATTTCCGTAACATTTCCGGAAATTTCCAGATTGTTCGGGTTTGACACGAATGAACACGGAATAAACTCGCCGATTTCCGTCAATGGCTTACAATAGTAGACGACCGAATACGGAAATCTGCGAAGAATTCCGACTGCATTTATGGTTTTACGGGAAAATAAACAAATGAAAGATAGTTTTTAACCAAATCATGTGTTTATCCTAATCGGTCAGCAAGACATATACATTTCTGCGACACGAAATCTACTTTTATTAAATTGTGAAATATGTTGACGAATTTTCGCCAATGAACAACGCGCAAAGTAACACTTTGGGCTATGCTTCCGGTTAATGGCCGTTTTGGCAACATAGGTAAAAATGAAATTTCATTGTCATTTTTGGATGGGTTCGAGAAAAGTTTTTAATGTTTTTTTCACCTCATTCTGCTGGGAAACCACCATTCTTAATGATTTCTACGAATGCTTATGTTGTTAATTTCGTAACGAAATATGCTACTTCACGGTTGAAGTCGCCCATAAACTGCCGTAAATGACCCAAGACTTTCAAAGGATGGATGGGTATGTTTACTTTTCGCCTGCATGATACCATAGGAGCTCGCTTGCGCTCGCGTCGCTTCGCTATTAAGAAAGGAATTGAACTGAATTGGGGTTTAAGGCGCACCAACACATGAACAGGTTATGGCGCCTGACAGGCATGAACATGCCAGGCTCATCTTCCATGTTCATCGAGATAAAATATGGAAAATGGGCCTAGAACCTTTTCACCCTGAACTACAGAGTGACTGCAAATTCTATCGTAGAAACTCCATTTACGCTGGAGCCACGTTTATTGCTTTTCTGCCACTGCTCTTTTGATGCGAGCGAGATAGCACCTGAAACAATGCAGGGATCATGATGTAGACCTTTAATGAACATGAACAAAAAAAGATAAAATGAACATGAATTTGGGGAGATTCTACCTCTCTGCCTACCCCTCCAAAGGGATCTGCAGTGGCCCTATTCTTTGCCCCGTGACCAAACGGGGGACCCGGGAACCATACGGGGCATGGAAATGCTGAAATTGCAAATAATTATTCTGTTTTCTTGCAAAGTGCGTTAATTTTACATGGTAACTGGTAATGAAACCCTGTTAAAAATTACATATTTCCTAGTCACGTGATTTTTCAAGGTGCCCGGATCTTCTTCTCTGAAACCACAAGGGCTACAGCTTTGATATTTTGCGTGTAGCATCATATAGTGGTCCTCTACCAAGTTGTTCAAATGGTGACCACCCTGGGGTCAGAAAAAGCCCCTCACCGGGGTTCAAACGTTTTAGATAGAAATATTAGGAAATACATTTAAACATTTTCATTTTTGAAACCACAAGGTTAGAGATTTGATATTTTGCATGGAGCAACAGAGTACGCTTTGAAAGAAGATCGATTCAGGCCCTCGTGGGTCTGTTGTTTAAACAATTAGCCTTCCGGAATGAAAGGCACTAACTTGTTTTGTTCAAATTCCCCACAATGGCACTGCCGTGTCAACTTTTATCGGAATACCGATAGAAAACGTTATATTACTCTACACTATACCTTACATTTCGCTATTAAAATTATTTCACTTCATGACCATCAATTACTTATACATTGTGCTTCCCCAAACGCGCCGACTATATTTTTTAAAGATATTTCTTGTTATTATAAAGCAGAAACAACAAAATCAACATGGATAGCAACTTTGAGTCGTTTATTTTACTTCCATTCGTGTATTATTTATTGCAACTTCCAGTCCTTAATTAAATTAAAACTTTCAGTTGTTTATACTAGTGTAACATCAATCGTTTATTAGAGGGACACATGCCAATCTTGAGTCTTTAAAAACTCGCGGAGTCCCGTTAGTTTTTTTACATTACTTGCATTTGTTCAATCATTAATATTAATTATAAGAATAGTATATAGCAACTTTTTTTTTGCGTAATATTAACTGTTGATCATTTGGTAAATGTCTATTAGATATAGACGAACAAATGAAAACTCAGCATTTATTTAATGATATACATGATAGGTTTAAAGTCAAAATGATACTGTATAAATAAATCGAGACGCTCATTTCAACACTTCAAGATTGCGAGGTGTCCCTTTAAATTGCATAACGCGAGTATTTGTTACATATTATGAACAAATACAGACTACCTCATACATAGCATACAATAGTCAAATGGTTGTTACACATATATACGTTTTTGACACTCAATGGGTTATAATATGAAAAGTTAATGTTATATATTAATGATGTATTGTTATATATTACCACAGACCTAATAACAAATAGATTGGACACTACAAAAATTATCTAAATTTCAAGTGGCACAGTGCGAAAATTTCACAAATTATTTCCCAACTTTAAACACACATATTATGAAGAGTTTTATAGATACAAGTTTCATTCATGCCAAATACCATCACAAATTTAATTTTCTTTCCAGTGATAGTATTTTTCTTTCTCTTACATTTAGAGCAAAAATGGAGTTTGACGGAAACTTTGACTATGTCAAAACATTGATTTTTAAGAGAAAAGCGAAAAAATATGACATTTTTAACTTTAAAAATCTTTTTATACAATTTCTTACTTTCAAAATAAACATAAATTATTATAATACCATTTTGCTATTCACTATGAATCGTTTGAATGTATTCTCATCAAAATCAGTGAATAATTGAGAGAGAAGATAGAAGGAAAAGTTAAGGTGCCACGTGATATTTTGGTTACTTCATTGGTTAAAATAGGAAGTTTCCTATCTGTTTATTAATAAGTCTGTGATATTACTGATTATCAATTGTAAAACAGAGCTTGGATGAAAATATATAGGTTCCTGAACAGAGATATATGTCACGAATGTTACATGCATTTTTACCAATCAAATATGTATGTCAATAAGTTCGTCAAACTATTACCAAAGCTGAGATCCAGCAAATGAAGCGAGGTTCATATAACAATAAAGCTTTGATCATGTTTAAACCTAACGAATTCCTCTAATATGCGTGCTTCGCCACAAATAATGACTGGTCACCTGCAGAAGTCGCCATGTCGCCCTTATATTGGCCCATGGCGGCAAGACCGTTCGCCTGGAAATATACAATAAACACAAATTAATAAATACATACTTATCAGCACTTACAATATACACAATTACATATTAAACAATGCCAGCTCCACAGAAAGTTAAAATAATTGAAACAATGCCGTTTTTTCAGCCTAAATGTCAGACTTCTTCAACAGCAAACGTGTGCAAAAACGTATAGTCTTTGTAGAAATGAAAAATAGTAGAGGGTATCGAAACACATTATTACGAACAGGGATTCCTGGTAATTGTTGACGATTGAATGCCGACTGAAATACATTTTACAAATGTATTATAATTTGTAATTAATATATTGAAGAGGACTGCCTCCTGATAGGGTTTAAACTATATTGTTCTTTGATTATTCCGAAATAAATTGTGTTAATAACTCACAAAGCATTAATAATTAATCCGGATGGAAATGTGGCCGAATTTGAATATTTTACGTATAAAACTGAATGTAATAAAATAGTTTATTTGCATTTGTATTTGGACCAAAACCTTAATTTCGGTTTGAGAAGTTGGCATATTGTAAAATTAAAACATTTAATAGGTCATTTTAAACAGGTTGTCGCATTATTTCAGTAAAACATGTTTTTAAACATATTTTATTTTCGAAATATCCGTTATAAAATCCTGCTAATGTAAGCTTTCCAATCGCTTAATGGAATTAAGGCCGGACCACGTAATGGTATTATTCATACAGGTATAGGTGTAACATGATCGAATCATCAAAAGCGCTTATTTTAAACTAAAACACTCTAAACTAGTGTTCATATTGCCGTACCTTGGCTCTGACAAGTAATTGTTTCTGTGCAGCCGCTATATTCGCATCCTCGCCCATCCACGCCTTTAGTACGCTGGCCTGCAGGGCCCGTCCGAACGAGAACGTCAAAGCCCATGGTTTTGGGCCGGGACACAAGTTGATGGCGTTCAGATTGAGAGTCGAATCTTCCTCGGACTGACCTCCAGACAAAAACACAACGCCTGAAACAATAGAAAAACAAAACACCCGTATAATTTATTGAAGCTTCAGGTCAGGCAGTGTCGGGAGTAAAGGTTGTATTGATGGGTCAGGCAGTGTCGGGAGTAAAGGTTGTATTGATGGGTCAGGTAGTGTCGGGAGTAAAGGTTGTATTGATGGGTCAGGTAGTGTCGGGAGTAAAGGTTGTATTGATGGGTCAGGTAGTGTTGGGAGGACAGGTCGATATAAGGAGGTGTATAGATGATTAGGTTTAAAACATCTAGTGCATAATTATAGTTCATGAGTGTCACAGGAATAGGTAGACTATTTTCGCGGCCGCAAATATACAAAATGTGTCACTTTTTAAACATTTTAAATTATTTGATTTTTCAAAATATATACTATATGGATATCAATATATCTACAGATAACGAGTTTTTAAATTACAAATTACGTATACACCGAGAAAGAGCCACTGAATTGTATGTACATGTCCTCATCTCATTGGACCATATCTGCTAATATATATCAAGTATCGGATATCTTTGATGGTGACCACTGGTCGCATTTGATCTACAGGTGTATTGCTTTAATGACCCGGGAATCGACTGAACAAAAATGTGCATTAGCATCTGACCGATATCATTGATATTCGTGCTTAAAGAAGATTTGGTACACAACTGAATCTTGCAGTATTGTGTTCATTATCATAACGATATTATAACTACAACCTCATTTGTGTGGTATATTTTTACATACGTGACTTTATTTTTAACATTTCTAACCGTTTTTACATATGTGACATTTTTTTACATTTGAGGTTCTTACACTATGTTATCATTTTCCCATTTTAGAGGATGTGGCGAACGTCTATAATTCGTCATTTTTAAAACCATGATCCCTTTCTAAAGCCATACCTGGCATTGCTGGAGGAACTGCCCTACTCAATGCCAGTACTGTCCCCTTGGCGTTTTGCTCATGCGTGAACTTCTGTTTACAGCTTTGACCAGCGGTTACCATATTGGGTTTCAGTAGCGTTCCTTCTAAAAACACGTGGTGGTCACTCAGTGCTTTGTACGTGAACGCAAGTACCTGTTAACGATTTAAAATTTTAATACGGGTAGCATAACGTCAAAACCAACATTTAAGGTAAAATAACTACAAAAATGTATATACTCAACACAAAAAGAAACTTCCGCAACTTTACCCATACATGTAGACACAATGAAAATATATTTTGTATGGTCTTATATGTCAATACCTTTGTTAAAAGGCCAGCACTGTCACGAAAACAATTTTCCTTGAATCAAACTTGTACGCACAGTTATTCCCCTTGTTTTGGTTTAAACAGAATTTCCGGGTCTTGTGGTTTAAACTTTGATTTAACACAGTTTTGTTCTATTGAAATAAACAGAAGATAACCCCAGCACCAAAAAGACCGATAAAGTAAGCTGACCTGTTCACTCACTTTTGCGCCATACAGCTTTCAAGAATGAATATTTTTAGATTACCTCCATTATTAATATTGATCAGAATGATTGAGTGATAAGTATAAAATGATGAAATTGTATCTAGATTGGTGTACAAAGTGTAACAAAGTCAACCCTATGCAAATCACAGAATAAAATGCGGAAGTTTCTTTTTCTGTTCAGTATATGTGAACAGAAAAGTTTAATAAAATAAATTATTCCTATGCAATATCATTGCTTTTCATCACTGAAAACAAAATATACTACCACAAGCTGTGTTGTTCGGTACCCATCTTTGTCAGGAATGCTGAGTTCAGTCTGTTGCTTTGAAGGTAGAGTTAAATTGTTGCGTTAATTCGTATTGATTACCAAATTATTTTGGATTTAATATTTTACTCTTATGCTGTCACTTTTTAAATTGTCCAAGAGGTTTTTAGCGTCTCCGTGGCCGAATAACGACGTTGCGTTGTAAACCTTCGCTTCTCATCGCTGCGGGTTCGAATCCCACTGGGAGCTCGACTTGTGAGGAAGTGTCGATTCTTACGGATGACGGGAGGTGTACAGTACTGGTTCTACCCAGGAAAAGTGGGTGGTCTGCCTCCACCACAAAACATCGACCATCATATATAACCTTACACGTGTTGAAAATGAGGTAAAACACGTACTAACCAACAAACAACCAGGAGTTTTTTCTGAGCAAAAGTAAACAGTTAAACTTCCAAGGCGGAGTCATTTTTGGCCCCCGAGAATTTATTAGTATACATCTGATAATCTAGCAATCATTTCTGAATAACATTTTGCCGTTCTGGAGAATGTTGTTTAATTAAGGCTTGGGCTATGTTTAGTATTGGCGGCCCTTTGAGAGGTCGCGTTGACCTTATTTGTACAACTATCAAAGGTACTGGTCTTAGGATAACCCATGTGCAATTTGGTCGAAATTGGTTAACCAGTTTCTGAAGGCGATTAAATCAAAGGGTCAACATGGTTAAGATTTTTCTATAAATCTTATTATACAAACTTTGGAATCATGAGACGTTGCTGTTTTTGATATCAGGAAACTAACATTGATAGGCTTGTTAACAAATGATCACTTCTAAAATGTCGAAATATGTTCAGATGTTCTGGGGAATAACGCGTTTTAAGGTTTGGGCTATTTTTAGTAACGGAAGCCATCTTGGATGTTTCATTAACCTTCTGCGTATATCTTTGAAAGGTATTGGTATTGGTTTAAGGACCATCCGTATGACGTTTGGTTAAAATTTGCCAAGCAGTTTATATGACAGTAATACATTCATGTAAATTATATTTCTTATTAATTTGCATGATCTTGTTTTCTCCTGTCTTCCCTCACGGGGTAGGTAGGAGAGCGGGTGGCAGCCTAACCAAATTCCATACCTGTTCAGTCACTTTCTGTGCCGTTGGAAGATCATGGACACCATCACAAAGTACTTCCGGTTCAACAATGGGAACCAGCCCATTCTAAAAAAATAAACATGTTCTTTGAAATGTATTCGTAATAAACTCCAAAGGAACAAGTAATGCTGTTGTTTTTTGTATTTTTGTTAACATATGTAAATCTTGATGCTATCTGCCGGTCGTCTTCTTAAACCAGAGCTCCAGATAAGCTTTCATGTCAGGCTTTCATGTTCAAGCGTATTTTACCTCTAAATAATCTGCAATGCTTATTTTGATTTTTGTAAAGAGTAATTGTAATAGTTATGTGGCTTTTTACTCAAAGATTTGCCTTTTTATATTAGAATTGTAAATTTTCAATGCCGATTTTCACTCCTATTTTATTTTTTCATTTCTGATTTCCTCAATTTTAATGCTGAAATACACACCCCTCCCCGCCCCAACCCCAACCCCAAAACAAATGGTTTACCTGGAGCTCTGTTAACCTTATCTCGTCTTAAAGTGTTGCCGTATTCTTATTTAAAATATGTGTCAAGCAGTGCACGTTAACTGAAAGCATTACACGTTAACTTGAAGCAGTGCACGTGTAAGCAGTGCACATGTAAGCGCAGTGCAAGTTAACTGAAAGCAGTGCACGTTAACTGTTTGTGTATATTTGTTGAAAACCATCTCAAAGAACTTCGTCTTGAAAGAGAACATATATTCACTACCAGTCGTGTAAACAACACATATTTACTGCTTGTCTAGATTGATTCTGTTCAACGATTTGTAAGTAGCCAAGAGGCAGTTAATAGTTAAAGTAATACCTGTTGACAAATACTGGCGTATCTGGCGAGCACGTTAGCGTTTTCCATCATGGCCTGGTACGTAGGTGTGTGTTCGTCAATCTTCAATGTGCATCGCCATTTGGCGAACTTACAACCATCCTTCTTGTACTGGGCACATCTTTCTGCCAGTCCGTCTAGACCTGAACGTTTGGATGAAGACATTTTTAAAATAGGCATTTCGATAAACAACTCTAGGTTTGCATCTTTCATGCAATTGTAAAGAGAACTTGATTGTTGATTTATATTTTTATCAACTTAATAAAGCTAAGGAAATGAATGTTTATTTCAAATGAAAATGTTCAAATGGTGATAACTTTTCTGCTGGCCTGGTCACATACTTCAGCAAAACATCTACTTTTACATGTCAATTTGTAAACTGAATATCTTGCGACAGTATAATTTTCAGGAAACATTTGCTGTGGGTCAACACACACTGTGGGAATATTACTAGTTGCGGTGGAGGGGGATGGGGTGCAAAAATACACTGCCTCTCCGCCCCGATCACTCATGTTCCAACGATTACGAAAGAAGAGTTAAAGAATCCGGCCTTACCATCGTCAGTGAATATGAATACTTGTATACATATATGAACTAAAATGTTACTACGGAAAATAATTCTATACTGAGGGAAAAAAGTTTAGCAAATTTGTGTTGCACCCTGGAAATAATACATTTTTGGTTGTAAAATCAAGAAACTACTGCCATAGACACACTATTGTATTAAACACACATCAATAACAGTGGAACCTCTTAATGACGTAACGAAATGAACACAGGGGTCAAGCCCTTCAAGTCCCAACATGTCAGTATATCTTGTATACAGTATTATTTCATCTAAAAAACATGCTAAACATTTTTCCCTCAGTATATAAGCAATTTTGCTTCAATTCTAATATTATATGTTTTTAGTATTAAATATGTAATGGTGTAAACTTTTGAAAAATAAAGTATGTTTAAACCAATTAAAACTTTCTTTCTTTGAAAAATAGAAGTATGGATAAAAAGTAATTGTCAGAAAGTCAATACATGTGACCTTCCCCTTGTCTCGCTCCGCTACTGCTGCCTATACCCACCTTGCGTTGTTGACTCGCCGTCTGTGCCAGCAAGCGGGACCACACCTTTATCTACTTTGATGCCCGGGAAGATACCATTGTCGTTAAGTATCTAAACAAAAATACCTATACAATAATATAGAAGGCTAAATGGAAGATTGGTGCAAATAAATGTGCATCATTCAGTATTTTTTATTTGTTTTATTATTATCATTATTATTATCATTATTTATTTATTTATCATTATTTTCATTATTATTATCATTATTTTTTTATTATTATTATCATTATTATTATCATTATTATTATGTTGTTATTTTATTATTATTATTTTATCATTTATTATTATAATTATTTATTTAATATTTATTATTATTATTATTATTATCATTATTAGTAGTAGTAGTGTTATTATTAAATGTGTTATTATTATTATTATATCAGTTTTTTTAACGTCAATAACAACCAAACTAATTCACTTCTATCTCATTTTTCTTTAAACAAATTTAAATCATATTATACTCCAATTGAGTTTTAGTTAGCGAACAATCGGGAGTAAATAATCCCTCTGCGTACCTTCACAAATGGAACGCCAGCTTTCGTTTTCTGATAAAGGGTTTCGTGATACAGAATCACCCCGCTGATGTTTTCAGCCAATGCCTTGTCCGTGGTAAACAGCACCTCGCGGTACCGCCGTCTGTTTTCCTCCGTGTTTTCCACACCAATGCTCAAGAACCGCTTTCCTATTGTGCCTGTAAAGAAATGATGAGAGAACAAATGAGAACATCCGGTGATATACCGGTAACCCACGTCATAACAAAAGGATGATACGGGACTTCCGGAAGCGGACAACTGGGCGAAACAGAACGGTAACACGAGGTGTGGAATGGACCAAATGCAGTTAAAACAGGATCGATCCATGAAGTAATATAAGGAAATGGACAAAACACGGATTCATTCAGCGGGGAAATCAATCAAAATATGAAATAACCAAACACGGAATAAACATGATTCATGAAGTTGGGAAATGGAACAATCACGGAGAAAACGCGAACATAACGTAGGAAAATTTGCCCAGACACGGATGGCAAATGGAACAGGGTTGATTAAGCGCGTAAACGAATCAAACTCGGCCGAAATAGGAAACATAAATTGGGGGAACATAGATGGAGGATGGAAGAAGATTCATGAAGTGCGTAAATGACCCAAACACGACGAAGTAGGGAACATACATTGGGGGAACATAGATGGAGGATGGACGAGGATTCATGAGGTGCGTAAATGACCCAAACACGGACGAAGTAGGAATACATTGGGTGAACACAGATGGAGGATTAAAGAGAATTCATGAAGTGCAGAAATGGACCAAATGTGGGTGTAACAGAGAACATAGAGAAACGGGCCATAATAATATATGGGTGAAATGTAATTTAAATTGTAAAGGGAAATTGGCCAAATTGGTTAAATGGAACACGAATGGCGGATAAAACAGGATTCATGAAGTGCGGGAATGGATCAAACACGGATGAAACAGATAACATAAAACAGGTAACATAAAGTAATTAGGAAAAGCGGCCAACTATTCGTGAAACAGGTTTCATCCTGTAAGGACACGGACGAAACGGGATTCATGAATTGGGTTACGGGATTCATGAATTAGGTGACGGTATGGGTCAAAAAGTAATGAAACACGATTCATGTATGGGTGACGGTATGGGCCAAACAGTAATTAAACGGGATTCATGCATTTAGGTGACGGGATGGGCCAAACAGTAATTAAAGGGGATTCATGCATTTAGGTGACGGGATGGGCCAAACAGTAATTAAACGGGATTCATGCATTTAGGTGACGGTATGGGCCAAACAGTAAAGAAACAAGATTCGTGAATTGGGTGACGGGATGGGCCAAACAGTGATTAAACAATATTCATGAACTGGTCGACGGTATGGGCCAAACAGTAAAGAAACAAGATTCGTGAATTGGGTGACGGGATGGGCCAAACAATAATGACACAGGATTCATGAATTAGGTGACGGTATGGGCCAAACAGTAATGAAACAAGATTCATGTAAGGGTGACGGTATGGGCCAAACAGTAATTAAACGGGATTCATGCATTTAGGTGACGGGATGGGCCAAACAGTAAATAAACGGGATTTATGCATTTAGGTGATGGGACGGGCCAAATATTAATTAAACGGGATTCATGCATTTAGGTGACGGGATGGGCCAATCACTAATGAAACAGGACTAACAAAGAAAGGAAAAGGACTAAACAAGTTTGAAACAGGAATCGTATTATAATGTGGCTAATGCGAAAAATGACAAAAGACAACTTGACATAATATTTGGGTCTATGAGTCCCTTTAAAAAGTCAACATATGGTTTATATTATCCGGTTCTGGTTAAAAATTACATGTACGAGTGATCGCAAATATATAAAAAATATGTATAATGTTATGCTAAATGATCTGATTGTAAACCCAAACAAATTAAACTGGGCATCTCAAGGTAAAGGGTTATTGAAACAAACAGGATTTAATGAAGTTTGGTATTCTCAAGGAGTAGAAAGCATAACGTATTTCATTAATATATTTAACAACGAATTAAAGATATGTTTATACAAAATTGGAATGCTGAATTATCGGCTTCCACTAGAGCTAGTTCATACAGAATAATACCAGATTTCAGGTTTAAGTATTATCTAGATGTACTACATATAAAGAAATATAGAGCTTTTTTTTATACAAAACTAAGAGTCTCTAGTCACAGGTTAGAAATAGAAACTGGTCGATGGCATAGACCAAATAAAACACCAAGATTCGAAAGAAAATGCAAGCTTTGTAATATACTAGAAGACGAATTTCACTTTGTATTGGAGTGTTCCCTATATCATGATATAAGAAAAGAATATGTTAACAAATATTTTTTGAAACGGCCAAACATACCAAAATTTACTGAACTTATGACAACAGAAAACAAGAGTTTATTAAAGAAACTGTCAGTTTTCATTAGTAAGAGTTTTAAAAGGAGAGACGACATGTTTTATAAGTAAATATCAGTTTTCTCCATTTTTGTCCACAGATACAAATGTGTACTGATCAGTAATTAGGACTATTAATTTAAAAATATATATTAAACACTTATGTTCTTAATAGTTGTCAAATACTTTTTACTGGTAACATATACAGACGACCTTGAAACTCACCTATAAAATTACCTAAATTGTCATTAAATGGAAAATATTGTTTGTATTTCATATACATGTTTATATGTATGTTCTATTTGCATGTGAACTGTTGGTCGTAATGCCGAATATCTATCTATCATGTTTACCTGTTGACTCGTCGGCAGCAAGTATACCCTTGCCTGGAGCAACAATGGCGTTGGCAACCTTCCTCAATTCATCTTCTTGTTCAGCCGTCAGGTAGGATGGAAACACAGGCATTTTGTCTAAAAGAGAAACCAGTTTTGGTATATACATATTCAGCCTTTAACTTGAAGTGTTAATACGAGTATTTAAAAGATAACAACGTGATAATAGTTTTTGTGTGTATCTCCATCTTTTTTTTTGGTGTCTCAAAGTCTCCAATGTGACAAACACATTTCTGGTTATACTATGTGTGTAACACTAATGTTAATGTGTGTTGATACTGACATGGTATGAATAATGTCATTTTAATGGCATATATGGAACACGTGCGAGAGTCTTCTATTAAAAGTAAAGTTCAGTTATATACTCAGTTCATTTAAAAACGCAACATTCTTGATTTTCGATTATTTTTTGTCCGCTGGTTTGTTGTTCAAATCAAGATGGTATTTTAGGTTAGTACTCGTCTCTTTGTCCCAAAGGTTAACATATGGCGATAAACAGTTGCATAAAATGTTCTCTACTTCTTTCAGTTAAAACACATTTTGCACGAGGACTTTAATTCCACTGTAGAAATTCAAAAAATACCAAGTGTTGCATTTTCAAATAAACTGAGTGTATAACTCAAATCTGTTTCGTAAACTAAATTAAAGTATTCTATACATTTTAATTGGCGGTTATTAGACATAAACGGTTTATTAGATTACTTTTATTCATTCTCGTTAGATCTGGGTTTTTAAAATGCGTTGTATTTTGCATGTTTTAATACTTTATATAACCCAAACCTACATTGATCAACAATGTGCTGCGACACTTTCCGTTTTATTAAAAGTGGCGGACGAGCTATATATAGGGGACGTATCCTTATAGTATCCTGCATAAGGACACACAAAGTAACCCAGTGGCGTTAGCGAGGTTCCAACCCGTGATCTCCGGCTTCAGATACTAGTATTTGAAAGGTATGAAACCATCGAATAGTTTCCTCATTGACATCCATGTTAAAATGTCACATTAAATGATTTGCTCCAAATTCAAATCACGTATGGATAACGCAGCAGTGTAGCCAGTCTGCCCTGCCCCTGTCCTGCCCGCCTGCCTGCCTGCCTGCCTGTCTATCTGTCTGTCTGTCTGTCTCCCCCACTTCCTCCTAAACCTATGGAGTCAGAGTTGCACGTCACATTATCTTAAATCATACATAACATGATGTATTCTCACCTAGCACTGGTAGTACCATGATGTACCCTGTAATCAGGGGCGTAGCTGTGCCTAAATCGGTGTGTAGGCACAAAGTCTAGTGGGGTTCGGGGGGCATGCTCCCCCGTAATCTTTTTTTCTTTTTAGAAGGAAGGCAAATCCTGCATTCTGACGGTATTTTAAGCAGCAAACTATGTTTTTAACTCGCGATTTCAAGCTTTCTTAATCTGCGATTTCGCAACAAAAACATCGGAACAGAACAAAATAACATATATTAATATGAATACTTGCTTTCTGAAAATCTTTCGAAAAGTTGCACAAGCATGGTGTGTTTGGTTCCGAAAGACTGCGAGCGAAAACAGTTCGACTTTTATTTTCTTAAAAGACCATACCCTCCACCTCCTACCCCACTCAGGTTTTATTGTATTTTTGGCATTTTTTTTTTCTTTCTTTTTTTCTGAGAACAATGTGTAGGCACGTGCATACAGTGCCTAAAGGCAGCTACGCCACTGGTAATGAGGGGACTTTCCTAGTGCATTCGAAAATAGTTTCCATGTATTATTTTCACATGATTCATTTTGCAACACTAGTACATTGACAGAACATTGATTGACACTCCTACATGCAGGTGTTTGATTGCAAGAGCGTGCGCACATTTTAAATATGTGTGGTAACCTTTCAACAACCCGTGTTTGTATAAGCTTTGTCTGCATGATCTGTGGTTTTACTGCTTCCCCAGCTCGCAGGAATAGAGTATAGTCTAGACAGTGGAAACAAGGCAGGAGGAGAACCACGCACGCTACCTGTTACGTTTAATTCAGGTTAGAGAACTACGATACCTGCATGCTACAATTCAGGAGAAGAACCACGATACCTGTATTTTTAAATCAGGATGTTAGCAACGCTATTTATTCTTACAAACATTATTCAAAACGAGAGAACCCCGCTACTTCCATGTTTAATTCAGGAGGAAAGCCATATACCTACATGGTTAATTCAGTAAGAGACCCACTTACGCATGCATGCTTAATTCAGGAGTAGAACTATGAGACTTGCATGATTAATTCAGGAGAAAAACCACGATAAGTACATGCTTAATTCAGGAGAACCACGCTACCTGCATGCTTAATTCAGGAAGAGACCCACGCTACCTGCATGCTTAATTCAGGAGAAGTTGGAGAACCACGATACTTGTATATATGTTTAATTTAGTAGGACAACCACGATACATGATTGCTTTATTCAGGAGGAGAACCACGATACATGTAGTCATGTACGCTAAATTCAGTAGGAGAACCACGCTACCTGCACCCTTATAATTCAGGAGGAGAACTATGCTACCTACCTGTATGTTTAATTATGTAGAATAACCATCTACCTGTATTCTTAATGCAGGAGGAGAACCACGCTACCTGCATGCTTAATTCTGTAGGAAAACCACGCTACCTGCATTCTTAATGCAGGAGGAGAACCACGCTACCTGCATGCCTAATTCAGGAGGATAACCACGCTACCTGCTTTCTTAATTCAGGAGGATAACCATGATATTTACATGCTTAGTTCAGGAGGATAACCAAGCTACCTGCATTCTTAGTTCAGGAGGATAACCATGATATTTACATGCTTAGTTCAGGAGGATAACCACGCTACCTGCATTCTTAATTCAGGAGGATAACCATGATATTTACATGCTTAGCTCAGGAGGATAACCAACATGCACTAACATGCTTAATTCAGGACGCGCTAGCGCGCACAGTCACGTCACTATCAAGTTTGTGGCTTATCCGGGCTATGACCCAGATTATACTAGTTCCACATTTTCACCTCACACCAACAAATTTTTATCATCAATTGGATCGGCAATGCCACGTATACACATATTTATTTATATGTATAAATAATATAGCTCTGACACTGCATGTGTATCTTCTTGTATCGGGTCATCGTTATCATTTATAGAGACATGCGCCGGACAGTCAGTAGATCTATAATCGTGTTTTGAATCGTTTAATACAAGGCCAAGGATTTCGCAACATCTACGTATATATGGTTTGTGCGCTCGTAAGCATCGTCATATTATATATTTAACGGGGTTATATGTTTAACAATAAAGAAAACAAAGTGAAATAACTGAAACTTACCTCGTAACCGGTTGTCAGACTGGAAAAACGAACTAAGGCGGTAGATAATGTGTTATCCCGGTGTGACCGACTTGTTTACAATGTACACAGCTGATAACGTGTCACTGGAGGTGTGTCAGCGTATTCTATTTTGATTGGCTAAAAGAAACACACCCTCAGTGTCTGTAAAAGGAATACTACCAAAGGCATCCGAGTTGTTTGTTTATCCTTGAACTTGTCAAGACTAAAACGTGTAATATATAACGGTCAAAATGCATAACTCTGCTTGTTAAAGGGTTCAGGAATGAAAATATATAAAGTATAATACTTCAATCTCATATAAAGAGTGAAAGTACGCGAGCGAGTCTTGTTGTAATCAGGGTTTCGACCCTGTATAAATCCACATATATGCTTTAAAGGAACACAAGATAATCTTGTTGTCTTTTTAAACTTTTCTTCATAACTTGTTTATCTGTAAGTCACTTTTGATCATTTGAATTGTGCAAAATAAAAACAATTGTTGTTCGCATCGTGCGTATTGTTGATTATGTTGCACCATTATTAAATATATTTACACGTGAGGAGAATAATGAACAAACATGTTAAAGACTGAAACAAACACACCCACCCTTTATAATAGTATCTTAGTAGGTGACACTTGATCAGTAAATTAAGGGCTTATTGTAATGAGCGATACATACTTCACGATTGGCGTGTGTCCCTTTAAGGCTTCGAGCAGTACGACATTTAAAAAAAAAAGTCATTGGAATGACAGTTAATTTTGGACAAACAATGCCAGACCGTCCTTGTCCTATATTTAGAACACGACCTCGAGGGTCTGGCTTTGTAGATGATAAACGAATAAGAACCATATTTGTTTTATACGATTAGAGATGGTTGGTTCAGAGATCTAAGAAGTGTATTGTTGTATTACATCTCTGGTTGGTTGAATGTTTTACGTCATTTTAAGCACATTTTAGACTATATATATGACGGACGATTTGGTTTGTGCTTGAGGCAGACCTCTCACTTGTCCCTGTGTAGAACCAGTACTGGATTCCCCTCGCATAGTAAATATCAACTAAAAGGTCGAAATATATATATAAAAAATTGCATATATAAGGTATATAGGGGTGGAGGAGGATCACTCTGACCCACATTTCCCCGGGTAGAACCAGTACTGTATACCTCAGGCCGACCGTAAGAATCGACATTTTCTCATTACAAGTCGATTTCCCAGTGGGATTTGAACCCGCAGCTGTGAGAGGTGAGGTTTCAAACGCAGCGTCTTTATCATCCCGGCCTCGGATGATTACACGTTTAAGGTGGTAAGAGCTGCATGATAATTTTAGTTTTTTGACGAAACCAAAGACTTAATAAACTTAATATTCTCCCAATTGCTTATTTATGAGAAAACAGGTCTAATAACGCAGAGAATCAAATTCCGATTCGCCGCGTTGGAAGTCGGGCTACGTTTATTAGGCCACGATATTTTAATATTTTTGTTTTGTTTTCGGCCACCTCAAAAATTATTTCTCCGTCACAGGTACATAAGGGTCAGGGAATCATAATCTGTAATACCGTACAATAACTAATGGATATAAGGAATATTAATTAAGCAGCGAAGCATTTATGTTCATAATACATGCTAGCCAAAAAATTAATACCTGACAAAACTTATAATAATTGTAAACAAGATTCTACACTTTATTAAAAATCGATTATCTTTTTAATATATACGCAACATGCGAAGCATATCGATTCTATTCATTAAATCGACCGCCATATATAACCTGACATGTGTTGAAAATGACGTAAAACACCATACAATGTATAATTTACATATTAAATCCAACACCTATATTACTGCGACGGAGAAAGATTGTTTCTCCAGTAATTGTTTGTGTTGAAGAATAGGTACGTGTTCCGTTAGGCATATCGTACCATCGCCTATCGATCTTTACAAGTCGATGCGCGATGGTACGATGATACGATGGCGGTGGCACGATGGTACGATGGCGATGGTACGATGACGATGGTACGATGATACGATGGTCCATCGCGTCATTGCCATCGTACCATCGCCATCGTACCATCGTACCATCGCGCATCGACTTATAACGCGATGGTACGATGGTCCATCGTACCATCGCGCACCGACCTTTTACAAGTCGATGCGCGATGGTACGGTGGTAGATGATACGATGGTACGATGGCAATGGTACGATGGTACGATGGAGATGACGCGATGGACCATCGTACCATCGCCATCGTACCATCGTGTCATCGCCATCGTACCATCGTGCCATCGCACCATCGCAGTCGTTGTGTGACGTTGCGTCGCCCCCTGCTCCATCGTACCATCGCTCCATCGCCTTCCGTTTAGACATACGAAAATCAAAGCAAAACAAAATCGAAATTTGTATTACAATAATCAATTACCTTCTTCTTCAGACGACATGATTGTGAATGGTGGCGGCAAAGCCTTCTGACGGAAGTTAATTGGTGTTGGTGCGCATGTCTAAACCATCGACTGCGATGCGCGATGGTACGATGGCGATGGTACGATGGCGATGACGCGATACGCAATGGTACGATGGTACGATGGCGATGTCATCATTGTACCATCGCCATCGTACCATCGAGTAAAAGATCGATGCGCGATGGTACGATGGACCATCGTACCATTGTACCATCCTATCATCGCGCATCGACTTGTATAGGTCGATACGCGATGGTACGATGGCCCTAACGGAACACCGTAAATAGGACCTAATACACGCTATGCCCAATACCTAGTTTAAACAAAGGATTGTTTCCCTTCTTGTGCACGTGTAGGAACCCCATTTTTTACAAAGTCGCTATCTGTTGTAGCCGTCCGTAAAAGTTACAATTTGTGTTCTAAATGTTACACTAAACGCTATCTGTTACAATCTTACCGCAAATGTTATAAAATGTAGTTGTGATAAAAGTTACAACGTCTACGCTATCTGTTACAACATTTTTACTTGTAACAAAAGTAACAACACTTTGTCCGTAAATGTTACACTGGCATTGGCATCATTTCCGAAGCTTTGGAAAGTGTTGGAATTTGCTAGTACACTATATTTATAATATTTATAGTGTATTTAGGTAAATGCAACAATCTTACCTTGTCGTAAATGTTACACTGACATTGACATCATTTCCGAAGCTTGTAAACAGTATTTAAATGTGCTATTAAAGTATTTTTTATAAATTTTAGTAGTGTGTTTCACACATTTCTGTACGTACGATTGTTTTCCATAGGCGGTTTCAAGGAAGAGGCAGATTTGGCGCACGCTTTTAATAGTTACTTTTAACATGTAAGTATATGTATAGATATGAAATCTATGGCATACATATACGTCCTAGACTTCTAAACCATCATGAGCGATTCATGATTTTGAATTTCTGGTATTGTGTGTAGTATTTTATTTTCTCCCTCACTTCGTCCGAAAATAAATTATTTCTTTACTCAAAGAAAAGCAAACAAATTTTGAAGGACTATGTCGTGTTTTGCAGTCATTATGAATATAAGAATGTTTCATGGGTATCCGGTGAAGATAGGGAATTCCAACCCGAGGTATAGGTGTTTTTATCGGAACCGAGGCTCTGCCGAGGTTCCGATTAAAACACTTATACCGAGGGTTGGAATTCCCTATCTGAACCGAATACCCATGATAGATTCGTTTTCTTGCATATCAGAGACATGTTGTGTGTTGTTGACGCCGCCAGCTACTAACGTTGTGCATGTTTTCCGGCATACCGGATGTTGGCGCGCGTGAATTTTATCTCGACCATAGGGTGAGATGGAAATATCTAGCCCCGGTAAAATGACGGATATTCTTATCAGGTATGCAAGAATACGTCGTCTAATGCAGTCGTTATCAAAACAATTATACAATGTATAAGAAAAAGTGGGCTAACAATGGTACAAGTAAGATATTTTATGAATCCTTCTAATATTCCGCAACAGAAACACTTTTCATAGAAAAACATACAGATGCACGTACACTGCATAGTACCTACTGTGGTTCACAAATTAATAGATAAACATTCCTGAAAAACATGCGGATAAATATGTTTTACTGCTAACGTAAAACAATTCCGATACGTATATATGAACCAAATATTTCTTCAGGTAGCAACGCCGCACACGAAAAAAAACTGTGAGGAAACGTGATCCAGTGGCAATTGCGAAACTTCGGATATTGACGGCGGGTCATAGGTTCTATATACTCTATTTAAAACAAACAGCGTACTTATTAAATTGCATAACAAAACACGCAAATGCAGACAGGAAAAAACAATGAACCCAATAGCCTTCTTGACTGCTTGAGGAACATTGATTGACGAAAACGTTTGTATGTTATGATCCCACGTCCGTTCGTGCGTCCGTCCGGAGCCATATCTTGGTAACCATAAGGCACATACACGTAATATTTTGTATAAATGTTTGTCCCTATGTGGACTCGCTTTTGCCCAAGTATGGTTTGAATCGCCTTAGTAACACCAGAGTTATGGCCCTTGATTTAATAATTACTTAATCAATATATAGTATATAATGAATCGTTTGTCTGGAAAATACCTCGAAAACTATTTATGGGATTCAATTTAAACTTCAAACACTGATACAGGGCAGCGAGTGGATTTACAGAGTGCAGAAACCATAACTCTAGGTAAACTAAAAGTGGATTTATGGGACTTTGTGGCTTTATTTACTATTTTAGGAAAATTTTGTTTGAACCATAAATAACTAAAAAACCATTCGACAGAATCAAAGGACACTTGAAACATTGATTAAGGGCAGAGAGTGTTTGTGCAGAGTGCATGAATCATAACTCTGTGTAAAGTAAAAGTGGAGTTATGTGATTTTGTTGCTTTATTTACTATATTATAAAGGGAAATTTTGTTTGGACCACAACTCAAAATCCGTTAAAGATAATGGTTTCTTTAACGTGCGCATACACACGGGACCTCGGTCTTACGTCTTAGTAGACTTTTAAGACTTAGTAGTTTTAGTTGGAGAACCGGGGAATCGAACCTGCGACACCTGTATTGACAGTCAAACGCGTTACCACTTGACCAAATATCCGCTATAAGCGTTTATCCTTTTATAGCCTGTGCTTTATATAGCCACTAAAATGTGCCGAAAACAAACACAAGTATAGTCTACGTCGGTTCAATCAAATGATGTGTTAAACCAACTTTCTCGGTATCTGGATTAGTTTTTTTAAGTGAATTCTATTCCTTATTTAGACCACCAAAAATGATCACGAACATTGACATTACGTAGAAATAAATTTACAATTTTTTTTTATCATAGTAACATTTATTTTTTATTTACAAATTAATCACTGTATGAAAAACAACAAAATCATAGGTATAAACATTATACATACATACACGCACGCACGCACGCACACACGCAGACACACGCACACGCACAACGCTAATAAAATTGATAAGAGTAAAAGTAAATTTAAATTCACATTACACATTATGGCCGTCAACCAACTTTACTAAAATATATAAAAAACAAATCCAGTCCTACTGACTACGCATTGTTATATATATGTTGCAATCATTCCGAAATAAAATAAAACCAAGAGAATTTATATCTATATTACTTGATTTTTTTTTTTGCTGAATTCAAACAAAAGTAATAGAGTGAGAAACACTTTCCGAGAACTCTTTATCGCCCCTCGTATAATGCTTTGTGCATGTACATGTTTAGCTGACTAGCGTAAATCAACAAAATAAGGTTGTTGCAATTACCTAAATACACTTATAAATATTATAAATATAGTGTAGTAGCAAAATCCAACACTTTCAAAAGCTTCGGAAATGATGACAATGCCAGTGTAACATTTACGGACAAAGTGTTGTAACTTTTGTTACAAGTAAAAATGTTGTAACAGATAGCGCAGACGTTGTAACTTTTATCACAACTACATTTTGTAACATTTGCGGTAAGATTGTAACAGATAGCGTTTAGTGTAACATTTAGAACACAAATTGTAACTTTTACGGACGGCTACAACAGATAGCGACTTTGTAACAAATGGGGTTCCTACAGCACGGCCATGTGTTTGTAATTCGAGTGTTTAGGTGTGTGATTTGTGGTGGGATCTAATGTAGGCAATGTAGCCATGTACCATTCGATTAACAGCAGCATACTATATATACAATATATATCGGAAATAGCCGTGTTGCGTTTCTTTTTATCTTAATTTAGTACGAATATCCAGCAGTGGATCATATTAAGGTGTGGGCTATTTTGAGTGCGTGATTTGTGGTGCATTTATTAGATGTGGAGTCCAGAGATGATTTTAATTTTGAAATTGCTAATTATCCCCATTTATATATGGATGTTCCCCGAGCAACTTATTAGCCCTGATCTTCTTTCCACATATAAAGGACTATCACAACCTGACTTCTATGGTGACGTGATTTACAAACTTCGTGAACGGTTTATCAAAAGAGGTTATGTCCCTGTCATTTTGCAACGCACTGCATGCTTGTTGGTGGACCCCATTTACGAGGGTGTAACCACTCCCCCACCCACCCCTTCAATCCGGAATACCAGATAAATTGAAGACGGAATCCGGAATACGCTCTTAATTACAGCCTCAATCCGGAATACTGTTTGAGTTCAAATTGCGCTCTCAATGAGGTCTGACATGCACACCAGCGTTTGTTTAGTGGTGTGTGGCGGCTAAAAATATTGCACCAAATACAAATCAGTAGTGCTATTAATTACTGGGACCATCAAGCCCAGTCTGTGTGGCTTTAAAGTAGAATACCGCTTAAGCCGGTGGTAGGGTGCCTGAGAGGTGTTGCACCGTATCGCTCCTGAACTGACTCAATCAGACCGAGTCTGCTACTTTTCCCTCTTGTTTGTATGTGTTGCTTCCAAGGGATCCCCTTTGGTGTATTTATTCACACTATAGCGTTTGTCTGTTGCTTTGTGGCAGCTGTAAAATATTGCCCGACTACGAATATACAGTGTTATTATTTACTGGTACTTTTGGGATCACCAAACCCAATCTATGTGGCTTTGAAGTAGAATACCGCTTAAGCCGGCGCTAGGGTGCGTGAGAGGTGTTGCATCTTATAATACCTCTCACGAACAGACTCAATAAAACCGAGTTTGACTCTATTCTCTCTTGTTTGTGTTTGTAGCTTCCAAGGGATCCCCTTTTCAGTATTTATTCACTAATACGAATTCAGTCCAAAAGTAAAGTGTTTATATATGTTCTACTCTTTAAGCTAAATAATCACTAAATTGTTAAACTGGTGTCTCTTTTACGCTGCAACCAATGTCTTCATCATTGGACGTGTTATTTTTTTTTTGATTCCAGTACTTTGATGGCATCTTCATTACTGAACATTTCCTCGCTAGGTGAAATGAAGATCAAACAGTTGACACCTACACCCTGCCTGTACAGGTAACCCATGTCGGCTTCATTCACAGCAGTCGTATACATAATAGCAAACCTATCTGTGCTTAAATGTTAAATGACATAACCAATCACTTGCATGGATTTTGAAACTGTCAGATCTTTGAAGTTAACATAATGTTGATTGAGGCTCACTGTAGTTGGTATACTTGTTCAGCTGAAGAGTGCCGGGTTTGTTCTTGGTTCAAGTATTTCTGATTGTATTTTGCCTCACTTTCTGACCATGTTCAGATCTCCAGCTCCTCATCTTTAGCCTTCATTTTTGAATAGTTTGTGTGACTCGGGACAGGACAGAAATTCTAGACCCGGAATAGTCTCGGTCAGCTAGCCCGTATCATGCATATGTCTTACTTGCAGATACTGGATCCGTGAAGCATAGCGTAACGAAGAAATCAGAAGCGGGCCGGGTGACCGAGGCTTGACCCGGAACAGAAATATGACCGCCGGGTGCAAGGTAGTGTGATCGTCCGTGTGTGAAAAACACAAACTGTGTAAAATTACATGTTTGCTAATGTAACCATAGGCGGTATGTTTCGTTTTAAAGCAGCCTGTGCTGGGATACAGTTTCGTATTCATGTATTTTATCTTATCTAATGGTATTTACTGATTTAAACTTGTTTTAAATAAATTTTCATTCTGTTAATCGCGTCCGCGTCCAAACTACTATATAGTTTGCGTACCACGCTTCTGCGTCCGGAATACTCTCTAAATCAGCCTGAATCCATGCCCTTAATGGTTTATTCTCTTGTTGCTCTGGCTTCTGCCAAGTAAATGAGTACCTTCTTTGTGGCTTTCTAGGTTATTGTTTTTAGTATTTATATATACACGAGCATCTTTGTGTTTTACTTATATTGCCTATTACTGCTGCCTTGTTAGTTAGAGATGAGTTCATGACGGGGATTTCTTTAGTTACACTGTCCCGTTTTATTGGGTTGACTGTAGGGTAAGTGTGAGGTTTGGTGCACCCTAGAACCTGGATTAAACCCACAGTGGCCTTTTTTGCCACTGACCGTTCCAAGGCGGTAGCCCTATTGTCAACCCTTTTTGTGTTTGTGACGTCATATGCCTTTATTCCTTATTAACATTGCCATTAATGTTTGTCGTTTTGCATGTTTTGGGGTTTACTGTGAAATCTGTATTTCCTGTTCGACTTTATACTTATTTTTACTAACACGTTTTGCTACACATTACACCACGGCGCCACCTCCAAATACAATGACTTATGACAGTTTAAATATGAACACGTAATAATCATAATGTTTTATCCGAAACAGATTGCTTAGTAAATACAACAAATAGGAAAAAAATAAAGGCGTAGGAACGGTCCCTAACCCGCCCCAATAATCTGACAGTGGGGACGCGATGGGGTGTTGGAAGTGGGGCGTGGGTGTTGGCAAAATAGTTGTTGGCCTCCCAATATTTCGTCAAATTATATGTTGACCCGCTATAAAGACAAAATGTGTTCGGAAAAGTTACTGTCATAGGGCAAACAATTAACCGAATGACATAGAAACGAAACTATTATTTCGTTTATTAAAATATGTGAAAAGAGATAAAAAAAATTAATCAAAATTGAAAATATTCAGTTGACCCTATATTTATTGTTTTTATGTATGGGTGTTGGCTAGGCCCAGTTGATAGAATTGTGAACTTGAATCCAGAGAACCTAGGTTGAAGTGTCATCGACACCACTGAGTTTCGTCTGTGTTTTTCAGGAAGACACTTTTCCTTTGCCTCGAACGTCGGATTGGGACGTAAAACTGGCAAGGTGAACTGGCGGTCCCGTATATCGGATCTGTTCGTCGAGCGCGTTAAAGAAGCAACTGGAATATATTCGTTAGAAAGAGTATGGCAGGTTCCCGGGTGGATACCTATGTATCCTTCCCCTCTCCCTTGGACTGCCCTAAATAATCTATACATATAAGCTGTAATACACACTACGTTTACGCTAATAAGAATCAACCATCGTGTTTTTTTCTCTCTTCTATTTAATAATCTACAAATAATATAATACGCAAAACAGAATATTATAATCACCATTTATATACGTAAAGTGTATCAGGTATACTGGAAGATGTATATGCACAAAGTATAACGTAATTTGCACCTTTAAAGGGACTGGAGGCGATCTGGAAGAATAATGGGCGTTAATCCAACATATTAAAGGGGATATGCTCTTTTCTGCATAATAAATTTTGCTTTATTAGGCACTGACCAATAAAGCAAATCAATGCTGAATCCCTCGACGTTAATTGTACATAACGTTATCTGACGTCATGCACGTAACGTTGCCTGACGTCATAAAACAAACAAAAAACAACAACATGGCGGCGTCCTCGATAAGCGTAACATTCTGAGAAAAAGGTAATAATAGTAATTCATACAGAAAATGTGGATAATCTACTTGATAAATAGAATATTATGTCAGTGCCTTTTACTATCAAGTTTATTAGGCTCGGCACGAAAACGAAGAATGGCTCGGCAGAGCCTCTCCATTCTTCGTTTTTTAAGCCTCGCCTAATAAACATGATAATAAAAGGCACTGACATAATATTCTCTATATAGCGACAACGCCAAACAATTATCAAAATTGGATGATAAAAAAAGAAGATATGATCGTTTGAAGGTTTTGTTGAAACAGATATGGAAGCCGCCATTTTTAGAGCTATGACATCACTTCTAAATGACCATATATGGAATATAGATAAATATGAAAAAATATTAATTTATAGGGGAAAGAATTAAAGTAACTGTATGAGGAATATTGTTTAATTAATGGCAATAATGCTTTATAAGCCCAGTTAAGGAGTTTGCATTCATTTGCACTTTAAATGATATTAATCAATATTCCATATATTGTCATATGCAACTATGACGTCATATTTTTCAAAATGGCGGCTCGCATATCTATTTTAGTACAACCTGCAATTGGTCATATATTTTTTGTTTATCATCCGATTTTGATAATTATTTCACCTTTTTTCAATTTTTTCGGAACTCTCAATAAAATAGCTGTTTGGCTTGCCGCTACATTCCCTTTAAATGGGTTTCATTTGCATATTCAATGCACATTGTATGCACTAAAAAGGTAATCCATTTAATTATTGTTAAAGAAATTGTTTGGTTATGAAAACTCAACGACTCGGCTAGTTTTTAATGCATACATCATTAATATTAATTAATATGCTGCTTTTTTCTATAATAAATTCTTGTTTTGTGATTGTATTACTCTTTTATTTAATTATATGTACAACTGCAAGCAATATATACCCCCACATCAATTAATATTGATAATTTAACAATAAAAATAACCGAATCGCCTTGTTTCCAAGTCCAAACATTTTCATAAATAATAATTCCACCGTACTAAATATGGGGCTTATTTAACGCATGTGCACATTTCATATACAACTGAAGCATATACTGTTGTTGTTTTCCTTGTATTTATATTGGCACCAATGTCTAAACGAGGTATAATGTATTATTGCATACTCATTTAGAAGCTCCGTTTACTTTCAATGTAAGAGGAAACGTCAATATTATATGTTATTGAATTTGTATGGCTAAATATTACTTGGAACGAGTTGTTTTGGCAAAGGACGACGAGCTTGCGCCAAAACCTTTTTATTGTATACTTTCATATTGTTTTCGATCAATGTTAATTGTATGACTATTACTTTTCATTGTATTTGTGTTATTTTTATAGCTTTTGATCGAATTCCTATCTTGTCATTCAGTTTCATTTTGTGTGGATGATTATTTTGCGCGAAAACGACGTCGACGTCGGATGACGTCATTAAAAACATCAAGTTTGTTTACCATTCGATAACGTTAAAAACAGTGGGTGAGTGACAATTTCAATTATTTTATCAATTTCTGCCATAAAAGGTTGGAAAAAACACGTATTTTTTTGTTGACACTATAGGAAGGATTCCGTTAGTTTTATTTGAAAGTAGTTCCTTATTTCTATTTCGCGGTTCTTAGCAAGCACGAGCAAAAGTTCCCGTGCAATATCAATGTGTGCAATATCGTAGAATATTGCACACTTAGCTCAATGCAAACTAAACGGGACAATATGAAAGTATACAATAATCGCTCATATTGACGTGTAATATTCGCTCATATTGACGTGTAATAAAGTCATAGTGGGTGTGTAATGTATACTCGTTCGAGATTGGTGCAATTTTCAATTCATATCTAGACTGTATTACGGTCCTTTGCGCTTCTCTGAATGAACAGAATAGAATAGAATAGACTAATTCATATCAAAGAAAGTATGTCACGTGATGTAAACAATGTTGATTTCATGGTGAAAATTTCCACGGTGTAACGACAATATATTTGTTTCAAATAAATGTTTTTTAGTGAAAATTAAAAGTTACAACCTATTTTATTGCTCTAATTTAAAAATTCGCATGCAATAAAAAGGTTATTAGATTTATATTGGTATATATACACTCGTTCTTTCGCGCATAAACATTGCACTCCTAAAGTCGCGCAATATCAATACGCGAAAGAACTCGTGCATATATTCCAATATAAATCTAATAACCTATAATTATGCACCTCGCTTAAAGTAGCTATACCGCCAACAACAGCAAACAATTACAACATATATACACTGTTTCTAAACCTACTAATGCCAAGGGGTATACATATTTTGAGAATTCAATCTCTGTAAACACAGTATAAACGGCTTTAACCAATCTTTAACCAGCCAGACCAAAGCCCAGAACTGTAGCTCTGAATTAAGAGTTACCAACTCATAGTTCATTTTACGCATATTGAATCACTGGTATTTTTAGAACCCATACACAACTATACTTTTAATCGCCACATATACATTATTGTATGACATAAACACCTGGAAAAGGTTCGGATAAACGATTTTGTAGTATAATTTAGCCGTTATTTGGCGGGTTAGTACCTTTAATGTTACATACACCACGTATAATGGGATGATTATATACACTAGGTATAAATGTATTATGCACACCGAATAATGGCAAAGAATGCAACTTGTTTATTTTCCTATGGCGTATGCACCACATACAAGAAAAATTGCCACTCGTAAAACGGCATAAGTACCACTTATACTTTGTTAAGCAGCTAATGGACAAACAAATAACTGAAAAACAAACACGTATGATTCACATATTATATGTACTTTATATATTATCTTGACATGCGTATGAATCTCATGAACGATCTCACGTGACTCCGGTACCAGACAAATGTAGGTTTAATTACATTAAATCAGCCGGATGTGCTCGCCTGGTGCGAAAGTAGTTCTGTATTAAAGAGTGCGGATCTTTTTTTTCTTTAAAAACATTTTTAGTGCAATTTCCTGTTATTTTTGGCTGTAACTGTATTTGGACATGTTGCTGATATTTGAAAAGGGAGCTCGTCATGATTTTGACAGTTTTTAATATAAATTTCAGAAGTGGAAGTAGATAGGGTACGAAATTGCAAGGGGTAAAAATAGCTTTGACCTTTGACCCGGTGTTAGTATACAACTGAAGAATTGTTTCTTAGAAGGTATTAAAGCCCCTTTTTCCTTGTTGATGTTTAATAGCAGACATGTTTATTTACATGATAAAGTAAGTTTCCCAGAATTCTAATCGGGTTTGAGATTTTAACAGGTTGTCAACATCCTAACGGGCATGGAGACTCATTTACGCTATTATAACCTGTACCGCATATGGAGATTTGGACATTCACAGCGTCCCATAAATACATAGCCAAAACCTTATAGAAGATTCCGCTAAATACTATCTACTCTCAGTACATTTGAAAACGCAACAATTGGTATTTTTTGAATTTCTAGAGATGTTAAAAATGTTTAAAGTTAAATGTGTTTTAATTTAAAGAAGCAGAGCAAATATTATGCAACTGTGTATCGCCACATGACAACCTTTGGGACTTGTGTGCTAACATAAAATACAATATTGATTTGAACGAAAAACCAGCGGACTAAAAATAATCGAAAATCAAAAATGGTGAGTTTTTAAATGTACTGAGTATATATTGCATAATGGTGATTTTTACTGCAACCGCCAGGGTAACTTTCCAGTTAAGCTGATCGAAACAGTGGGAATAACTTGCTAGAAGCACACTGTTCCGCGGCGCAATCTCGAGAAACATTTTTGTTACAAGTACGGCGTAACGCTACCACTAGCACATATGGATAAGCACACACGGAAACAGTTATATTCCCACACTAGTGTTAGCAGTTAAAGTCCGACAGAAGCACGGGTACTGACCAAAGATCAGAAAAAGGGGAGCTATATGATACAGATTTGGATCGATAGAATAGCTTTAAGGCCAGGGGTATATTACTGAGGACAAATTAAAAACACAAGCATTATTCTGTTATAACTGAGATAATTTATTTTGTTATAACTAGTACACTATTTGCCGAAATCGAAATCACGGAAGCCACATCTACAAAGGGAGTCCACACAGTGCCAATCACGATTGCATGGTCCAGTGCAATCTCCTGGTGAACCCTTACACGTCTGACGCGCTGTAAGGAAAAAATACAACAGTATGTACTATGTACACTACTCAAATAGCATAACATACTAGAAGAATTGAATTGGGGTTTTAAGGCGCACCAACACATGAAAAGGTTATATGGCGCCTAAAAGGCATGAACATGCCAGGCTCATCTTCCATGTACATCGAGATAAAATATGGAAAATGGGCCTAGAACCTTCTCACCCTGAACTGCAGAGTTGCTGCAAATTCTATCGTAGAAACTCCATTTACGCTGGAGCCACGTTATTGTTTTTCTGCCACTGCTCTTTTGATGTGAGCGAGATAGCACCTGAAAAATGCAGGGATCATGATGAAGACCTTTAATGAACATGAACAAAAAATGATAAAATGAACATGAATTTGGGAGGATTCTACCCCTGTGCCTACCCCTCCAAAGGGATCTGCAGTGGCCGTATTGAAAAATTGATATCATAGGATTCTGTCCGACTTAGCATGACATCACGTATCATCAGAACTATGGGTCAGTATTGCATATATACGAGGGTGCTTCAAAAAGTTTTGTCACTAGGCATATATCCTTTGAACTGGATATTACACTGGGATAAAGAAGTGTATTTATAGTACTACAGGGTTCGCTCTCTTAAATTCCACAACAAAAATGAAAAATTTCCGGTTATTTATACCCCTGAATTATCTCCCCCTACCACACCTTTTGGATACTGGCATCTCTGAAAATGTCCTTGTTACAAAACATTGTAAACATATTTGAATAATTCTATGCTTTTAAATTTTCTTGTACGCCATCTGTTGTTATTCGCCCATAATCCTTGAAAATGATTGTCGAGCATTCGGAAAGATCTTGCTGCAAACCAGATATGAGTGAATGCATATCCCTTAATTTTAGCAGAAATAACACTCATTTTCTTCATTTTGTTTACGGAAATGTTATAATATCTTTTAAATGTCTTAATTATTCTCATAGTATTAATATGTTTTCATACATTTTTACAAATCCTAGTCATTCAGTGTTTAAATTTCATATTCAACAACACATTATTGTAGAATTTTGTACAATGTTTAGTGAAAATATTGATCATCCAAAAATGCTATTTCAGAAGACTGCCCTTCCAGTTAATGTCCATTTATCATTAAATCAATTTTACACGTTAGCTTAAAATGTTAATTTCTAAGACAATGCCTTTTCATCTACCATGCTTAAATTCTGAATCTTGTAATGCACAGATATAACTGGTAATGTATGAGAAATTTCAAAGGTCTTCGACAAGTACTTAAAGAGAAACAGACATTTAAAAAGTAACAATTAACATACCTGAAAAACCTCAGGACGAAAATGCCTCAGTATGTATAAGTGATGTGTATTACATGTTCCATAACGTTCGTCACACAAAAGATACAGCATTTATTTTACCATCAATGGAATGGTACTGAAACTCTCGTTCATTTGGTACCAAACATCAACACTCACAACGAGTATATAATTGTTAAAACGCGTTCGTGACAGAACTTATTGAATGACCCTCGTATACAGTTATAATCAAATACTAATACAGAAAATATTCCTCTTCGACCCTGCATGCCATGGAATCTTAGATTAAAGGCAGAAACTTTACACATTTACTTGATGGAAAAAAGTAAATAACTCAACCTAAATCGGACATATTACGATTAAATGACAATGAATTGGGCTGGTTTTTGTTCGTGTTGTTCTGGCTTCTTGGCAAGCAACTGAATATCTTACCTTGTGGCTCTCTGGTATTTTTATATTCATATATAAATGATCATCTTTGTGTTTTATTTATATCGAATATTAATGCTATCAGTTTATCTGCCTGACGGGCATTTCCTTATTTACACTGTTATTTTTAATTGCTTTTAGGTATCCACTAAAAGACAAATAAATTAATTGGTATCTGAATGCATACAGATGTTTCGATGTTTCTAATAAATGTGTTCATATTCAGTGACGAACTTAGGCTTTTTGATAAGTAGATGACCCAAATCCGACTGTGGAGAACACGAATTTAGGATTTTCGATAATTTGAAGCCGAGAAACATCCCGCGGAGCAGGTGTGACAACAATTAAACAGAAATATTTAGAATCTAAAGATAACTGTAAATATTTACATTTTTTCTGCACTGCCCTTAAATGAATCACTTCAGGCTTCAACCTCTTTAATCTCTTTAATAAAGCCTAATGTTTTTCATACCCCTTAAGAAGATCGAAATATCGAATCCTTAAATAAATAACAGATCAGATTACTTGGCAACTGCAATACGTGCTTGTACATGTTGTATGCATATATAACGAAGCAATGACATACCATCTGTACACGTGCAGTCACCTGCAGTGGCCGCGCTGGCACCGTCAGCCTTGTGGCACTCTAATGTATGGGAAGTGTCGCACGTTATGTGATTGCAGTCCGCTTCTTCGAAACAGGGCTCGCTGGCAACAAGTACTGCTCGTAAAAATAAATAAATATATAAAAAGTAGTATATAGTCAAAAGAGTGTAAAACACTTAAGTCAACCACGCAGTAAATAGTATCCGACTATATCTTAAAATTCGCAAAAAAATATTTCGTCTTCTCTAAATGTACTTTTACTGTATATTAAGACAATGTGAAAGACATTCCAAAGAAAATAAATGGAAAGAGGTCCTGATATGGCGACTGAAGTCAACTCATATTGTCCTAATTTGATCGTCAACTTTCTGTTCAGCTATAACGCCTTAGATAAACAAAATTGTCCCATTATTTGCTATAAAGGACAAAGAAGAAATACTATCATGTCGCACATTTATTATATCCAGAGATGTGTTAACACGTTAATAGGTATACATGCATCATTAGTTTCTTCCTTTACGGTATTAAATGCCAATGTGTGTGTTTCACTATAGGAAGATAAAATGAAGAACGATTTTGCAGTCTTACCTTCTGTCAATGTGATATTATATAACTATAACATTCATGAGAAGGTGATAGTAAGAATGTTCACCCTTCGGAAGCCGAGGGTGATAATCAGATCTTCAGGGTGAACAATATTACTATCAACCTCTCATGAATGTGACATTTATTTTATTATACCAAAAAACCCTCGGGCAAAAATAAGATTCATTTCACATTTCCTGATTGACTGCTCCACAGCTTGTTTGCGCAGTGAAGCAGTGTATTTGCCGAAACCATTTTTTTCCCCAGTAAGTTGCCATGAAAGTTATATCGTTGGATTGGAAATAACATAACTAAGAAAATTAGTGGTAGTTTATTGAAATCGGTCAAGTACTTTTGAAGTTATGTATGTATTGCAGATGCAAATGAGAACCGAATCACTGAGTTTGTGTACAGTAAAACATTTAATCCCAATTGTTTGCATGGTATATCATACGATACTTTCAGACACCTTAATTATTTATTATTATTTGAAATCTTACTTCATAAAATGCGTTTTAGCATGGTTAAATTTTGTTTAAGGTGTCGCGTTATTTGTAGAGCGCGCATTTACAGCCGCATAACGTAGCGACGTCATGAAAATAACAACACGACGCCATGATTTTTCTTAAAGTTGCCGCCGTATACACTTGTTAACTGACTATCATTTTAGTTTATTAAACACGATAATACACAGTCACTCATGTAAGATCCTCTATTATGTTGCGGTTATGTATGTTGTGTATTATTATGTCCCTGTTATATAGTAACATTTCTACTAATTAAACTAGTTTTTGTTGGTAACTGTAGCCAGGACATTATATACAACTCAAAGTTTGCTAATTTTATGCTTTGGTCACAACCCCTTCCGATTAGGCTTAGGATGTACTCCCGGCATGATTTTTAGCCATTTTGGCCTGGTCCCCGGCCGGACACCAGACATGGCCGGCCGGTGGCCGGGGCTCTCAGACAGCATCGGGGAGGTGCCCGGAGAGTTTTAACTCGAAGTTAAAATGTCTCCGGTGTCCCGTAGATTTTCATAATCGGCCACATATCCTTCACACATCGTTTAAGTATCGTCCGATATCCGGCCGGGAATCGAGCGGTAATCGGCCGGTGTATGTAGCCTCAGAGGAGAAATTTTTGGGACCGGACATGGGCCGATATCCGGCCGATGTGTGTTTACACATTGGAAAGTAACCCACCGATGTCCGATCGGCTTGAACCGGTGTGGACCAGATATGTTACAGACATCGGCCGGTCACCGGCCGGCTAGAACCGGACATCGGCCGGGCATCGGGCGGACTATATAAACCCCCGTCAGTCGCCGTGTACAACATTATAGCGCGTTTCTACACAAGAGACAACACACACACAACAACAACTTGAGAAGCTAAGAAGATGCCTCCCAAAGGAAAAGAAGGAGAACATGGCAAGGGCAAGGGCAAGGGCAAGCAGAAGAAGGCACCCGCAGCTCCTCGGAGAACCTCCCCCAGGAAGAAGAAGGCTGCCCCCGCCGTGACCACAGCAGTGACGAGGAGAGCACCCATGGAGCCGGAGCTGAGTCAGATGCGTCGCAGGAGTCTGTGGCCCAGTCGCAGTCAGGGTCGCAGTCCCAGTCGCTGCCCCAGTCACAGTCCGAGTCGCAGTCGCTGTCCCAGAAGTCCAAGAGGCGCCGCAAGGAGCCAGAGTTCCCCATCGACATAATGAGGAAGATAGCGTCTTTTTTCGAGGGGAACCCTATGTTTTACGATGTGTCACACGAGAGCAACAAGGACACCCACCTCAAGGACACGAAGCTGCTCGAGTTGAGCGCCGAGATCAACGTTCAAGGTGAGACCATTATCTATTGTGAAATATTGATTTTTTTTGGAATTTTGTGAAAATTTTACTTAAAAAATGTATTGCAATTTAGAAATGGCCTAATGATTTTCCTTTTTCTGTGTGTAACAGTGGAAGACATCATGCGCCACTTCACGAACATGCGAACAGACCACTTCAAGCTCAAGAATGCGGTCAAGACGACACCGAGCGGGTCTGGTGCAGCCAAGGTCCTGACGCCCCTCCAGCATCTGAAGGTGCACGGATACTCGTTCTTGGACCCCTTCTACAGGCCCCGTACTTCCAAGACAGACACGTGCGGAAAGGTAAGCATCTGCAAGCAGAATTTGTCGAGTTTACCTCTTTCATAAATATTTCAATATTTCACAATAGTTAATACTGAATGGACAATTGGTATTAACTCATTTTCATTTTTTGCTTGCTGATGTTTCAGATTGCCGGGCCTGAGGGCGGTGACGAGTCTGGGTCGGACGTGGAGTCGGAGTCGGTGTCGGTGTCGGTGGCGGCAGATGAGGGAGCTCCCAGCACTTCCAGGGGTACTTCAAAGTCCAATTCCTCAGCCAAGCCCTCAGCGAAGTCCTCGGTTGTGCAGGAAGTGCTCCTTAAGTTTCTGGAGAAGAGTGCCGAGTCAGCCAAGCAGGCGGAGGAGAAGGTAAATACATGATAAAATTGCCACATTGAGCATTGTCTTATACTTACATCCCATTACTTTTGAATGCAAGTTTTTTTGTATTTACTATTAAATGCAATGCTCATGTTCTGTTCACATGTGCAGGCTATGCGGGAGGCATCCCAGAAGCCAGATAGTGCGGCGTGGGCTGACTGGCTAGTCAGCATACAGTCGGAGATCCCCGAGAACCTGTACCGCCAGTATCAGGCCGACAGTTTCGCGCTGGCCACGCGGTACATCTCGGGGCAGGTCCAGCCCACGCCGCAGCCGCAGCCACAGCCACAGCCACAGCCGTTAGCACAGCCGCAGCTGCCGACCTTGTTGCCGCAGCAACAGTACATCACCCTCTCTGCCATCCCTCCACGGGGCCACCAGCAGCAGCAGCCGCAGTTTGCCACACAACTACAGGTATGTTTTTCTAAGCTCTTTACATTGTACAGTACATCTCATTGCAGTTATTTTACAATATGAACATTTTATGCCTAACACTTATAGTCTTCTTTTGCACTGTAGTAATGTTTTTATGTTACTATGTTTCAGTATCCAGCTCGTGCCCACTCGGCCCCTGCGCCAGCTGCCACCTCATTTGACAGTCTGCTGTTTGGGACTTCGCCGAACGCCTCGTTGCTGAACCAGGCATGGACCGTAGCTGACACCATGACGTCACCCTTGGGCAGCTCGCTCCCGACGCGTACTTCAGGCCTGGACACGCCCCCCGCTCAGCAGTCCAGACAGTCCACTGATTCCCTGTCACAGTTGCTTCAGGATACGCAGAGGACACTCCACCCCTCCGACGATGTGCACAACATAGTTATAGACTCGAACCAGAGGAGCCATGTGAGCCATGTGAGCCATGTGTCCGACTCGGATAACGATATGGACAGGGATATGGACAAGGATATGGCCAGGGATCTGTGACTTTTGTGATTACTTTATATGTGCATCTATTGATGTGATTACCATTGACGTTGGATATGTTTATGTTATATTACCATGTGACTGTGCATATTAAAAGAATGTGCTTTGAGTTTTAATAAAAAATCCTGGGTCTTAAAATAATTTATGTGTCTGTTTTGCCTTGTATAAAATAAAGTTGTTATAAACGGTCCAATAACAAAGAAAAAAAAAGCAAATAGTAAGGTCAATTTTACAATAGAAATAATAAAGGTCATCTAAAAAAAACAAAGGTGAAATGTTTTAAAGGTCAAATTCGTACAAAGTCTAAAATAATAACTGAAAAGACTTTGCTTTATGTATTTGGCTCTTCTTTTTAAAAAATGTAATGACAGTCAAAGTCTGGGGATTGCTCTATATGTCCCCCAAATTTAACTAGTGAAATTACTTTTTATTAAGACAATCACAATGATTGATATTAGAATTATGCTGTTTTATTTCTCAGTCCAGATTTTTATTTTAATTTTTCAAACCATTATATTTCTTTAAAGGTTTCTTTATTTTATTTCAAACCAATGTATTTTAAGTGTATACCTTTTATTAGTGTTTTATTAGTGTTAACACACAAGAAAATACAAAAGAAATGTTTCATATTTATGAAAAAAATATTTTATTTCAATGCAACAACTTCATGGAATGATACAAATATAGCAAACATATTTATTACAAGCATGGGACATAGTAAAATAGGAATGTAATGAAAGTGTCTGTCACAATGAAAGTAATACACAAAGTCATTGTTGTATCGCCACATGCTGCCACGGGACACTGCCGGCCGGACTCATGAAATAGTTCTTAAAGTACGCGCGCTGCTCCTTGCCAGCTTGGGTCGTCCTGGGGCCCCGTCCTTCTGCCTCGACATCCTGCATCACAGCGTCGTCCCGCCACGCCCCGGGCACAAGTTGCATCTGGTCGTCTTCCCGGTCGAGGTCCGGGTTCTGCAGGCCGGGGTAGCGGGTCCTCATAATGTTGTGGAGCGTCATGCAGGCCTTTGCAACCTTGACGACGTTGCGGGGCTTGAGTTGGATGGTGGTCAGCAGGCATCTGAAGCGGCGGGCCAGGATGCCGAACGCGTTCTCCACAACACGCCGGGCCCGCGACAACCTGTAGCTGTAGATGCGCTCGGGGATTGTCTGGTAGCGGTGGGAGTACGGTTTCATCATATACGTCCTCAGCGGGAACGAGTCATCCCCGATCATGAAGAAGGGCATGTCTCTGTCGTCGTTGGGAAGGGGTTCGGGCGGGGGTAGACCCAGGGTACCCAGGCGAAGAGCCGGCTCCAGGCGGGATCGGTTGAATATCCCGGCGTCCGAAGATGAGCCGGGGGCCCCCACGTCGGCCCAGATGAACTTGTAATTAGCGTCTACAACAGCCAGCATGACGATGGAGAAGAAGCCTTTAAAGTTGTAGTACAGCGACCCAGTCTTGCCTGGCTTCGTGATGGTGATGTGCTTGCCGTCGATGGCCCCGCAGGCGTGCGGGAAGTTCCACTTGTCTCGGAACCCTTCGGCCACTGGTCGCCACTCGTCTGGGGTCTGGGGAGTGTTCCACATCTCGGCCTGGTACTCTTCAAAGATCGCCTGGCACACCTCAGGGATGAAGAGCGATATGGTGTTGTGGGCGACGCGGAACGCGAACGCCAAGTCTCGGTAGCTGGCTCCCGTGGCAAGGTATCTCAGTGTGATGGCGAGCTTGAGGCCAGGCTCCAAAGGGACTCGGCACCTGCAACACAAGAAGGTGGTAAAATATAATTAAAATCATGCATAATAAAATATTTTTTAAAGCACATGTTTGCAAAAATAGGTACAAGTCACAAGAATTTCACAATTTCACAGTATAATTACTTTTGGCTCTTGGTAATGCGGGGCCCCACTCTGTCGAGGAGCTCGTGCCAAAGTGCCGGCTCCACACGTAGGTATGACTTGAAGTCGCTGGCGTGTTCGTTCTCGAGCTCCCGCATCAACGTCTCGTACTGGCCAAACAGCGGTCTACGCAGGATCCAGTCGCGGACCCACCACCTCCGTCTTCTCCTCGGGGCCCTCTGTCGCTCCCTCTCGGCCTCGTCTAACAGCGCCGCCAGTATCATGTTGTGTTGAAGTCTTGCTTGCGCCAATTCCTGTTCCAGCATCGCCAGTCGTAGTCTTCTTGGTGCAGACATCGTAACGTTTTTACCATGCCAGGTAGGGCGGCCAGTATATACCTCTTGACCGAAGACGTAGCCATCGGCCATCACACCGCCCGACAATCGCCCGACATTCGGCCGGGCCTGGTACAAGCATCGTTCGTTGTCCGTAGGATACTCGGGCGATATTCGTACGATGTCCGGTGAATAGGCCGGTTATCGCCCGGACATCATAGGATAATCGGCCGATTAGTATTAGATGTTCGGTCGGTATTCACTGCCTCGCCGGCCCCCAAAAAATTTCTCTTTGGAAACAGACGCCGTACGATTACCAGACGGTCTTCGGACGGCCTCCGCACGGCCTCCGGACGGTGCCATTTATGTAAATGATGTGTGACAAATTTTTTGACCGGTGTTGTCCGATGTCGGAAAAATGGCCAAAACCAGCGGTGTACTCCCGATTACCCCCTATCCCCGGATACCGGCCGATCTTTGTGACCATAGCATATAAGCACCAAACCACTCCTTTTCAATTTCAAAATTTCACCCCAAATACCGCGCGAAACTGTATTTTATGGGGTGACATGCATAAACACAAAGAAGAAATAATACAGCACCATGTCAGAACTTTTCAAAAGCTGCAATAAGGAAATGAATCTGTATACGCTTTTAAAAGTATGTTTTCAGATCATTAACTATAATACACGTATATTACGAAATAAATACTGTTTTAATCCAAAAGCTGCTCCGTAGTTAAACAACGCAAAACTTATAGCTAAAAACTTACCCGCAAGACAGCTCACCACAACCAAACAAAATACGCCGTTCATTATGATAGTTTTCTAATACTCTTTTCGGACTGTAATAAACTATGAGGTGACATTACTTATATAGCCATATCTAGCCACGTCTCTAGTCACGATTATATGACAAAGAACGGCCTTAATTGTAAAATGTTATCCGTTTTTGTCTTTGCATGTCACGAATATCTGCTGTCGTAGCCTTATCTCGTCGAAATGTTTCACATTTTTCTGTGATCCCTTTTTTGGCTTCATGGCAGTTTGCCCACACACGAATTCTTCATCTTTGGTGTAAACATATATACTTCCAAAATGAAAAATCGGAGCTCTTGCTACTAACAGACGCGTGTTCCAAGTATCTTGTTTCCAATAGGGAGTATGCATTATAGCAGTATCTAAGTAACACATGGAATATATGCGTTCGTTTTGCAGCAATATGCCATTTTGTTGAAAGTAATTAAATTGAATATTGTTTTACGGCTCATCAACACAGTATATGTTATTTAGAGCCGCCACAGAGAGTGGGAAAGGATAAATAGGAAACCGGGAATGCTCTACTCTCTCTACCGAATAGCTTACTATGGTTCTTTAACGTGTTCGGAAGAAAGACTCCGATATACGGGACCACCCGGTTTACGTCCCCATCCGACGGACGAGGTTAAGGTAACGCATCTTGCCCAAGAACAAACCGACGAAACTCAGTGGCACCGTTGAGGCTTGAACCCTGGTTCTCAGTTCAGCCCCCTTGAACAACGGTACCCACAGTTGTCACCAAGGTTGTACTATTGCGACTCTATATCCTTTTATATATTTTTATATACGTGCTGGATCAGGACACACCATTCACACACAGGTTGCCGTAAACAAAAAATAAAAAATAAAAAATATATATATATATATATATAAAATAACGTGTTATTTGCTATAAACAAAATGTTTTTTTAAGTTCTCCTGAAAATATGTTTGTTTTCAACAAATTACACTTTTTTTATTTATTATTATTTTTTTATTTATTTTTTATTTTTTTAAATTATTTTCTTTACTTCCCAACACCGATACAGCAACCATTTGAATTCACAGTCACAAAAGTACTTGTCCAAAACGTTTTAGGGGACCTGTACACTGATATGGGAGTCGTGCTTGTTTGTCATGTATCATCGCATCGATCTCACGATACCGATTTCACGCGGCGGATACTTGTTTATCCTCACAAGCGACGTTAATTATCATCAAAATCGACGGGTGCTAATTTCATACTGACGTCATCTCGATTTTCACTGATATTCCGCCGCTTCACTCCTGACATCCGCGGTGCGGTAATTCGGTGTGCACATGCAATACCAAAACATAACGCGTTCTAATTAAATTCTTTCCTGTGTCAATATAATCATCGTCATTGTTATTTATATTTCTTGTTCACTCTTTTTATATATTCATATGTTTATTTTTAAGTGTATTCATTTAAAACGGCAGTTTACAATTTAAAAGCCAGTTCACTTACAGATCAAAGAACTGCAAGTAGGCGATACTCAATTGTAGTAATTGTTATACGATATGCATCAACACTGGAAAGTTATATAAACAAAGTGGTAGGTTTATAAACAATGTAAGAAGAGTGAGTGCTGTAATGGTTAGCATGTTGGACTGTTCGATTCCCTGCCGCAGCTGATTTCCCCACTGATAATCAGTGCTGGGTGATTACCTATTAATTGAGTACTGTTTCCAGAAGTACTAGCCTAGATTGGATGCCGGGGGTACTGTTTCCAGCAGTACTAGCCTAAACTGTATGCCGGTTGGAGGGACTGTTTCCAACAGTACTAGCCTAGACTGGATGCCTGGCTGTTTCCAACAGTACTAGCCTAGACTGGATGCCGGGGGTACTGTTTCCAGCAGTACTAGCCAAAACTGTATGCCGGTTGGAGGGACTGTTTCCAACAGTACTAGCCTAGACTGGATGCCTGGCTGTTTCCAACAGTACTAGCCTAGACTGGATGTCGGGGGCGGGGGCTGCATCCTACAATACTAACTGAGACTGGATGCCGGGTGGACTGTTGCCAACAGTACTAGCCTAGACTGGATGCGGAGTGGACTGTTTTTAGCAGTACTCGCCTAGAATGGATACCGGTTGGAGGGACTGTTTCCAACAGTACTAGCTTAGACTGGATGTCGGGGTTGGGGGTTGCTTCCGACAATACGAACTTAGACTGGATGCCGGGTGGACAGTTGCCAACAGTACTAGTCTAGACTGGATGCCGGGTGGACGGCGACTCTCCTTTAATGGATGCCGGGGGCTGTTTACAGCTGTACTAGCCTATACTGGATGCCAGGGGGGGGGGGGAGTTAAAAAAACACCTGCCGTGGGATCGATTGGAAATAAGTTGTTCCATCTATTCCAGGTGTGGACTGGCGTTAAATAACGACCTTTATATGCATTAATACAATGTGGTTTAATATGATGGAGGGGGAGACTCCTATCCGAAACTTGAAGCTGTTTATGAGGATAGATAGATATATATGTTGTGAATGCGGTAGGTCAGTTGAATGATGCGATAACTTTAAGTATGTGTTTTCACTAAAATGCTTTACTGAAAATAAAATATTGTGTCTATGGCAGTAGTTTCTTGATTTTACAACAAACAATGTATTATTTCCAGAGTGCAACACAAACTTGCTAAACTTTTTTTCCCTCAGTAGATATATTTGCGAACATCCAAGGACAGACAACCTTCGAAAAACTACGGCAGAGCGCCTAGCTATTATAAGAGACACAGAAATCAAACGTATGCATTCACTTACTTAAAAACGGTGTGTGTGTGTGTGTGTGTGTGTGTGTGTGTGTGTACTTATGAGGTTTATAGTCCCTCCACCTCCGTATCTTGAATCGATGGGTACAATAGAGTCTGGACTGCCTTAAAAATGATAGCTGCAACACACGCTGGTATGCTGTATACTACATCATAACACACTCGTCTGAAGGCACAATTACCATATACACGCATACATACATAAAATTATAGCTTATATGAGTGGGATCACATTTAAGGATTCAACCACACACATGCTACTCGTATATTAAGACAGTGGCAATGACAGGTGCCGGATCAATAAGATACTGATAATTCAGTAAATGGTATACATTAAAGGGAGATAATTTGAACTCACAACGGCAACTTTCGAAATTTGGGATCTCAGAGATTCACGTTCACAAAGCAGAATCATATATAGGGAGAAATAGTTGCGAACAACCAAGGATAGACAACCTTTAGACGAACTACGGCAAGGCGTTAGCTATGATGATGATATATATACAATATATATTATTAACGCATTCTCGCACTCGATCGCTCAATACTAGTTTCATAGACAGATGCATGTTAATGCATTTTGTGATGTTTACAGACCCTCTTGGTACTTGTATCATGTGTTTTTGTATGATAACTTGAGTTTTAAAGTTTTAAGACACATAAGAAAATACCATTTACAAACATATCACACTCTACTGTGGGCACCCTCAGCTTGCTGAAACATCGCCAGGAGGGTCTTTATAGAATAAACTACAGTATAGCATATACAACCAGTCTGTCTTTTGCCAGTATAAGTTTGATAACAGACCATTTAACAAACAATTCCTTAATCTGTATATCCTTCTATACTGGACAGTTCTTTGTGCGAATATGAGGTTACATGCTACAAAATTGAAGCGTATTATATATATATACTCAGTTGCAAAAGAAACTGGACACTTTGAAGATTTTACTTTACACCCTATTCTCTTTATCAAGCGACACTCCCTTAATGATTCGACCTGTTGCAAAAACAAATGACAACATGATATTGGCAATGGAATGATAAAAACTTTGGTATCAAACATGGTATATTCATTTTGGAATTTGTCAATTTAATTCTAAAAAAACTTTATACAATTTAATCTAAACAAAACTCAGTGTCCACTTTCTTTTGCAACTGAGTATACATAGTTATCACTACTTTGTTTGTCATATGTACACTGAAACTGAACAACCTTGTCTTCTCAGCTCAGAGCATATAAAGTGCTTAAAAAAGGAATAGAAAGCCTGTAAAGAACTAGAGAACTGAATCATGTAAGGGTCCTCTGTGGCCTTATGGTCGTGGTTTCGAGTCCTGCCCGAGGCAACGATTTATATCAGAGTAAGTTTGTAAAGGCTCTACAAGTGTACATGTATATCTGCAATGTACATGTTACATGATAGTAATTTAGATGTTAAATTTATCAAGGTCACACACAGCATGCTGTAGCCAAGATTCAAACCCGCAACCCTCCACTTTTACACCATGCAATTTAATGCCTGGATACCAATAGTTAACTGCTGATTGTAAACATGTAGAAATGTCTCAATTTGCAGAAACATAGTATAATATTTATTTGATTCAATACCCTTCGGGGTTATTAAAAGTCATACTTTATACCATTTACCTGCAATTTGCATCAATTGATCTGTGTCAGTTAGAATCATCCTCCATGAAGAGTAAGATATGATAACTTAATATGGATATTGTTCACAACTTTCTAATAAATATTTGTTTATTTTTCCCTCTGACGTATTTATAGATGTCTTCACACAGTGTTATTTAAAATAAAATAAAAACAGTGTACCCCTTGTTGAAACATGATCTCCTACGCTCTGTCAAGAAATCCTGGATCTGCCTATGTATCCCAAGTATATATGCAAATGACCGGACTACTTGTGTTCCCATCATTACAAGCGTCTAATACGAGAAATGATACTAGTGTTAGTTCAACGTGTAGCAATAACTACGTGTTATATTCGCATAGCTAGACATTTGACATGCAATGGTTAGAGGGTATATCATGTGTATATTGCGGCGAGGTCAATTGTCCATAATACAATTTATGTGGGTGTTTTCCCCCCTTCACCCCGAGTACTGAATACTCTCTAATTTAGAGCTGAGTACTGAATACTCGTTCATTTTAGATCCGAGTATTTAATAACCCGAGCACTGAATACTATTTTAACCCGGGCCGTGGGTACTGAATACTCTCTAAATTTACCCGAATACTGCGACAACATCAAGGTGTCTAACAGACTTCCTTTTAATATAAATACTGCCAGACATTGTGTATTTATTATAATAACCAGACCACTGAAGCCATGGAGTCTGTGTCATTATGAATTGGGGTTTTAAGGCGCACCAACACATGAAAAGGTTATATGGCGCCTAACAGGCATGGACATGCCAGGCTCATCTTCCATGTACATCGAGATAAAATATGAAAAATGGGCCTAGAACCTTCTCACCCTGAACTGCAGAGTTGCTGCAAATTCTATCGTAGAAACTCCATTTACACTGGAGCCACGTTATTGTTTTTCTGCCACTGCTGTTTTGATGCGAGCGAGATAGCACCTGAAACAATGCAGGGATCATGATGAAGACCTTTAATGAACATGAACAAAAAATGATAAAATGAACATGAATTTGGGGGGATTCTACCCCTCTGCCTACCCCTCCAAAGGGATCTGCAGTGGCCCTATTCGTTGCCCCGTGACCAAACGGGGGCACCCGGGAACCACACTGGGCGTGTCATTATGATCATGTAGTATAAGGATACGTAATTTGCCAGTGTTTAAACAATCAATACTGTCTGCATATACGAGTTTTCTGTTTATAGACATGTAGAATATAATTTGATGTGCATAGGAAATGCAATAAAATCATAATAATGAATCGAGGAGTGGACATTATTTTGTGACATAAAATCTACAATGGAAAAATTGTTCATCATCATTCAAACCTATACAGTAATAACAATAGTAACACATTAGTTCAAACATGGAAACGCGCAGTAATAACAAAATAGTTAAATCGCGGAAATACAAACCGAAACTTAAGTTAAATCGTCGCGAATATGCCAATAGGAACAATAGGCATCGCATACACCAAGAACAACCACGCTCTAAAAGTTAGGTCACGTCAGAACAAAAACCGTTCTGTGAAACTAGTATCGATCGAGTGCGAGAATGGTGCTAATTTGTCTTCGCACCTACTTGCCATTTGTACGGTGTCCTGTTAGGGCCAAGTTACCATCTTACCATCGACCATCGCATCTTACCATCGCATCTTACCATCGACCATCGCATCTTACCATCGACCATCGCATCTTACCATCGCATCTTACCATCGACCATCGACCTAGGTCGATGCTCGATGGTAAGATGCGATGGTCGATGGTAAGATGCGATGGTAAGATGCGATGGTCGATGGTAAGATGGTAACTTGGCCCTAACAGGACACCGTACAAATGGCAAGTAGGTGCGAAGACAAATTAGCACCATTCTCGCACTCGATCGATACTAGTTTCACAGAACGGTTTTTGTTCTGACGTGACCTAACTTTTAGAGCGTGGTTGTTCTTGGTAAGATGGTAAGATGCGATGGTCGATGGTAAGATGCGATGGTAAGATGCGATGGTCGATGGTAAGATGCGATTGTCGATGGTCCATCGCATCTTACCATCGACCATCGCATCTTGCCATCGCATCTTGCCATCGACCATCGCATCTTACCATCGACCATCGCATCTTACCATCGCATCTTACCATCGATTATCGCATCTTACCATCGAGCATAGAATCTTACCATCGCACCATACCATCGACCATCGCATCTTACCATCGAGCATCGACCTAGGTCGATGGTTGATGGTAAGATACGATGGTAACATGGTCCTAACCGGACACCGTACATTTGTCATCAAACTGGCAGATATTGATTAACAAATCCAGAAATAACCCCTACAGCATACTATTTATGAAAGTGTAATCGCGCTCCACTTTCTTTTGGTAAGAACTCCACTCTCCACTTTTGGTAAGCCGGATTCATGCACTTTTTGATGGTATTCTGTCCGTTTTTTTCGATTGTGGTCGAATTTATACCCTTTTCGTACGCAGGATTGCTTATTAATCGATGTATTCTTGATTTTGGATGAATGAAACAAAATAATAATATTTTCTGAATGACTCGCACAAAATAAACTTTACAAAATTTACTTATATACCATATGCATGAGCTTGATTTAATAACTGACCGCCAAGAAATACTAGTACCATAAATGTCCGAAAACTTTCTAAATTAATACTACTAATGTAAAGCAATGACCTCACAAAACAACACGATTGTCTCAGAAACCCTTTGACATGTCATATATATAAACTTGTATAAGGGATGAAAAAAGCGCAGGTCATGCCAAGCCTTGATGAATGACTGTCCCATATTGATAAAGGAGATAGATAGTCATCGACCGAAGAGAACCAGTCCCTGTTGCGGATCACATTCGTGATTGTTTTCACGAAACAGTTTACTATAAGTAGAAATAAACTCACTTGAACTTGGTTATCTTTAGATGCGAAGTAATCTCACATGAACTGGGTTATCTTAGATGTGAAGTATTTCGTCTGAAAAACAGGAATGTCATCATGTAAAGGCTTCCACCACCAATTGCATTAAAACATCCGAGGTGGAGTTCCTATAATACAAAAGTAATCCCGCCTTTTTGATGGAAATGGGCATTACAAGTAGGGAAAAACTGCCCATTTCTATTCCATTTTATGTTTTCATGTACAAGAAGCGTATTAATAGGTACGTTTACTGGATTTCGAAATTTCGAATCTTAGCATACCTTTGTGATCAACTATCAATGAAAACAGCTGTACCCTTGACCTGTTAGAACTTGTGAGTCTTGTCTTGTGACCCTACCTTTTCTGGTGATTTTTCATGTGGAGAATACTGTTTTCTTTATGAAAATTATACTGCTGCAATATCCATTCTTGGGTTGAAAATGTGCAAGAGAAGTGATAATGTTTATGCATAACTTTTGTTGGACAATAGACTTTGAATATATTTGTCACCGGTATATATAATGGGTTAGAGACAATTTCAGAAATCGTGAGATTTTGTTGATTCTCTCAGAGATATTTATCAAATGGATAGTAATAGTGTGTTATAACAGACGGATATGCGTACGTGACTCTGGCGCCAGTGAAATCAACCAACGAGATGAGACAATACTATATTTGTTTTGTAGCACGTCCATTTCATCTGTCTGCCATACTTTTACTTCCGATAACTGGTCAGAAGTTAGAGAACATCGGCCATTCTGACAGGTGCTATTTTCAATTAAATGAGTTCATACCTGTCAAGTATCGCGCATTGGTCGTGAGACAAGCGCATGTTTGTGTTAAATCACGCTCATGCGCATACATTCTACGGTCTCATGCATTATGAACGTTTGACCAAATTTAATATATTTTTAACACAAAAAGCGACAAAATTTAGTATAATTTAACCCATATTTCTGTATGGTATGGCTTCCGCATATTGACACAATCATCGTCATGCACTCGTGGCATGTCGCCTATCTTCGGCAATGTATATCATTTAAGACTTTTCGACCTCAAAGCGTTCATCCAGTAACATAGTAGTTCTTATGACAAATGTTAGAGTGGAAAATAATCTACCAGTTGCGGTCCTCTGTTTAAAACACATTTCAAGATTTATATATCGTTAAAACTATCAGTGTATAAATCAAAAACATATTTCACTTTAAATATGGTGCTAAACATTAAAGCTAAAATTTCATACTGACGTCATTTCGAATTTTTCAAATTCATCACTGATATTCGGCAAGTGCTCTCCTGATTTTTCAGGACTTCATCCGCGGTGTGGTAATTCGGTGTGCATAATTATAATCCTAATACATTTAGGGATTCACGAACCTTTGGGGACCCTTTTAAAAATACATAGAAGTATAAAACACACATCTGAGGAAAGTTTGGTGCTTTTGTCCGGCGTGTCTAGATTGGGTCCTAAAACCTGAGTTTTGGTCCCTAGCTATATGCAAATCACCTGACCAAACTATTTTTTCCCCCATAATTACAAGCGCCAAACACGAGAGATGATAGTAGTATCGATCGAGGGCGAGAATGCTAAAATTTATGAAATTCAACCACAGTCCGTCTCGAGCTTTTATCGGGTTTCCCCTGGAACCGTAACCAAGGGGAAACACCCCATCTCACTCTTGGCACCCCATCTCTAAAAATGGCGGCTCCCATATTCGTTTTAGAACAACCTTTCTATGGTCATATCTTTTTTGTTTATCATCCGATTTTGATAATTCTTTCAACATTTTCCAAGATTTTCAGAACTCTCAATAACAGAGCTTGTTTGGCTGTGTCGCTATATTCCCTTTAAATATATTATTTGTGCAATATAATCCACAGTTAGTAGTTATTATTAATGATTGATCAAATACATGTCATGTAGAAATACTAACGGGATGCCACGAGTTTTAAAGGAACACACGGCAATTTTGAGTTGTATTTAAGCATTAAACGTGTGTGCGTGTGTGTGTGTGTGTGTGTTGTTCGAAGGTTTAACGCCCCAGCCGATGACCCGATGAGACGTCTCAAAGGGATGGGCACAATAGAGTCTGGGCGGTTCACGCATTAAAATTAGCATCTCTGTTTATTTATCCAAACTCATTTTAACGTTAAAACTGCTTGCATATAATCAGGGACGGTAGATAAGTGGAATATAAACGGGTCCTGATATAATTAAATAAAAAAAATAAGTTTCAGTTTTCTTCAATATTCTACTAAATGTTTACATTACGCGGTCCGAGTATTAGCTTTCATACTCCGTTCACGGGGTTTGCTGGGGTATTAAATAAAAACCTTAATTTCGGATTAAAGTTTGCATATTGTAAAATTAAAAGATTTAATAGGTAATTTTAAACAGGTTATCGCATGTTTTCAGCAAAAAATGTTTTCATACATGTTTTATTGTCGTTATAAATGCATGCTAATATAACCTTGTCCATCGCTTAATGGAATTAAGGCGGGACCACGTAATGGATATATTATTGGTGCAATATTATCAAAAGTTAGTAAAATGTAAAAATAATTTGCCTGTTCTATTCTTATAATTGATATTAATGATTGAATAAATGCGATTTATGTAGCAAAAACTAACGGGACGCCGCGAGTTTTACCAAAATTAAGATTGCCGTGTGTGCCTTTAACAAAAATCAAGATTGCCGTGTGTTCCTTTATTAACACAAATCAAGATTGCCGTGTGTTTCTTTATTAACAAAAATCAAGATTGCCGTGTGTTCCTTTATTAATCAAGATTGCCATGTGTTCCTTTATTACCACAAATCAAGATTGCCGTGTGTTCCTTTATTAACACAAATCAAGATTGCCGTGTGTTCCTTTAACAAAAATCAAGATTGCCGTGTGTTCCTTTATTAACACAAATCAAGATTGCCGTGTGTTCCTTTATTAACACAAATCAAGATTGCCGTGTGTTCCTTTATTAACAAAAATCAAGATTGCCGTTGATGTGCAGTCAACAAAACCAGTGCTTTTTGAACGGGTCGACCACTTTAAAAAGCCGTAATAATCAAGTTAAAACAGACATTTTTTAAGGCGATATTTGGCATTTTCTTTACAACTCTTCTAAAAAAGTAAAGCTACACGTATGTGTGATATTATTTTATGAGCATAACCATCATCATCTGTTTATTCGCGTATATCGATTGTTGTTTAGAATAGAGAAAAAGCAACGTGATACCATTTAATCGGATTAAGACCTGTCGACACGTTTCTAGTTGATGTGCAGAAATAAACGACAAATTAACAGATGGTGCTGATTACAGTTTCATTAAACAAACGTTTATATAGGAAATCTATCCGGGTCCTTAAAGGCACACACGGCAATCTTCATTCTTTTTAAAAAAATCACGACGTCCCGCTAGTTTTTCTGCATAACTTGCATTTGTTCAATCATTAATATTAATTATAAGCATAGTACTAAGCAATTTGTTTTTGTATATTATTACTTTTTGATATTATTGCACCAGTAATGTATTAAAACTGTTAGTATAATAAGACGAACTAGTGAACACTTAAAATTTTGATTTATTTAAATGTAACCAGGGTAAAAGGGAAAATGATACTGCATATATAAATCGAGACACCCATTCAAACACTTCAAGTCTGCCGTGTGCCCCTTTAAAGGAATGGAACACATTTGCTATATATTTAAACGAGAAAGATCACAGTTTCTCAGCAGTTTTGTTTTGTTTTGTTGTACTTGTATTTGACGTACACAGACAACAAAAACAGTAAATAAAAAAAAGAGTAAATATATCTATGTCTATGCAGTGTTTTATGTATTTAGGGCCGAAAAGCAAACCTTTTTCTCAAATAGCTCTACCGCATACATTCCCTCATTACGTGGTCCCGCCTTAATTCCATTAAGCGATGGGAAAGCTTATAATAGCAGGATTTTATAACGGATATTTCGACAATAAAACTCGTTTAAAAATATTTTTTACTGAAAAAATGCGATAAGTTGTGTAAAATTACCTATTAAATGGTTTAGTTTTACAATATGCAAGCGTTTTAAGCCAGCCAAATTTAAGATTTTATTTCATACCCCAGCCAACTCCGTTTTTGCTTCTAGGAGAAGGGGTTGGATGAGGTATGAAAGTTAATACTCGGACCACGTAATGTGAAAGGCAGTATTTACTGGTTACAGACATTGTCAAGCTAGTTCCGACTGTATCAGCAGAACGCATTCGGACATTATTTATCACGGAAATTATTATTTTTTTGTCACGAAACATATGTCAACAAATGTGCGACTAAATTTTAAAATCGATCAAAATAGTCGCAAATCTTTTGAAAATCTGCATCATGTTCTGTAAAAGGTACACTTTCGACATGTACTGAAGTCCATTTAAACATGGTGTTTACTTGATTGTCTAATATAATTCTCGTTCATTATCATGTAACATTACACATTTTATTGACCGAACGAATACATTCTGATCAGAGCTGGTTTGTATACATATAAACGTGTACTGCAATATATATGTTTAATATTCATGTTCCTTGTATGTAAAACTTCATAAAAGCAATCAGTATTTATAATTTAAATAAAGTAAAAAATATATAAACGGGTAAGCTTTTACATGAAGTGTATATATAATAAGTTATCTGTGCAACATACATTTTCAAAACAAAATAAAACAGTGATATATCTGTTTCAGTATTTGTATAGCATTTGTATTGAAACCTGCGTAACATGCGGACCTCTTCATGACGCGTCGAACGAAAACGGAAAGTTGTAATACTACATCTGAAAAAACGACGTGTCACTATTTTAGTCACAGCCGATACCTTAAAGCAAAACACAACTCGTAATATATGTGCATACTGAAACTTCCCTAATTATACAGGTTCTATTGTGTTCTTATGAACAAAATTATGGATGTAACTAACTATACACACTGCTGATTTTTTTTTTTCAATTTAGAATTTACTGAATGTTTTGCTTTCAGAAAATCTAAGAATGAAATTTATATATCGTATATCAATTGTTTTTGGAATTTACGTCACCACTATTGTGTTTCTTGTTCTCAAAATGCATAATGATGACATCAGAAATAAGACTTTCCAATCAAAAGAATGCGTGGAGCCAGTTCCGGAAGTGAAAGTGGTTAGGAGTAATGAGGCGCCAATAGAGCGAGAAATACCTCACTTTAAACAAAGAGTGGAGGTACGACAATTCGGCCCAGGTCAGTATAGTTTCACACATCCTAGCAATTTATGAGTTAGCTTCTTTAAAAATAACACAAAAAAAACTCGAGTATAAAGAGTGGCTACAATGAACTATATTTGTAATAAAGGAGTTGCAGAAAAATAAGGTCGTCATTGTGCTTGATTTTTAATTTTAATCAGAAGAAACGTTATTTATAATTACAAAATGTGACTTGACATATAGCATATCGTTAAAATATATCTTATATACTGAGAATATAGGCAATAACTTAATATTTGACAATAATGCGAGGCTGGGCACGTTGGTGGTGCAATCGGCAGTGTACTAACAACGCTAAAGGTAACAACCTCCGCTAAAGGTAACAACCTCCGCTGAAGTTAACAACCTCCGCTAAAGGTAACAACCGCCGCTAAAGGTAACAACCTCCGCTAAAGGTAACAACTTCCGCTAAAGGTAACAATCACCTCTACCGCTAAAGGTAACAACCTCCGCTTAAGGTAACAATCACCTCCGCTAAAGGTAACAATCACCTCTACCGCTAAAGGTAACAATCACCTCCGCTAAAGGTAACAATCACCAAGGTAACAACCGCCGCTAAAGGTAACAATCACCTCTACCGCTAAAGGTGTTACGGTTTTGAAGTTATTGTGTAGAAGGCATATTTCCATATAAGATCACTGTGACCTTGACCTTAAACCTACTGGCCCCAAAAACAATAGGGCTCCTCCTCTCACCTAGGGCAATGTACCTATTACGTTTTATGAGTGTAGGTGTTTGAAGTTATTATGCAGAATTCATATTTCCAAATAAGGTGACTGTGACCTTGACCTTTAACCTACTGACGCCAAAAGCAACTTGACTTCTGCTCTCACATAGCGCAATGTACCTATGAAGTTTTATGAGTGTAGCCATTACGGTTTTGAAGTTATTGTGCTAAATACATATTTCCATATAAGGTCACTATGACCTTGAGCTTTGACCTGCTGGTCCCAAATGCGAAAGGGTTTCTACTCTTACTTAGGGTAATATACCAGTGAAGTTTTATGAGAATAGGTGTTATGGTTTTGAAGTTATTGTACGGACTGCACATTTTCATATAAGGTCACTGTGACCTAACACATTTGACCTACTGGCCCCAAAAACAATAGCGTTTCTCCTCTCATCAAGGGCTATATGCCTATATATATACATGTAAATATAAAAATCGAACAGGAAAAGTAGCATTCAAGGACGACAGTCAACCACAAACACACACAGAAACAAAGAACAATTTTAAAGATGAATAAGATGTCAAATAAGACATCACAAACACAAAAAGGTTGACAATAGGGCTACCGCCTTGGAACGGTCAGTGGCAAAAAAGGCCGTTGGGGGGTTTAAACCAGGTTCTAGGGTGCACCGACCTGGTCGATGATGTCATCCCAATAAAACGGGACAGTGTAAATAAAGAAATCCCCGCATGAACTATTCTCTAACCAACAAGGCAGCATTAATAGGCAATATAAGTAAAACACAAAGATGCTCGTGTATATATAAATACAAAAAAAACATAGCCTAGAAAGCCACAAAGAAGGTACTCAATAACTTGGCAGAAGCCAGAGCAACAAGAGAACAAACCATTGAGGGCACGACAAGACAAGATTGCAGACAAACATTAAACGTCACCATCCTTTTGGGTTTTAGGTAGACGTCATCATAGGGTCCACAGCCTGTCCGGTCATCGCACAATTAAAGAGGAAAGCATAGTGAAGTTTCATGAGTGTAGGTGTTATGGGTGTGAAGTTATTGTGCGGAATGCATATTTCCATATAAGATCACCGTGACCTTGACCTTGAACCTACTGGCCCCAACAACAATAGGGTTCCTCCTCTCACCTAGGGCAAGTTTCATGTGGTTGGGTTTCATACTTTTTGAGTTATCATGCAAAAGTGAACGTACGGACGTACAGACGTGCCCACGTACGGACAGACAACTCCATACCATAATACGTCCCGTTTTGCAAACGGGCATATAAAATTATCATTCATGCCTAGAAAAAGGTTCTTACAAGTAGCAAGGAAAAAGGAGATTTGAAATATTGTATATAAAACACCTTGCCTAAAGTGCCCATGAACTTCTTTGAGAGGACCAATATTATATACACCAGCCATTGAAAATAGCATATGACGGTGTAGTTGTCATTGGCGACCTTCAACTAACCACGGGAACGATGATACCATTTATTGCTATTCAGCCAAGTTCAAATCCAGACAAGGTGTTGTTCTTCTTCTTCTTAGACCAGACACGGATTATTTAAACTACCAGTATACCACTTTGATCATTATGGTGTGGAAAAACTATTATTTGAGACTGGCAAGAAAAGCATATTTAGATTTGACCAGATTAATCCATATACATGATAACGTTGATAAACGTTAATGTGAGCGGATGTTGTCGACGTTTTACACACTCTCGGGGTGCGACATCTGTTGCTATTCTTTTGAAATTGGCAAGAAAATGACATCTAATATAATGATGAACAGTGCTGGTGAGGCTTAAGAATTATCTGTTCGATAAATGTATATCTCTGAATACGTTGAGAATAAAAAAAAAAGGGTTCTTGAAAACCAAAGAAGTTACCCTCCCCTCAAACAGACGAAAGGTTTTTACTTGAACCTGCTGTTAACGACCAGAATTACTGAGTGAGTTGGTCTGCTTCTTTGATGATCAATGTAATGATGTTAGCTCGTCAAATGAACAGCCGTGTGCATAATTATGCACGTATTTGCATGATATTAGTCTTGTATGATTTCGGATTAAGATAAGCTCTGGGATTTGCGATTTATTTATAATATATTGTGATTAAATCCCACGAGCTGTTACACATACTGATGTAAACATAAATGGTATCTTAAAGGGACATTGTTATATGTTATCGTGCAAAAAACATGAACACTATTGAGAGACAATTTCAACAATGTCTCAATAAACTTCAGACCTGGTCGAATGAAATTGGTTTAAAATGTTCTAAATCTGAAACTAATTGTATGCACTTTTGTCAACCACGCGTAAACATCACAAAGACCCTCATCTAACTCTGGATAGGTCACCAATACCAGTAGTGGATTAGACAAAATTCCTTGGTCTAGGCCAAGTGCCAAGCTGGACTACTGCTCAATAGTATATGGATCGACTCGAAAGTCATAGATCCTATACATAATGAAGGCTTGCGACTCGCCTTAGGTGCCTTTCGTACATCACCAGCCGAAAGTCTATATGTTGAAGCTAATGAACCATCACTGTCTCATAGACGGGACAAATTAGCCCTTCAATATGCCATTAAATTACAATCTAACCCTTCAAACCCAACCCAACTTTCGATACTGTTTTTAATCCTAGTTATGAACCTCTTTTTGATCGAAAACCGAAGGCCATTCGACAATTTGGTCTTTGTATTAAACCAAAATTAAGAGACACTGAAATCGACCTTAATTTGATTGCCAAGTACAAAGTACTACAACTTCCGCCGTGGACTTTGGAAACACCAACAATTATTTTTGATCTTTGTCATGTTTGTAATAGTAACAAATTCAATAGAGACCTTACTGTCTGAACAAAGCCAATTTAATGAAATTAAATCGAAATACAATAACTTTCAACATATATACACATAGGTTTCTAAAGACGGAGATAAGGTAGCTGCAGCAGATGTTGTTCACAAACACAGCAAAAAGAGCCGCCTGCCTGACAAGGCCTCTATCTTTTCAGCTGAACTTAAGGCAATCTATTCAGGAATCTGATGATGATCATTTTGTAATCTTTTCTGATTCCCTTTCATCTCTTCAAGCCCTGGGTAATATGACATGATATGTTATTATTTTCTGCTTTCTTCCAAGATATGTAGGAATACGTGGTAATGATAGAGCTGATAGTGCTGCTAAAGCAGCATTAGGGTTACATATAATTACCTTATACTATTTTAAAAGTTGTATTAACACATATATTCGTAACTCTTGGCAAGCCGCTTAGGATTTGTCAGTTAACAATAAACTCCGTTACTCGGAGAATGGCGTTCTTCTAGTAGACCCATTCGTCGAGAAGAAGTTGTCCTAGCACGGTGCTGGATAGGGCATACACGTTATACTCATTCATATTTATTACAAGGTGAGCAATTACTAGAATGTATACCCTGATTTGCACCGGTGGATTTTAACGGTCCAACACATCGTGTTGGAATGTGTAGACTTTTGTTCCTATGCGTCAAAGGTACTACAATGTTAATACTATGAAAGAGTTATTTGATACTATATATTTTAGTCTTGTTTTAGATTTCCTGAAAGAAATCAGACTATATAAATAATTATAATAATTATGTTCTTATATATATATATATACTTATTGATATACACGTTGAGGGGCATTTGTTGATTTACATATATAGTTTATATTACTACCTATATATTTACATTTTTTTTTATTACTACTTCATTTCTTCATCTTTCATCAGTTTTTGCGCACAATATGACCTATTTATGTATCGATGTGCCGTAAAACACCATTCATTCATTCATGCGCTTAATCAGAATGTTATTTCCTATATGTAAGAATGTATACTGAAAAACCTGTGATTTGTAAAAATGGACAAAATATGCTTAAACACGCTAAGTACATGCAGTGCATATATCATATATGGAAGTGGATCACGCCGTAGACACATGCCATAACTCATCCAGTCACATTAAACTGACATCGGACCGACCTGTCACAGCATAACCCTTATATCATAATCGTCAAGCAATGGAGCTACTAGTTACGTATTTGGTGTGATGCGGTCGGGGATCGAGCCCACGATTTCCAACATGTGAGCCAAAGCCACCCCCGCTGGATCGTGGTTGACAAGAATTTCAGGCGAGTAAGTCTGTACTAATGGTTAATCGATGAGCTAGGTACCATATAAATGACAGATTCAATCGTTAAACGAAGCGCGGATCGCGGTTTAAATCAAGCCAGATCGAGCCTTAATACCTAAAGAGCATGGACCCATCGACTTCGTTGCAAATGTATGAAACACATCCATATATATTCCGCTACGTTGTCTTTTCAAGAAATTAGGGGCTATTCAATCAAGGCCAGGTTTAAATATGTTTTGGGCGTAAGTTTCTCGATATATATTCCAAACGTGGTTTTCTCACAGAGTTCAAAATTCACAGTGTTCAAAATAAATTGTTCAATCCATATTATTGAACTAAAATACATGGTAACATAGAAAAAAATCTAATTTTCAAAGGTTTACATCCTCCCCACACACCACGCCCGGGACAACGGGAGCCGTAGAAAACCCACACAGTTTGCTATATATTGACTAAGAAGTAAGTAGTCAAAAGGTGGCTGCATAGGTCATAACTACCAAGAAGTTGCGAATGCCAATGTTTCGGGTTTCTTTTGACCCATGGCGAAGTCAAGTGAACATAATTATGTGCTGTACTCTCTTTTCAAATACTCTATGATCGATACTTTCATTGCAGAAACGGGGAACCACGGATTCATATGTTCCTTAGACGATAATCCGTGTCCAAAAACGGACAACACTCTTGTTCGTCCGACTTTTGAAAAGTTTTTTTTTCGTTCTATTCTTTTTTACCGTAGATTCATTTTTGCATTATATATTGCCTACTTTCAGCTTGTCATTGCTCTAAGCAGAGACAATTGCTACCTGCCGCTATTAATAGGCTGTACGCATACGTACTAGGTTTGGGCTATCTAACCGAAAGTAAAAGACAGTTAAGCTAATTTGTTATATGCTATTATATATCCCCACCCACCGTTCAAGAATGCACCCTTCTCCAAGTACGTATAACTGGCAGTGACGTTATATTGTATCGACGAGTAAAAAAAAAAGAAAAAAAAAGAAGAAAAATAAGAAAAGACAACACATTATTATCTTGCAGGTATAGCCTTTAATGGTGTGATGTTGATAAACTAACAGATTTACTTTGCAGGTATAACCGGCATTGTTGCGATAATGCATCACCACGTTTGATAAAACAACAAACATTTTTTGCAGGTATAACAGGTAATGCAGTGATAATGCAAGAGTCTGATCTGACAGCAGAAGATAAAGTAAATTACGATCAACATTTCGAGGAAGACGATTTCAATGGTTACCTGAGTGATATTATTTCGTTATACAGGGTAGTGGAAGATACCCGACCCGACATGTAAGTTTTTTTGTTGTGAAAGAAATACATGAACACATCATAATTATAAGGTTATAATGGACAGTTACTTCAGAGAGAGAGAGAGAGAGAGAGAGAGAGAGAGAGAGCGTCCGTCAGTAAGTGAACCGACGCCGGCTGGTCGTATCTTCTGAACTACTGAGCCTGCTATTTTGAATAGGTGGTGTTAGTGATTGTAGTCTAGTGGTAATGAACACTGACGTATTATAGTGGTGTTAGTGATTGTAGTCTAGTGGTAATGAACACTGACGTATTATAGTGGTGTTAGTGATTGTAGTCTAGTGGTAATGAACACTGACGTATTATAGTGGTGTTAGTGACTGTAGTCTAGTGGTAATGAACACTGACGTATTATAGTGGTGTTAGTGATTGTAGTCTAGTGGTAATGAACACTGACGTATTATAGTGCGTTAGTGATTGTAGTCTAGTGGTAATGAACACTGACGTATTATAGCGGTGTTAGTGATTGTAGTCTAGTGGCAATGAACACTGACGTATTATAGTGGTGTTAGTGACTGTAGTCTAGTGGTAATGAACACTGACGTATTATAGTGGTGTTAGTGATTGTAGTCTAGTGGTAATGAACACTGACGTATTATAGTGCGTTAGTGATTGTAGTCTAGTGGTAATGAACACTGACGTATTATAGCGGTGTTAGTGATTGTAGTCTAGTGGTAATGAACACTGACGTATTATAGCGGTGTTAGTGATTGTAGTCTAGTGGCAATGAACACTGACGTATTATAGTGGTGTTAGTGACTGTAGTCTAGTGGTAATGAACACTGACGTATTATAGTGGTGTAAGTGACTGTAGTCTAGTGGTAATGAACACTGACGTATTATAGTGGTGTTAGTGATTGTAGTCTAGTGGTAATGAACACTGACGTATTATAGTGGTGTTAGTGATTGTAGTCTAGTGGTAATGAACACTGACGTATTATAGTGGTGTTAGTGATTGTAGTCTAGTGATAATGAACACTGACGTATTATAGTGGTGTTAGTGATTGTAGTCTAGTGGTAATGAACACTGACGTATTATAGTGGTGTTAGTGATTGTAGTCTAGTGGCAATGAACACTGACGTATTATAGTGGTGTTAGTGATTGTAGTCTAGTGGCAATGAACACTGACGTATTATAGTGGTGTTAGTGACTGTAGTCTAGTGGCAATGAACACTGACGTATTATAGTGGTGTTAGTGATTGTAGTCTAGTGGCAATGAACACTGACGTATTATAGTGGTGTTAGTGATTGTAGTCTAGTGGCAATGAACACTGACGTATTATAGCGGTGTTAGTGATTGTAGTCTAGTGGCAATGAACACTGACGTATTATAGCGGTGTTAGTGATTGTAGTCTAGTGGTAATGAACACTGACGTATTATAGCGGTGTTAGTGATTGTAGTCTAGTGGTAATGAACCCTGACGTATTATAGCGGTGTTAGTGATTGTAGTCTAGTGGTAATGAACACTGACTAATTATAGGGGTGTTAGTGATTGTAGTCTAGTGGTAATGCACACTGACGTATTATAGTGGTGATAGTGATTGTAGTCTAGTGGTAATGAACACTGACGTATTATAGTGGTGTTAGTGATTGTAGTCTAGTGGCAATGAACCCTGACGTATTATAGTGGTGTAAGTGATTGTAGTCTAGTGGCAATGAACACTGACGTATTATAGTGGTGTTAGTGATTGTAGTCTAGTGGCAATGAACACTGACGTATTTTAGTGGTGTTAGTGATTGTAGTCTAGTGGCAATGAACACTGACGTATTATAGTGGTGTTAGTGATTGTAGTCTAGTGGCAATGAACACTGACGTATTATAGTGGTGTTAGTGATTGTAGTCTAGTGGCAATGAACACTGACGTATTATAGTGGTGTTAGTGATTGTAGTCTAGTGGCAATGAACACTGACGTATTATAGTGGTGTTAGTGATTGTAGTCTAGTGGCAATGAACACTGACGTATTATAGTGGTGTTAGTGATTGTAGTCTAGTGGCAATGAACACTGACGTATTATAGTGGTGTTAGTGACTGTAGTCTAGTGGCAATGAACACTGACGTATTATAGTGGTGTTAGTGATTGTAGTCTAGTGGCAATGAACACTGACGTATTATAGTGGTGTTAGTGATTGTAGTCTAGTGGCAATGAACACTGACGTATTATAGTGGTGTTAGTGACTGTAGTCTAGTGGCAATGAACACTGACGTATTATAGTGGTGTTAGTGATTGTAGTCTAGTGGCAATGAACACTGACGTATTATAGTGGTGTTAGTGACTGTAGTCTAGTGGCAATGAACACTGACGTATTATAGTGGTGTTAGTGATTGTAGTCTAGTGGCAATGAACACTGACGTATTATAGTGGTGTTAGTGATTGTAGTCTAGTGGCAATGAACACTGACGTATTATAGCGGTGTTAGTGATTGTAGTCTAGTGGCAATGAACACTGACGTATTATAGCGGTGTTAGTGATTGTAGTCTAGTGGTAATGAACACTGACGTATTATAGCGGTGTTAGTGATTGTAGTCTAGTGGTAATGAACCCTGACGTATTATAGCGGTGTTAGTGATTGTAGTCTAGTGGTAATGAACACTGACTAATTATAGGGGTGTTAGTGATTGTAGTCTAGTGGTAATGCACACTGACGTATTATAGTGGTGATAGTGATTGTAGTCTAGTGGTAATGAACACTGACGTATTATAGTGGTGTTAGTGATTGTAGTCTAGTGGCAATGAACCCTGACGTATTATAGTGGTGTAAGTGATTGTAGTCTAGTGGCAATGAACACTGACGTATTATAGTGGTGTTAGTGATTGTAGTCTAGTGGCAATGAACACTGACGTATTTTAGTGGTGTTAGTGATTGTAGTCTAGTGGCAATGAACACTGACGTATTATAGTGGTGTTAGTGATTGTAGTCTAGTGGCAATGAACACTGACGTATTATAGTGGTGTTAGTGATTGTAGTCTAGTGGCAATGAACACTGACGTATTATAGTGGTGTTAGTGATTGTAGTCTAGTGGCAATGAACACTGACGTATTATAGTGGTGTTAGTGATTGTAGTCTAGTGGCAATGAACACTGACGTATTATAGTGGTGTTAGTGATTGTAGTCTAGTGGCAATGAACACTGACGTATTATAGTGGTGTTAGTGACTGTAGTCTAGTGGCAATGAACACTGACGTATTATAGTGGTGTTAGTGATTGTAGTCTAGTGGCAATGAACACTGACGTATTATAGTGGTGTTAGTGATTGTAGTCTAGTGGCAATGAACACTGACGTATTATAGTGGTGTAAGTGATTGTAGTCTAGTGGCAATGAACACTGACGTATTATAGTGGTGTTAGTGACTGTAGTCTAGTGGCAATGAACACTGACGTATTATAGTGGTGTTAGTGATTGTAGTCTAGTGGCAATGAACACTGACGTATTATAGTGGTGTTAGTGATTGTAGTCTAGTGGCAATGAACACTGACGTATTATAGTGGTGTTAGTGACTGTAGTCTAGTGGCAATGAACACTGACGTATTATAGTGGTGTTAGTGATTGTAGTCTAGTGGCAATGAACACTGACGTATTATAGTGGTGTTAGTGATTGTAGTCTAGTGGCAATGAACACTGACGTATTATAGTGGTGTTAGTGATTGTAGTCTAGTGGCAATGAACACTGACGTATTATAGCGGTGTTAGTGATTGTAGTCTAGTGGTAATGAACACTGACGTATTATAGCGGTGTTAGTGATTGTAGTCTAGTGGCAATGAACACTGACGTATTATAGCGGTGTTAGTGATTGTAGTCTAGTGGCAATGAACACTGACGTATTATAGCGGTGTTAGTGATTGTAGTCTAGTGGCAATGAACACTGACGTATTATAGCGGTGTAAGTGATTGTAGTCTAGTGGTAATGAACACTGACGTATTATAGTGGTGTTAGTGATTGTAGTATAGTGGCAATGAACACTGACGTATTATAGCGGTGTTAGTGATTGTAGTCTAGTGGCAATGAGCACTGACGTATTATAGTGGTGTTAGTGATTGTAGTCTAGTGGCAATGAACACTGACGTATTATAGCGGTGTTAGTGATTGTAGTCTAGTGGCAATGAACACTGACGTATTATAGTGGTGTTAGTGATTGTAGTCTAGTGGCAATGAACACTGACGTATTATAGTGGTGTTAGTGACTGTAGTCTAGTGGCAATGAACACTGACGTATTATAGTGGTGTTAGTGACTGTAGTCTAGTGGCAATGAACACTGACGTATTATAGTGGTGTTAGTGATTGAAGTCTAGTGGCAATGAACACTGACGTATTATAGTGGTGTAAGTGATTGTAGTCTAGTGGCAATGAACACTGACTTATTATAGTGGTGTTAGTGATTGTAGTCTAGTGGCAATGAACACTGACGTATTATAGTGGTGTTAGTGATTGTAGTCTAGTGGCAATGAACACTGACGTATTATAGTGGTGTTAGTGATTTTAGTCTAGTGGCAATGAACACTGACGTATTATAGTGGTGTTAGTGATTGTAGTCTAGTGGCAATGAACACTGACGTATTATAGTGGTGTTAGTGACTGTAGTCTAGTGGCAATGAACACTGACGTATTATAGTGGTGTTAGTGATTGTAGTCTAGTGGCAATGAACACTGACGTATTATAGTGGTGTTAGTGATTGTAGTCTAGTGGCAATGAACACTGACGTATTATAGCGGTGTTAGTGATTGTAGTCTAGTGGCAATGAACACTGACGTATTATAGCGGTGTTAGTGATTGTAGTCTAGTGGTAATGAACACTGACGTATTATAGCGGTGTTAGTGATTGTAGTCTAGTGGCAATGAACACTGACGTATTATAGCGGTGTTAGTGATTGTAGTCTAGTGGCAATGAACACTGACGTATTATAGCGGTGTTAGTGATTGTAGTCTAGTGGCAATGAACACTGACGTATTATAGCGGTGTTAGTGATTGTAGTCTAGTGGCAATGAACACTGACGTATTATAGCGGTGTAAGTGATTGTAGTCTAGTGGTAATGAACACTGACGTATTATAGCGGTGTTAGTGATTGTAGTCTAGTGGCAATGAACACTGACGTATTATAGCGGTGTTAGTGATTGTAGTCTAGTGGCAATGAGCACTGACGTATTATAGCGGTGTTAGTGATTGTAGTCTAGTGGCAATGAACACTGACGTATTATAGCGGTGTTAGTGATTGTAGTCTAGTGGCAATGAACACTGACGTATTATAGCGGTGTTAGTGATTGTAGTCTAGTGGCAATGAACACTGACGTATTATAGTGGTGTTAGTGACTGTAGTCTAGTGGCAATGAACACTGACGTATTATAGCGGTGTTAGTGATTGTAGTCTAGTGGCAATGAACACTGACGTATTATAGTGGTGTTAGTGATTGTAGTCTAGTGGCAATGAACACTGACGTATTATAGCGGTGTAAGTGATTGTAGTCTAGTGGTAATGAACACTGACGTATTATTGTGGTGTTAGTGATTGTAGTCTAGTGGCAATGAACACTGACGTAATATAGTGGTGTTAGTGATTGTAGTCTAGTGGTAATGAACACTGACGTATTATTGTGGTGTTAGTGATTGTAGTCTAGTGGCAATGAACACTGACGTAATATAGTGGTGTTAGTGATTGTAGTCTAGTGGTAATGAACACTGACGTATTATAGTGGTGTTAGTGTTTGTAGTCTAGTGGTAATGAACACTGACGTATTATAGTGGTGTTAGTGATTGTAGTCTAGTGGTAATGAACACTGACGTATTATAGCGGTGTTAGTGACTGTAGTCTAGTGGCAATGAACACTGACGTATTATAGCGGTGTTAGTGATTGAAGTCTAGTGGCAATGAACACTGACGTATTATAGCGGTGTTAGTGATTGTAGTCTAGTGGCAATGAACACTGACGTATTATAGTGGTGTTAGTGATTGTAGTCTAGTGGTAATGAACACTGACGTATTATAGCGGTGTTAGTGATTGTAGTCTAGTGGTAATGAACACTGACGTATTATAGCGGTGTTAGTGATTGTAGTCTAGTGGTAATGAACACTGACGTATTATAGTGGTGTTAGTGACTGTAGTCTAGTGGCAATGAACACTGACGTATTATAGCGGTGTTAGTGATTGAAGTCTAGTGGCAATGAACACTGACGTATTATAGTGGTGTTAGTGATTGTAGTCTAGTGGCAATGAACACTGACGTATTATAGTGGTGTTAGTGATTGTAGTCTAGTGGCAATGAACACTGACGTATTATAGTGGTGTTAGTGATTGTAGTCTAGTGGTAATGAACACTGTCGTATTATAGCGGTGTTAGTGATTGTAGTCTAGTGGTAATGAACACTGACGTATTATAGCGGTGTTAGTGATTGTAGTCTAGTGGCAATGAACACTGACGTATTATAGCGGTGTTAGTGATTGTAGTCTAGTGGCAATGAACACTGACGTATTATAGCGGTGTTAGTGATTGTAGTCTAGTGGTAATGAACACTGACGTATTATAGCGGTGTTAGTGATTGTAGTCTAGTGGTAATGAACACTGACGTATTATAGCGGTGTTAGTGATTGTAGTCTAGTGGTAATGAACACTGACGTATTATAGCGGTGTTAGTGATTGTAGTCTAGTGGTAATGAACACTGACGTATTATAGCGGTGTTAGTGATTGTAGTCTAGTGGTAATGAACACTGACGTATTATAGCGGTGTTAGTGATTGTAGTCTAGTGGTAATGAACACTGACGTATTATAGTGGCTTTAGTGACGCTTGAGCTCGTGATCTCAGAATTAAAAGTGGGAGATACTTTCCACTGGGTCACCGCAGCCGCAGGGGCAGAAGGAGGATATGAAAACACTTGGAACGGATTTATGCAAGCTTGGTTTATGCCCCGCCACGAAAGTGAAGCGGAAATACAGTTTTACCATCGCCAATTGCATATAAATCTCTGTTCTCCGAGGTGTAGTCGAGTGTTGCTCATATATTGAAAATTAATCCCTCTTTTTTTCATTTAAATGGGTAATTTAAGTAGGGGGAAATGGCCCATTTCTATTCGATTTTGTTGCTGTGTGTATAAGAAGTATATGCATAGGTTTTAATGGATTATTGATGAACATTGTGCAACTTAAAAACCTATGCATACAGTTTCATTAGCAACTATCAATGACAACATATGAACCATTGACCTGTTTAGTAAGCAAACAAAATATGTGTTACATGTCTTGTGACCCACCTTTTCTGGCGATTTTTCTTTCTGGCGATTTTTCAAATGGATAGCATTTTTTTCCTGAAAAAAAAATACGAAAATTTTACTGCTGCATTATCCATACTTGATTTGAAGGTGCATTAAATCATTAATTTTTGTGGCATCTTAACGTTGCGGTCAGTGGGGAAAGTAATTGTTTTCATGCCGATAGTGTTAACCTTGTGCATCCATCAGAGTGACCGCCCGTACGAAAACAGATTTTACATTCAAGTATTCATTAAGAGACATGCGCACTGAATCATTCTAAATTTTACGTTAAAAAACACGATGTAAATGTTCTTCGCGCATTTTAAATATTAATTTTTAAAAATCTCAGGATTTTGTGTTAACAAGTTTTGGCAGGCCTGTTGTTCTGTTCGTAGTTGCCGAGATCTACGCTACCCGGATAACCTTCCAGCCATGGGTGTGGTGATACCATTCCGTAACGAGCATCTCAGTATCTTACTGCGGACCGTCTACAGTATTCTGATGAACACACCCGACCACCTTCTGACGGAGATAATACTTGTCGACGACGGGTCCGACCACAGTAAGTTTATGTTCAAATGTATACGACGATGGGTCCGACCAGAGTAAGTTTAAATACAAATGTATATGAAAGTTGTCCGATGAAATTTCTCCCATTGAACACACTGCAAAAATAAGCTATTTTTGGAGATCAGTCGCAAATTCCACAACACTCGTTCACTTAAATACGCTTTAATTCTGTAAATTACACACATCTGGCTCGCAAACTGTACCATATAAGGAAAAAAACTGATTCAGTTTTCCAATTTCGCGTCATTCTTTCACACTATGCGTATTTTGGAATAAACTTAATTATGCAAAACCGCATCTCTACCTACATCTGTGCGCATACTCTCCAAAGAAATAGTCCTGACAAACACAGTAAAGTAAGTTCTATTCATGAGAACAGACAACTCATTCATATAAGGTTAGATTAAGTTATTAAATAAAAAACAATCTTGGGGAAAACACGTGCAAATTAGAAACTTTGCATTTTTGTATAGCAACCTACGACCCGGAAGTATTTCCTGACTGGTCTGACAATTAAAATACGTACATTGAATACGGCAAATCGTGCTATAAAGTGTACCGGAAGTAAAAAAGTTCCCATTGAGTCCTGTACACTATTTTCCAAGCTTTCTAGTTTTCCATTATTCAAAATGAAGTTCAACCTAAGATTCACTTACATATTTTTAGTGATGTGACATTCCTCTCTAGAAAACTGCTGAGAAAAGTAGGGGTCATTTGCATACAAGATCTTTGTTGATACCTTGAACATTCGGCACCTCGTACATGTATTATACTTTCACTTTCAAAACTTTTAAGTTGATAAATAAAATCATCATACAGCCATGCAAATGGATCTTAGCTCCCACAAACAAAACAATAAAGTCATTTCAGCCAGAAAAACAGTACTTAAATACTAAAAATGCCTTTTATCAAAAAAGAGTTAGGGATTATTTAGTTGCGAACTCCTTTCGACTACACCAAGCATGAATACCATACTGATTTACTTCTTGTATGCCTATAATATACACTGATCACAATCAAAGGTGACCTACTCTTATATTTTATTCCAATACTCACTTTTATTATTAAACACAGGCACAATACTGATTTTATATAATGTGTATATTACAGAACCGTATCATGCAGTTTATATAGGGAACGAAGGTTTTCACACATTCACCTTTATTACTTGAAAAGACAAAATATGCTTACACTTGTTGAATTGTTAAACAATAGATGAGTACATGCAGGTACAATGTCTCTAACTTAAAGTGCGCCAAGCCCCGTGTGGTTCCCGGGGGCCCCCGTTTGGTCACGGGGCAAAGAATAGGGCCACTGCAGATCCCTTTGGAGCGGTAGGCAGAGGGGTAGAATCCCCCCAAATTCATGTTCATTTTATCATTTTTTTTTCATGTTCATTAAAGGTCTTCATCATGATCCCTGCATTGTTTCAGGTGCTATCTCGCTCGCATCAAAAGAGCAGTGGCAGAAAAACAATAAACGTGGCTCCAGCGTAAATGCAGTTTCTACGATAGATTTTGCAGCAACTCTGCAGTTCAGGGTGAGAAGGTTCTAGGCCCATATTCCATATTTTATCTTGATGTACATGGAAGATGAGCCTGGCATGTTCATGCCTGTTAGGCGCCATATAACCTTTTCATGTGTTGGTGCACCTTAAAACCCAATTCAATAAAGTGCGCCAAGCGTTTTTTAAGTGTCATTTACATTCCTTAGTGCGCCATTTTGGACTCTTTCACATTATTATTCTATTTTGAGACATATGTCAAGCATTGTTTTGCTACAGTTGTGATTTGTGTTTGTTTATATGGAAATGAATGCATCAACACACTATCTGAGAATCTCAACATTCATATTTTTTTTGGAAAAAATGCGGTACTGAATGCATGGCCTTATTGCTTTCCTGGATAATACATGACCATCCCTTTTGTTGATTTGTTTAACAGCACATAATTATGTCACTTGTGATGCAAATTAAAGTTATTATTATCGAATATGGGCCTAGATATGATTGAAAGCATTCTAGAGTTGATTTGTATAATATGGAATGTTACAAGAAACGCATGTCAATAGTCTTATTAGCCCTATATTATACAATCCGGGCTGCGTAAAAATATACTGAAACGAAAAAGAAATTCCGCTATATATTGTATGTACAATATGGTTAATCGAATGGTATATGGCTACGTAAGACCTTTCCTTTCGGAAAAAGGACTACAACAACACATAACACAGCAAATAGTATTCCTTATTTCATTATTGAGAGAGGACACGCGTTACAACCCTAAAGGTAACAATTGCACTAAAGGTAACAAGCTGCACTAAAGGTAACACGTTTGGGACTAAAGGTAACAACCTACACTAAAGGTAACTTAAAAGTTTGCACTAAAGGTAACAATTGCTGCACTAAAGTTAACACGACTGTTCACCTGCACTAAAGGTAACAACCTACATTAAAGGTAACACCATATTCTTGGTGCTATTCTTATTGGAAATGCAGGTTGCTCAACTAAAATAATTCGTGAAGTTATCTTGGTCGTCAAAAAAAGTGTGCACACAGTCAACAACTAGCCTTGAACACCTGAGTTTTTGCCCTTGAAATGTTTAACAGTACTAAACGTGGTTTTGTTTACATTTCATCCAATATTTACCAGACTTGTTTATATGTAAATAGCAATAAAATCGTGTATAAGTTTGAAAACCAACCATATCTGGTTTACTCCCCACCCCCACCCTAATATGACATACCATCCTCCCCCTCTCCCATCCCCTAAATTGCTTTTGTAAATATTTTATTTTATGATGTTACCTTTGTCATAAAAGAAAACATAGACTCTTTTAAAAACTAGCCATGTCAGAATATAAACTGCAGAGAATGACCCTTGAATTATTTAAGCTATTATGTTTTCATCTGATATCTTTACCTAACTTGTTCATACTGTGAATTCTGTGAACAGCTTGTAAGGTTTTAAAAAAAAACAGCCATATCTGACACCCCATTCCCCACACCCCCTCAACCCCATCAACACACACACACACACACACACGCACGCACGCATACGCACACGCATGATGCTCATAGAAGGCATATCATTTAAATTATATCTTAAAAAGTCTCGAAAATTAAAAGAAAGCATTAATGGATCTCTTCCTCCTTTTAGATGGGTAATTTCAGAAACGTTCATAATTTAGCTCAAACGTCTGATGTTACCACTATGCCAAGTACAATAGTTGATCCAGGGAGGGCAGTTTAAACATATGCTTGCCGGATTTTAGTTGGGGCGGTACACAGTTGCTCATCATTGGATTTAACAACCTCATATTTTCTGAAAATGCGCCATAATACATCAAATCTAAACCGCCTATCAAATGTGCACGCCCCTCCTCGCCCCGCTCCATATCACCCTGCCCCACTCTGAACTCAAATTTTGATTTATCATATTTGATTTTTATACGTCACGTTTACACTCCTATATGAAATGCCCATACCCTTAGCGTGAAGCAAATTTTACTGTTCACCGGTAAACAATTTGTATTATTACCTAACTCTCTATATAAATGGCTATTAGTCATTTCTGACTGTTTCCCGCTATTGGCGTCACAGGGATGAAACAGTTCGACTGTTGCCCTCCTGACAATGAACTGTTTGATGCGCGATCTGAATGCGGAAAGACATGAGCGATCTGAATGAACGAAGAATTATCTCGTCGGTATAACACAATTAACATCGACTGAATGATTTCCGTATAATCTAACCCTGTAGTTAAATAATATATTTATAACATTTTAAATAAGTTAATGTATATCGAAATGTTTTAACACGTTTTCCTATAGAGCTCTAACTCAAATGAATCCCGATTTGCAATAACTGATTATATAGAGAATTAGGTAATAAAACAGTTATTTCATGGGTGTTTTTGGAACAGTCAAAACTATTGTCCCTTCGCCTCGGTTGACATTATTTTCCTCAGGTTGACAATATCCACTGTCACCCTCACTGAGATGCAATATATATATAATATGTATTTGGGTATAGTTAGATAGATCTTTTATTTCCTCCCATTTGGAGAGCCAATATTACATGTTTATACATCAAAATACAGATAGAACATGTTTATACAACGGAATACAAATTGAACAACATGCACGAAATATACATTACATATTTACAGTAACCATAGAATGATAAAGTTATTTGTAATTGAGATATTTGACCCTTTTATTTTATGATATGCAATGAAATACTGTATTTTATCAGTGAAATAAAAGTGTTATTCCACACTGTGGAATATAGGACTACTTTTAAATGTACAACTAACACAAATGTACAGTAAAATGGTTCACCAGATATTCCTACGCAAATGTAAACATGCCGAGAGAAAAAACACTGCGAATTGTACATTCTATTCAAACAATGATATGAAATTGATCTTAAAGTTAAAAGGAAATGATTGTCAATATATAATATATTAAACAAATTGTTCTATTTGGGTATAAATAAAATATCTTAGGACTTATTTTTTTGTAGTCGTGCAAAAAATGTGTAAAGCAGCCTAGTTATTGAAATTGACTCCCGTGCTGTTCTACCGCAGTTTCCCTAAAAACCTGTTTGTAAAATCATAAAATAAAAAGAAAATTTGTTGTTTTGTCGTGAATAACATATTTTATTTCACTTCTCGATGAAATAAAATATGTTATTCACTCCAAAACAACAAATATCCTCTCTATATATATGCTTAATATATAGTAGGTTAATTTAGTGCATAAACCACATTTTCTTTTACCTTTACCGTTTACCTTTCAATAAATATCTAAATATCTGTTTTATCTAATAACCCAGCAATAGTCCATGACTTTGCCTCAGATGGAAATATCCGTGATTCACCTTATTCCATACAATTAAAATCGTAATGCTAGATGCATTTAGAATATAAATTACGTTTAATGTCAAAAATCAGAAAAAGGCGGAGGAGAACTGTTATCCCGTCGCTGAATAGGATGATTTGTTATCAAGATGCTGCGGTGTTTTTAGATTTTCATGACATATCTTTTATCGGATAGATTGAGCAAACTTAGGGCACATATGTATATGTTATGAAAGATTCACGCCCCCTCCACCTCTTCCCCCACACCACCATCACAAATAGACTTGAGTCAAAAATATATACCACTCGTCGTAGGATTGATTTATATCGGTTAGTCTTAAAGGGGTTGATGCACTATTTCAAGCAAGATTTATTTAAAAGGGCTTTGACAACATTAAAATAGCTGAAAGAATTATCAAAATGTCATGAAAAATAAATGAGATATGACTTATTGAAAATTTGCAAAGGACATAGATGGAGGCGGCCATCTTGGAACGATGACGTAATCGCGCCTGTTTACTTAATATGGCATATTGACATATATATTATAAAGCAAAGAAAATCATGCAAACTCATTACAAATATATATACAGATGTAAAATGTATAAATTGTATGCTTAGTTTTCATTCCCAGTGATTTTCTTCGCTTTAAAAAACATTTAATCAGTATCCCTGCTTTAAAAGACATTTAATCAGTATGCCATATATGGTAAAAATGCGCCATGACGTCATCGTTCAAATATGGCCGCCCCCATTTTTGTTTCTTTGCAAATTTTCTATAGGTCAGACCTCCTTTATTTTTCATGACATTTTGATAATTATTTCAGTTTTTTTCAAGTTTTTCAGAGTCCTTTGAAATAAACATTGTTTGAAAATAGTGCATCAACCCCTTTACTCGATTAAAGGACATTCAAATTCTTCCAAATAGTCTATAGTAAAAAAATAGGAATCATATGTAATCATATGATACATATATGATGATCTATAACAGACGCTATCTATTACCTGTATCATAATTTCTTGACGTAAGTTGTGGTGTTGTTTTCAGTAATAGAGTCGATCTGGTCAGAACAAAAATGTGTACTTTTATGATAGAATGATGTCAGCAGAGGCCAGCAGTAACCTGATACATTTTGATCTGAAATTCATATGATAGAGTTGCATGAAATATATCATCTAAAACCTCTTTAGTCATATTGTATTTCATTGTACTCAGCCAAACATAACAAAACCACGGTACCTGATATAACAGGTACGTTATTGCTACAGTTATCTTGATTGTTGCTAAATCTAAAGCTACAACTAAAAGCTTACTCTGTATTAGACACGGGCTCTTTATGAAACGTTAAACCTCTTAACTAATTGAAAATCTCCCCTACAACATCATCCCACTTGCAAGCTTTTATTATATACCATATTTTCTTAAAAGTAGACAACATGCGAATCAAGTTTTGTATTTACATTATTTTCCAGTCTCTATTGTACCAACAATAACATGCCTTGTGATTGGTGATAAAACAGTACAAGGGAGACAACTACCAACAGTGTATGTTCATACAGAAGAATAGTCATTTTCTATTGAGTCACATTGGATGCGTGCGCATTAGCTTCCCTTCCTTGAAAATGAAAATTTATTTGAAATTGTACGTTTTTCTTTTAGAAGAAAACCACGTGAACGTAAACAATAACAGATACAATTAACTGTAAAGAATGTATTTTGCTGTTTATTATTCTCGGAAAAATATACGGTCGTATTTCTAATCTGAATGCAAGTACCTAAGTATTGTACCAAACCTGTATTGTTGACTTTAGGGCATAGGGGTGTTACCTTTAGTACAGGTCAAAAATCGTGTTACCTTTGGTGCAGTCGTTGTTACCTTTAGTGCAGACTTCTTTTGTTACCTTTAGTCCCAAAAGTGATACCTTACGTGCAGCGTGTTACCTTTAGTGCAGTTGTTACCTTTAGGGTTGCAACATACGCGTTTGGCTCAAGCATGTGAGCAAACTTGTACAAACTCTTTACGTTAAATGCAGTACTGAAATGGATCAATTTTTCAAAGATTATGAATTTCTTGTTACAAAGTGTACTGTGACGTCTACAACATCACAGTTGTGTCCTTTCTCTAACTAACTGGAACTTTTTTTGCACCGGTCCTAACGCCCATAGAAATATTGCCTGGTCCATAAGCACCCTTTTATGGTCTTAGATCACTGCTTTAATATTTGTATTGTTGAAAGATTTGGCAAAAAAAAATAACTTAAAAAAAGTGTACGTCTCATGGCAAGCAAGCGGAAAAAAGTATCGTCCCTTGGTTTGTCGCGACAAAAATATGTACCTGTCCAATGCCATTTTGCACCGGTCCCAATCCCCCGATAAATATTGCCTGGTCCCTTAAGTAGCACGAATGAGACGAAGCGTATGCCATGACACATGAAATGGATTCGTACCTTCCATGCTCTATATAAAAGAAGGAATTGAAGATGGCGCTTATATATGGAACATGTTCTAGAACTAAACACGTTTAGGCAAACGAACATGTTAACGAGTAAGCGTTTAGATTATGAATACTTTCCTAAATGTGTTTAGACTAAACATGTTTAGTAACGTGTTCAATCTCTCAACACAATTTTTACAGTGTAGTTATAAGTTGTTCTCATGTTTGCGTTTCAGATGAGCTCAAATCCAAACTGAATATTCACGTGGCAAACCTACCCAAGGTACAGCTTATACGGTTACCACAGTCGGTAGGTTTAATGATGGCAAGACAGATAGGTATAGAAAAAGTAACCGCGGAGATTTTCGCCTGCATGGATTGTCACATGGAAATGTCTCCAGGTATGAACATGTTTGATGTCATATATAATATAAGTACAACTAAAATTCGCAAAGTCACCTTCTCGCCGATGCGGGTTCGAATCTCACTCCACTGCGTGAGAAAGAGTAGATTCTTACAGATAGTGGGAGGTATAAAAACGGGTCCTACCCAGGAAAAATGGGGTGGTCGGCCTCTTCCATAAAAAAATCGATCATTTAATAATTACTAATACCAAAACAATATATCTAGAGGTTTCAATTTTTCCCGAATTACTCTTTTATGATGTAGTTAGTAGCTATGCAATGTGTAATTAATATATCATTTTTTTCTTTTTTTTTCTCATTAACATGATAAACATGTTTTTACTTAGGATGGTCTGAGCCGTTATTAAACCGGATGTTGGAGGAGCCCAGAGCCTTGCTGTGTTCTAATATGGGTTCAATAGACCGGCACACGTTTAGAATCGACCGCTGCCAATTTCGCGACTGTCAGAACTACTTTTCGGCCTTTTTATTCAATCTTGACGCCACCAACTTTGAGTACAATAAAAAGTTCAAAGCAGCCAGGACAAATGATACACACCCGTTACCGTAAGTACGCAATGTCATTGTCTGGTTTTATTTGTTTGTTTGAATGGTGTTAACGAAAACGTGCATGTAAACAACAATAACATGCATATATCTTCGGACTAAAGTATCATAAACCACAAATGTTAAAAGTTTGATACTAGGGGTAGTGCCTTGAAACGGTTAAAAGCTTATGTGGACGCCATACCTTTTAGTTGCTACTTGTAGAATGCGTAATGCTGATCAACGGTTAATACTAAGAAACCTATCTAATCACAATGAGTATACTCTTTATGTATGTTGTCATTGAATTAAACAATCATTGAATTAAACAATCATTGAATTAAACAATTTCATATATTTTTGTCTTATTTAACATTTACTTATTTTCGTTGTTTATATTGCAGGATTGGACAGGTTCAAGGCATGATGATAGTAATGAACAAATCCTGGTTCCAGCAGCTTGGAGGCTTTGATCCGGGTATGAAGATATGGGGGAGCGAACAAACGGAGTTGTCCATCAAGGTATTTCATTTTATATGCGACTTCATCTATATTATTGTCTTGTTTATTATTAAAATTTTGCTCTTTGCAAACCGGAGGCATGGAAATTAAGCGTCTAGATCAAACTGCGGTCAGGAAGTAAGAACAATACTGATATCCAGCGCCGTTTGACGTTCAATTTATAAACATGATGACCTGAATCTACCTTCTCTTCTACCTTCAGGTGTGGACTTGTGGTGGAACGGTTGAAATGATGCCCTGTTCTTATGTCGCACACATGTACCGACGCAACGTTTGGAAAATGAAAGATGAAGGCGTAGCGAACATTCTTCGTCTAGCGGAAGTTTGGTTGGATGAACACAAGCAAAGAGTGTATGACTACTACCAGCAAAGGCGGTTAAGGGTAGCAAAATATAAATTATCCTTTGCGTAACATGGCTCAGTGTATAGCACGATATACTTGAAACCGGAGGATCCGGGTTCAATCCTCAGCGGCGCCAGTGCGTTTTGTTGGTGTGTTATTGGGCAAGACACTTTCCCATATAGCATCGACCATCGGATGGTGATGCAACCTGGCGTCCCCATGTACTGGAGTATATCCTTCTCTTTTCGCTAGTAAAATAGGACAGGTTCCCGGATTCCTATATATTCTTCTTTCGCTAGTAAGAGTAGAAGGACAGGTTTCCGGATTCCTATATATCCTTCCATTCTCTCTGGAACGGCTGTATTAACCTATAATTAATTCACAATATTCAGTTGTGTTATAAATGTAATTATTCGTGGAAACTAGAAGGGTGTTTAACGGAATACTTTGGTCGCCTGTCGAATACATTTTAAGTTATGTTCAGTTATTAGGGCATATAGTCATAGTTATAAACAAGAGTCCCAAGACGCTCTACTGGCTAACATGGCTCTTATAACATCAATGAAGCGAGTGATTGCAATTTACCTTTTTTTTTGAAAGATTTGGGGAAAATACAGCATTTTTAACTAAATCAAGGGCCATAACTAAAGAATCTGGTAAAGTTTGGTAAAGATCAGATGAAAAATGAAGGCCCTACCATATTAACGAGGCAAAATATAGCATTTTTAAATAAACAAGAGTTATAACTCCTCTGTTACTGGTCCAATCTGGCTGGTTTTCGTACTTGGTCAATAGAGCTAAAAAAAAAAAAAAAATGAAAAAAAAAAAAAAAAAAAAATGGAAAAAGAATAAAAATCAAACAAAATTCAAACAAAAAAATAAAAAATAAAAAAATAATTTTTTAAAAATAAATAAATTAAAAGTTTACAAAAATATAAAATCTGGTAAAGTTTGGTAAGATCAGTAAGATCAGATGCAAAATGAAGGACCTATCGTACTAACGAGGCAAATTATAGCATTTTTAACGAAATCAAGCGCCATAAGTCCGCTGTTACTGATCCGATCTGGCTGGTTTTCAAACTTGTTCGAGCTTTCATTGACATTAACAATCTGATCAAGTTCGATACATTTCGGAAGAACAATAAAGCCCCTATCGTCTTAACGAAACAAAATAAAGCATTTTTATCTAAATCCAGGGCCGCTGTTACTGGTCCGATATGGCTGGTTTACAAACTTGTTCGAGCTTTCATTGTTATTAACAATCTGGTAAAGTTTGGTAAAGATAGGATGCAAAATGAAGGCCCTATTGTCTTAACAAGGCTAAATATAGTAATATAGCATTTTTAAGTAAATCAAGGGCCATGACTCCGTTGTTAGTAGTCCGATCTTGCTGGTTTTCAAACTTTTCTGAGCTTTCATTGATATTAACAATCTGATAAAGTTTGGTAAAGATCAGATGAAAAATGAAGGCCCTATCGTCTTAACGAGGCAAAATATAGCATTTTTAACTAAATCAAGGGCCATAACTCCGCTGTTACTGGTCCGATCTAACTGGTTTTTAGCTCTACTGGCCAAGGGCCAGCAGAGCTTATGGGATGGTGTGTTGTCCGTCTTCCGTCGTCCGTCGTCCGTCCGTCGTCCGTCGTCCGTCCGTTAACTTTTCTTCAAACGACTTCTCCTCAGAAACCGCTTGGCTAATTTGACCAAACTTCACATGGATGATCCTTAGATGAATGCTTCTTAGATTTGTTAAAATTAGGTCAGCGCTACATCCAAGATGGCTGCCATTACCATATATAGTCGAAACCTTAAAAAATCTTCTTCTCCAGAACCGCTGGACAGATTTCAACAGTTTTTCTTTTAAAATGATCGCCAACGCCTAGACTATCAAGATTGTTCAAATAAAGTCCCCGGGGTCAAAAATGGCCGTGCCCCGGGGGTCCAAAGTTTGTATATTGAGGTTTTGCATGTTTTTCATATAGACATATAGGAAAAAACTTTAAAAAATCTTCTTCTCTGAAACCACAAGGCACAGAGCTCTCATGTATTACATGTAGCATCAGCCTATGGTCCTCTACTAAGTTTGTTCAAATGGTGACCCTGGGGTCAAATTTGTCCCCGCCCCGGGGGTCACAGTTTTACATAGACTGATATAGGATTTTTTTTAAAAAAAATCTTCTTCTCTGAAACTACAACAGCCAGAGGTTTGATATTTTGCATTTACTATAAGCTTATGGTCCTTTACCAAGTTTGTTCAAATGGTGACCCTCGGGTCACATTTGGCCCCGCCTCAATGGTCACATGTTTTACATAGACATGTATAGGGAAAATCTTAAAAAATCTTCTTCTCTGAAACTGCAAGAGCCAGAGGTTTAATATTTTGCATTTGCTATAAGCTTGTGGTCCTCTAACAAGTTTGTTCAAATGGTGACCCAGGGGTCACATTTGGCCCCACCCCGGGGGTCACAGTTTTACATAGGCTTGTATAGGGAAAACTGAAAAAAATCTTCTTCTCTGGAACCACATGGCACAGAGCTCTCATTTATTACATGTAGCATCAGCTTAAGGTCCTCTACTAAGTTTGTTCAAATGATGACCCTAGGATCAAATTTGTCCCCGCCCCGAGGGTCACAGTTTTTCATAGACTTATATAGGATTTTTTTTTTAAAAATCTTCTTCTCGGAAACTACAAGAGCCAGACGTTTGATATTTTACATTTATTATAAGCTTATGGTCCTTTACCAAGTTTGTTCAAATGGTGACCCTGGGGTCACATTTGGCCCCGCCCCAAGGGTCACATGTTTTACATAGACATGTATAGGGAAAAACTGAAAAAATCTTCATCTCTGAAACTGCAAGAGCCAGAGGTTTAATATTTTGCTGTTGCTATATGCTTATGGTCCTTTACCAATTTTGTTCAAATGGTGACCCTGGCTGGGGTCACATCTGGCCCCGGCCCGGGCGTCACAGTTTTACATAAATGCTTGTATAGGGAAAAACTGAAAAAAATCTTCTTCTCTGGAACTGCAAGAGCCAGAGGTTTAATATTTTGCACTTGCTATAAGCTTATGGTCATTTACCAACTTTGTTCAAATTGTGACCCTTGGGTCACATTTGACCCCGCCCCAAGGGTCACATGTTTTACATAGACATGTATAGGAAAAACTTAAAAAATCTTCTTCTCTGAAACTGCAGGAGCCAGAGGTTTAATATTTTGCATTTGCTATAAGCTTATGGTCTTCTACCAAGTTTGTTCAAATGGTGACCCATTGGTCACATTTGGCCCCACCCTGGGGTCACAGTTTTAGTTAGGCTTGTATAGGCAAAAACTGAAAAAAATCTTCTTCTCTGGAACCACATGGCACAGAGCTCTACCAAGTTTGTTCAAATGGTGACCCAGGTGTCAAATTTGGACGCGCCCCGGGGGTAACAGTTTTTTAATTTCTTTTTAATTTTTTTTTTTTTTTATTTTTTTTTTTTATTTTTTTTTTTTTTTCAATTTCATTTTTTTTATTATTTTTTTTTTTAATTGTTTCAATTTTTTTTTTTTTATATTTTTTATTTTTTTATTTTTTTTTTTTAATTTTTTCATTTTTTTTTTATTTTATTTATTGATTTGAATTATTGCTTATAACATGTTAGTTTATTTTGGTCATAGCATCTGTGTAACACAGTTAAGTTAATCTTTACATGAACGGTTTTGGATACGTATGGGTAAACCAAACTGTCGAAAATGAATCTCTATTCCTTAAAGTGTATGTAAGAAGACTAAAAGACCAGTTTCATCAAACATGGTCTGAAAACATCCACACTAACCGAAAATTAGAATTATACCGAGATTTTAAAACAGATTTTAAGTTTGAAAAATATTTAAATTGCCTTACCATACGAATATTCAGGCATGCGCTATCATCTTTTCGAACTTCCTCGCATGACCTCGAAATAGAAAAAGGGCGATACAGAGGTATTCCTAGAACGAAAGGGTACGCAAACATTGCCGAAACACAGTAGAAAATGAGTATCACTTTATATTTGAATGCAAACTGTATGATGATTTAAGGCTGAAATACTTACCAATACAATTTATACATAATTATTCTCTGTACACATTTAAATCATTGTTTTCAAATGAAAATCCATTAATTATAAAACTGTTAGCCTTGTTTATATTTCATGCTTTTCACAAAAGAACACGTTTTTTTAGAGACTTTGTGAATATAAAGTGTTTTCGCGTTGATTGCCTAAAATATTGTATATTAACTGGGTGCACCAGTTACATATTTGTTTGTTTGTATATAAAATGCATTGTGTTATGAGCCAGAGGCCAACATCGCAAAAAAGAAATTGAAATAGTCAGATTGTAAGGTAGAATCTGATTGGATTAAATTAACCAACTCATAACAAATCCTCATAAAACATCAACATATTATATTTCCGTCATAAAACAGGTTCATAAGGATATTTTGTGAAATTTGCATTTGTATTGATGATAAAATTGTACCGAGGGTATATTTACAAAAAGTACAATTTTTTTACTGCCATTCTGGGGATGCCTACCTTCAGTGAAGTATTAGAGGCTGAAAGCATTACACTATCCCAATTTGCTGATCATTTTTGAGTGTATCTAAGATAGCTCTTTAAGAAAAGTTAGTTTTTTTCAGCCAGTCTTATTGAGAAATAGGGGTTGGAGGCCAAAAGGCTATAATGTAGGCCTATGGGAAATGCAATAGTGGTATATGTCCTATTGGACAACATTCCTTCAGGTACGATAAATATGTGTGTAAAGTTTTATAAACATGGGTCAAACAGATTACCAATGTAAGCCCAAGGTGAGGTTGCTGGTAAATGTGTGACGGACACTGACAGACGAATGTACGGCAGACGTGATTCCTCACGAAGGCGACAAAAAATGTCAAAGATCCGGTTATTACCGTAAAAATGTATGTTTCGGGTGGTATACATTAATTTATTAAAAAGCCGACACAAGCCTAGTCTCGATCATCCAGACCTCTCGCGAGACTTCTCTCAAAGAAGTTCAAACGATGGTCTGGAGTAAAGCTTCTTTAAAAATGTTGACATCAAAACGAGGTGTGGACAAAAGAAAATCACCGGCCTCTGATTGGTCAACTTCAGTTTGTTATGGAAATCCATGGGAATCACCCCCCTACGTCACGACGGCGTCAAAAATTACGTGACGTTATAATGTGTTGTGCAATAAAATGACTCAAATCTCATTGGAACTAATGTTGCGCGTAATTCAACGTGCAGTTTGATGTTGCAATCAAAATGACGTCACGTCGCAATCAGTTTTGACGTTTGGCGCCGTCTATCGGTCAACATTTTTAAAGAACAGTATGTCCAGACGCTCGCTAGCGCTCGCAGTCAGCCAGGCGCGTAGCTGGGCTTACGCACATACGCACGTGCGTACAATTATTTGTCAATGTCCGAAAAAATAAAAATCGAAAAAATACGAAAAACGCAATAAAAACTGAAGGGGAGGGGTCGGAGGGGTGAGTTGTATTAAAGTTCCGTATGCCGTACCTGATTTAATTTTGTCTTCTGATTTCAATATGTATTAAAATAGCAGTCAAAATAAGCTTAAAATTGCTATGAAATATACGCCAAAACTCACCCATGATCGTTTGGCAAAATTAAGACATCACGGTGAGCCTGTCCCCGGACCCCCCTACCGGAGGTGCGTACCTCAAATTTGGACCCAGCTACGCGCCTGTCAGCTTGAGTGTGTCTGGATGATAGAGACTAACACAAGCCTTTTGCCTCTTCAGATTGATACCGGTGACGTTACCGAGAGAAAACGAATACGAAAAGAGAACAATTGCAAACCATTTCAGACGTTTCTTGATAAGATGAAGCAATTCGGAGAGTTTGAATTTGCAGAGGTCCGATTGAAAGGAACTGTAAGTAATATACCTCTTTAATAGCAATGATGTTTTGTCATTGTATTACCGAACCGCCATCTATCACGCTTCCAAGCAAAAGAAACAGTCCGATTAATCAGGCGATTTTGTATATATACTGAAGCGAAAAAGAAGCGCAACTCGGGAACTTCCGCTATATATTGTATAATTATACTGCACACTTAATTCTACATAATATTCCAAAGAAATTCCAAGATGTTTTGTAAAAAAAATAATGTCTTAGTAAGAGAAAGGACACAACTGTGATGTTGTAGACGTTTCAATCGCAATACACTTTTTAACAAGAAATGCATAAATGTTGAAGTTCCTCTTCGAAAAATTGAGCCATTTCAGTACTGTATTTAACGTAAAGAATTTGCAAAATTTTGCATTCTAAGTTTTCTCACATGCTTGAGCCAAATGCGCACTCTGTCAATAATAAAACGTTGTAGGAATACTGTTTGCTGTGTTATGTGTTGTTTTAGTATTTATTTTTTCGAAGGGAAAGGTCTTGCGTGGCCATGTACCATTCGATTAACAACAACATATTGTACATACAATATATAGCGGAAATTTCCGAGTTGCGTTTGTTTTTCGTTTCAGTATACACAACTTCTTTTCTTTAAAGGCCGTTTGATGCTCTAGTTTTGAAATCTACTTCGAACGGATCAAGATATAACGAAACCGTTCATGAGGCTCATGATCTCCCAGATTTGATTAAGAGTGTCCCATAACTTGTCCTTATTATCTTGATCTCATTTTAGGCCTCTGATTGAGTTCGTGGACGAATTGAGATGATATAATTCTTTTAATATTTCACCAACCCCTTACTAATTTTTGAACCGGTGAAACCGAGGTAATCAGAGGACTGCGCTGTGCGTCAGTATATCCGCTATTTATTAAGTTATAGTAATTGTTCGTGTCCAATCTGTAACCTTTGAACCGAAATGGGAGATTTGATGATAAGTAATGTTAATGAGATTATGACAATGCAGATCACGAATAAATTCAATGTCCCAAGATGTATCTGTCATCAAGGTCAATAAAAGAATGAGAGTTAAGGTCAAACAGTGAACGGAACGGGTAGTTTCATAATCAGACTTTCCTATATTTATTTTTCGATTAGGGTTGCGGGTTTCGGACACACACATGATATCGGATGCTAGCAGGAGTGGTTACTTTAGTGGATTCTACAAACTAACTGTAAACCTTGAACGTTTAATACATGTTTTTATATATATATATAAATAATATATATCTATCTATCGAATGTCATGTATTTTAACGGCTGTACTTGATTTACACTTGCCGTTGATTTTCCCATTTCTTTGCTTCGCATGTAAACGATATATTTTAAGTGCAAAGTAAATTACTTCCGTGTATTTGTTTTTAAATATTGTCTACAGTTGAAGAGCTTAAAGACTAACAAATGTTTCGACTCGACGTATGAACAAAAGGTCCCTATACAGTATTGGTGTCATGGCGAGACGGTTCAGGTATGTAAACAAGCAAGATTTTACGCAAGCGTAAAAAAAGCTGCCGATAAGTAAATAAATAAACATGATTGTGGGCCTGTGAACTGATAGGAATGCAAACAATTGTTTGTATATTTAATGAAAATCTGAGTTATCAAGCTGAAATAAGTGTTGCTGTTTTCATCAAAAGCATGCGTCAATAGTTTTCACTGTGCAACTTGGCCAAGGTCTTATTGATATAATCCTTAATGATAGTTAAAACAAATTAACAGCACAGACTTTTTAACGCTTCGGCTTGACAACCTTCATCAGAATTTAATTTTCTGATATAATCATTCAAATGCAATTGATATATATATGAAATATCAAAAATCATTTGAAGTGACAGTGTGGACAAGCTAATTTGTTTCTTTTTCGCTTCTTTTCGGCATTATAAATAAAACAGATACAACGCTAAACTTTGTCGTTATATATTCACGGATTCAATAAATATCATGGATCTTAATCCATCCATGATACTTTTTAAGAGTGGCACTTATTCCATACCAGTACTTTCACTTATTCCATTCCAATACTTGCGATGTCATTCAGTTGCACTTACGATTTCATTTTGCTCCTTAAACATCCCGGACACATAAATATCCCGGAAACATTACCGCATTCTACACTGAGTAGACTGATCTACGAAAACGTCAAATCCACAGGCGAAATGGTCAATCGTGAACGCTCGGCCAATCCCGTCATTCCTCAGTGTACGAGATGTTGCGAATGGCGAAATGGTAACATCTGAACGTTCCGAAACATGTGTTTATACCATTCATGTTTTTTAGACGAGTTCTCTAGGAATTCAAGTTGTAAAGTATGCTTATCGCCACTGACATGAGTCACAGTCTGTTAACCATAGACATATACATTACCCATATAAAGATCAGCAGCCGTCGGCAGCTGAATAAAAGGTCCCTCCCTATTAGGCTGTGAGCTAGTAGGAGAAATCCTCTCCCCCAGGGGGAATTTTGTAGGGTATGATTTTCTGAAAGAACATACAGTAAGTTTCAAAATGCGACATGTGTGCCATCTGAGCGTTGGGACTTTAGTGAGTTTTGGGGGAAAACACTGCGTTTTTAGACGAAAATCGCCGAAATCTGGAATTACTTTTTAGAAAAAGAATGGAATATATTAGAACCAACTTGAATTGATGGAATCTTTCTCGGAACGCATCTCTACGTGTCCAACCATATAATTTATGGATCCGATACATAAATATTGAGATTTACAGCATATATATTCAAGTGTTTCCTTGCGTCATATATAACATAGCTGCTGAAATATTTTGGAAAAAAGGACTAAAACCAATTATTTCTGTAATCCATCGAGGGTATTGGGTTAACATCTAGAAAAATATATAATACCGGTACAATAGAAAAATAGACTGTAAGCCAGTAGGAGTAACCCTCACCCCACGGAGAATTGTGTACACATTATTTTTCTGAAAGCCCATTATGTGTTGAGCATTTTGGAACATATACGTGTACCAACTGGCGACTTGGACTTTACCACGTTACCGAACATGGTACATAGATCTATATACAGTATACGTTATAAATAGAGAAATAGCGTTAAGCGATCCTCTGCGTACGGCCACTGGCCCGACCCACAGAATTTGCGACACAACGGGACCGGTGGCCAGCCCTGGGCAAGTTCCCCAGTACGTTTGGAGCTCGGTCGCTAGTCCATATTAGGGGAAAGACTACCCGAGTTCGAGTCTCGAACATGGCACATAGAGCTATATACAGTTATATAGAAGGATATAGAGTTGAACGACCTATGGCCGACGGCCGCTGGGCCGATTTACAGATTGGATGACACATCGGGACTAGTGGGCAGCCGTCGGCAAAGGTCCCAGCAACGCGTGGCATTCAATCGCTAGGCTGTATCAGCGGGGAGGCTACCCGAGTTCGGGTCTCGAACCTCGTAACTTACCTATACCTTTTTACAGTATAGTTATATATGTATAGAGGGAAATAGCGTTGAGCGACCCTCGGCCGATGGCCGCTGGACCGATCCACATATTTTGTGACACAACGGGACCGGTGGCCAGCCGTCGGCAAAGGTCCCCGCTATGCGTGGTACTCGGTCCCTAGGCATAAGCAGGATGAGGGCTACCCGAGTTCGAGTCTCGAACATGGCACATAGAGCTGTATACAGTTATATAGAGGGAAATATAGCTGCTCGACCCACCCACATATTTTGTGACACAACGGGACCGGTGGCGAGCCGTCGGCAACGGTCCTCGCTACGCGTGGCACTCGGTCCCTAGGTCGTATCAAAGGGAAGGCTACCTGAGTTCGGGTCTCGAACATGCCACCTAGAGCTATATAATAAATAGCTTTAAGCGACCCGTAGCCGACGGCCGTTGGGCCAACTCACAGGTTTAATGACACAACGGGAAAGGTGGTCAGCCGTCGGCAACGGTCCTCGCTACGCGTGGCACTCAGTCCCTAGGTCGTATCAGGGGGAATGCTTCCCGAGTTCGGGTCTAGAACATGGCACTTAGTGCTATATACAGTACAGTTATATAGAGAGAAATAACCTTGAGCGACCCTCTGCCGACGGCCGCTGGGCCGACCCACAGGTTTTGTGACTCAACGGGAAAGGTGGCCAGCATCGGCAAAGGTCGCCGCTACGCGTGGCACTCAGTCGCTAGACCGTATCAGGGGGAGGGCTACCTGAGTTCGGGCCTCGAACATGGCACCTGGAGCTATATACAGTACAGTTATAAAGAAATAGCGTTGAGCGACCCTCGGCCGACCTACAGATCTTGCGACACAACGGGACCATTAACATTATTGCACCTCGCTCAAAATCCTAGGAATTTCATTGGATTAGAGCGGTCACATGGTGACCCTCTATTATTAGTTATTGGGTTTGTTACTGACCCCCTACAGAAATATGTGGTGTCAGTGAGATTTATAGGGAGAGAGGCGATAGCCGAGTCCCCCTATACTTCTGACTGACCCCACATATTTCTGTAGGGGGTCAGTAACAAACCCAATAACTGATTTATTGCATCGAGCACCTTTTTTTAAGGCAAACGCCGATATTTAACCCATTTTAATGGAGTGTCAACGTCATTGAGACGTTCGCGCAATTCGACGTCATGACGTTGACGTCACGACCGGTACAGTTTAAAAACATTATTAAATTATTTTAACGAATGTGGTGTAACGTAAATTACAGAATAGTTTCATTCAGTTTGAAGCGTTTCTTATATTAATAAAAGTAAATGTATTATGTTTTTTACATGGTTATGATTAAATTTATATTCAACGTTTTTATTGTACATTGAAATTGTAATTGTAATGTAAGGTAACATAGTTTACATGCACGTTACTCACTATAGCCCAACGCTCAGAATTGATGGCACACCTGTCTCATTTTGAAACTTATTGTATGTTCTTTCAGAAAATCATACCCTACAAAATCCCCCATGGGGGAGGGGGTCTACAGCCAGCTCAAGAACTAGTACATGATGTGTTGTATTTGTTCGGGAGGTTCTGTCATGTCATTTTTAACAAATTCCCATAAGGCATCAGCAAGAGCAGGCTTGTTTGCTTATAAAAGCAAATAAAATGTCAGCGTGCCATGCACTCCTTGGAAACATATGATGGGTCAATGGCAATATCGCCAGGTGAGAGTAGGAATGTTCCATAGAAGAAAGACGGCACTTTTTTTCTCTCATCTGGCGATATGTCGCCGTAACATGTATGTTTAAATTACTTTCTGAAGAAAAAAATCCAGATTTCGTTTATGTTTTATTAAAAACATTTTCCTCCAACAAAATAAAGCAGCATTTACCACCTTCGTATGGGTTTTCTGGTATATCATTGCACATTGGACTGCGGAAATGTTATAATATATTTGTTTCCTTTCATTCTATGCACTTTTATTTTTTCCCAATACCTCTATGCATTACAGAATCAGCGATTTTAGTCATTTTTTCAACATTTTGCAATAAAATATAAATACTTGAGCATATGTCATATCTGATACAATAAATTACTTGGATATGTATAGTGTGCACATTTTATTGTTTCAATTTGATAAGTTTATGTTAAAACTATTTTCAGATTCCGTCGATTTTTGACAGAAATACAAATTTTTGGCCTGAAAATTAAGGCAATATTTTAAGCTTCGTATGGTTCAGGATATTTTTCTGCTTTATTATTGGACCTTTGTCTATCCAAAATGTCACAATATGTCTTTATTCTATTGTATTAAATATATTTTATTGTAATAAATATTTTTTTCTACATTTTAACCTAATACCCCAATACAATGCAGAAATCAGTGATTATTGTCATTTTTTCCAACATGTTGCCCTAAAATGCCAATATTTGAGCACATATGTGATATATGATGCCAGGAAAAACTTGAATATGTATGCTGTGCAACATTCTATTGCTTCAATTTGATAAGTTTATCTTCAAACTAATTAAAAAAAAAAATTCCAGATTCCGGCGATTTTTGACAAAAATACGCATTTTTCGCCCCAAAAGTAAGGCATTTCCAAACTTCATGCGGGTTGAATTTTTTTTCTGTTTAATCACTGGACCTTACCCTGCCCAAAAAGGTTACAACAATATTTCTTTTTTCTATTGTATAACATATATTTCTAATGTTTAATTATATACCCCCAATGTATTACAGAAATCAGCGATTTGATTATTTTTTTTTAAATTTTTACCCAAAATCTCAATATTTAAGTATCGGATCCATAAATTATATGGTGGGACATGTACTCAAGGTACGTTCCGAGAAAGATTCCATCAATTCAAATTGTTTCAAATATATTCCATACTTTTTCTAAAAAAGAATTCCAGATTTCGGCCATTTTCGTCAAAAAACGCAACGTTTTTCCCCAAAACTCACTAAAACCCCAACGCTCAGATGGCACACATGTCCATGTCTCATTTTGAAGCTTAATGTATGTTCTTTCTGAAAATCATACCCTGCAAAATTCCCCCTGTGGGTGGGGTGGGGGGTGGGGGAGGGGGTGGGGATGGGGGTCTACAGCCAGCTCAAGAACTATATACAGTATTAGTCAGGTATGTGAACAAACGATCCCTCCCTATACAGTATTGGTGAACGGCAAGATGTTTCCGATGAATACAACATTTTGTTTTGAATATCTATGCAGTAATCAAGAATAATTTGTAACGTGTATTCTTTGAAAAGGTTCAACATGTTTAACAAAATTAACAGGAATGATTATTATCAGGTTTCTACTGTGCCTTCATTGTTTTCTTTCAAGAAACTATATTGGCCACTGTTTTAAAGGGACACATGGCAATATTGATTTTTTAAAAACTAGCAGCGTCCCGTTAGTTTTTCTACATAAATTGCATTTGTTCAATCATTAATGTTAATTATAAGAATTGTACTAAGCCATTTGTTTTTGCATATTATTATTTTTTTATATTATTGCACCAGTAATATATTAAAACTTATAGTATAATAAGACGAAATAGTGAATACTTAAAATTTGATTTACTTAAATGTAACCAGGGTAAAAGCGAAAATGATACTGGATATATAAATTGAGACACCCATTTCAAATACTGCAAGATTGCCATGTGTCCCTTTAAAATAATGCTAACGTTAATACCACAGGAAATTGCATCTTTTGATATTACCTCATGTTATTATAATTATGTATCAAGGACAGTTACGGGAAATGTAAGTGTTGTTTTTTCTGAGGTCAATCAGACGGGTGCACAAATCTGAAATAAAGGCTGCCTATACATGATCGGGTGCAGAATGATTTCCTATCCCTCAACACCTTTCATCATAAGATCCTTTTTCAATTCGCTGTGACATCCGAGACAAAAGTCACCAATGTGCAATTTTAATCTACTCCTTATTTGGCTTAATATCCGGTGTACATTTCAATTTTTTTTTCGGCAGTCAGATGAAATTGAGATACTGCGATTGATCTAATTTCAAATAATAACGTCCTGCTGCAGATTCGTTCAATCGCAACATCTCGATTGATTCCAATTACCGAAAATAAAACAGAAACAACATTATAATAACAGAAGATGCAATTTCCTGTGGTTATATACATTTTAGTTTATTTTCACTATTTAATGCTACTATATAAATTTGCAAGTATGCTAACATTTGAACTGTTCGTTGTAATGAGTTCAATGGGCCTTAATTAATCTTAGAAGATTTAGAAGACATTTTGGCCCTACTCGTTTTATAAACTTTGTAAAAAGAAGTCATGTCTCCAAAAAAATGCATTACCCAAAACACAACTAAGTCATTATAAGCATGTTTTTGTCTTACAAAGATTAAACTATAAACTGAGTTTAAAACATCTAGTGCATATAGTTAGTGATAAAGTGGCATAACCGGAAGAATTATTAAGTTATCTGCCTGAAGGGTCAAGTTCACAAGAAATTAATACCCAAGATAAAACATATGATATATAAACAAAATTTGAAAAGTGTAGTGCATACAGTTCCTGAGTTAGTAACTAAACTCAAAAGTTAAATGTAAAATTATGAAGTTGAGGGTCACATCAGCATTTCCTATGTCACGTTGCGATGTACTACCCAAGATACAACTATAACCAAAGTTTAATGGGTCTAGCGAATACAGTTTGTGAGAAAAATACATGAATGTAAACAGCTGCCGCTGCCGCCGCCGACGCCACCGCCATCGTCGCCACCGCCGCCGCCACTGGAAAAGCAACTCCTGTCTCTTTTTATTTTCTTTCGATTAGTCTTTGACCTGAAATCACTTGCCGCTCAACGCTGTGGTTTCGAGCTCTCATGTTACCAGAAATCTTTGTGTTGGAAGCTGTCCAGCTGGCTTGTGGAACGTCGGTGTTCTACCCAGATGGGCACCTGGGATGTTTTCCCACGACAGGAAGCTGGACAGTCGCCTTATGACCTTAGCTATTTAACTTAGACCTCGACAGACCAATCAAATTGATAAACTCAAATTCAATACAATTCAATTGTTTTATTTTATTTGGTTTATTTCAAAGCTAGCACAATTTGTAACAAAACCTTGTGCATCTGCTTTGAATCAAACCCGGGCCGCCCGCGTGGCAGGCGAGCATTCTACCACTGAACCACCGATGCTTGTTGATATATACCAGGTAATTAACTGGTTATATTCTGTTGACAACTATGATTACCTTTACTATGAACCTGTCACATCAATCAAACGAACTGATACGTGTACGTTACGTGGTCCGAGTATTAACTCTCATACCCCAGCCAACCGTGGTCCGAGTATTAACTTTCATACCCCAGCTAACCGTGGTCCGAGTATTAACTTTCATACCCCAGCCAACCGTGGTCCGAGTATTAACTCTCATACCCCAGCCAACCGTGGTCCGAGTATTAACTCTCATACCCCAACCAACCGTGGTCCGAGTATTAACTCTCATACCCATCTAACCGTGGTCCGAGTATTAACTCTCATACCCCATCCAACCGTGGTCCGAGTATTAACTCTCATACCCATCCAACCGTGGTCCGAGTATTAACTCTCATACCCATCCAACCGTGGTCCGAGTATTAACTTTCATACCCCATCCAACCGTGGTCCGAGTATTAACTCTCATACCCATCCAACCGTGGTCCGAGTATTAACTCTCATACCCCATCCAACCGTGGTCCGAGTATTAACTCTCATACCCCATCCAACCGTGGTCCGAGTATTAACTTTCATACTCCATCTAACCCAATCTCCAAAAAGCGAAAATGGGGTATGAATTAAAACCTTAAACTCGGCTTAAAAAGTTTGCATATTGTAAAAGTAAAACAGTTAAAAAGGTAATTTTTAAATATATATTGAAAGAAATAGTTTATCACGACTTTTTAGGCAGGGGCGTAGCGTGACATACTCCCTTACACCCGGGAGTAACTTGGAAAAATAAAAATAATCCTAAAAAGTTGAAAACGAAATAAAAAGTAAGAGGTGGTGTGGGGTTGGTGGAGGCGGGTGTGGGGTAAGGGTGAAAATTACCATTTTCTTTTTTTTCTGTTTTTTTCTTCCTTTCTTTTTGTGAGCAAATCTGTCTTTATTCCTGACAAATGTCGCTTGTACGAGAAACATGTTGGTCCAAAGATAAAAATAAATATTGGGAAGATCCCCGGAAACCACCTTGTGGACGCACCTCGTATTAGGAGTATGTTGAAAACAGGCCACGCTACGCCACAGTTTAGGACATATGTGAACATTGATATAACTGTACGAAGATCTTAGAAATGCTTTCCGAAGAATTGCGGTATTTTAATATTTTCTAAGAAAGTATCAGATTATTACCTCCCATATAATAAAAAAAAACTTATTTCGTTATACAAACGTGTTGCTTTTAAACAAATGTAATGTTTAGCATTAACAAGAATTGCCTATTCTGTAATTGTTTAAAAATGCTAAAAATGCTAAAATGTTTTCACAAAACATTGTTATTATCCAAACAAAAACGTGCAAATTTCATAATTTTAAAATTACCTCCCTTTTCGTTGAAATGAGAACGATTTTCGATGTTCCTATACCATTTCATTTTTTTTTGTCACCGACTTTGTTTACAAATGGCTTAAAATGTTTGTAGTATTATTAATGGTCATATCTATGTCACTTTATCTTTGACCCGAACATACACGGCTTCGTATCTCGTCTATGGAAGTGACATGCATTGACATGCATTGTATCTGCTATATATTGAATGTCCAACCAGCTGTTACGTAAGCCGAGATATTTTCATGATTTATGCGTGTGACACCAAGTTAGATATTCTATAACTGTTTTATCGCTAGCCACGCCCCCGTGTATGATATCTTGTATATCCGTTTTAAGAAAAATCAGTTCACTTTCGTTTTCCTGTATTGAATATATCATACGACTTTGGACAATAGAAAGTACTCTCAGGCATGCGATAAATTATTTATTCGTTTAATCAATATTAATGATGGAACAAAACAAAATGCCAGTTTTGTTGAAAAACTAACGGGACGTCGTGAGTTTTTTTTTAAAATAATGCTATGTATCACTTTAATATTTTGCAAGAATGGTGTACAAATAGCCCAATAGAGGGTCGCAAAATTGGGGATATTAAGTTACACATTCAGTTTGTCATGTTTATAACACATAATCTCCAGGGCCCGAATTCATAAAAAAAACACGGCGTTCCGATTAACAGTCATGCCCCATGACACACTTGTCTATAGGACCTGGGGTTAACTTATTATATGAAATACCATTTATTAAGATGAAAAATAGCTTAACATTTGTGAATGCATCTCAAGATGTATCAATATATACTCAGTTGCAAAAGAAAGTGTACTTTGAAAATTTTGCTTTACACCCTATCCTTTTTATTAAGCGACAGTCCCTTAATAATAAGATTCAACCTATTGAAAAACAAATGACAACATGATATTTGCAATGGAATGATAACACATTTGTTACCAAACATGGCATATTCATTTTGGAATTTGTGTGTCAATTTAATTCTAAAAATTACTTTATACAATTAAATCTAAACAAACCTCAGGGTACACTTTCTTTTGCAACTGAGTATATATCCTGATGGTCAATGAAAACTCCATATGTTAATGCTGTAGGATTATTCGCAAACAATTTGGAATAAAACTTCGGAACCAATATTTTCTATTTTTAAGTATTGAATCTTGATACCTAACTTGTCTTACATGTTTACTGGTAGACCTTTATGACAAGCAGTTACCTTGTCATTTAACATTGTTTACTATGGGTAATCATAACAAGAAAACCGTTCCACTAAATTTCAAGGTGCATTAATCTGTCTCGGAATAAATTCCAATTGGTTTTACTGTACAGGCAGACCACCACAATTTTCCTGACGAGAACTTCCCGCCGTCCGTAAGAATCGACAATTTCTCACTTGAAAAGACGAACTCCCAGTGGGATTCGATAATAATATACATTGTGGTGAATAGTTTCACTTACTAAACTTTCGCGGTTTTAAGATATTTGAGTGGCTGTTCTTCCTTATTATGCACCTATTAACAATCTTAATAAGCCAGTGCAACCAATCCTATCGCAAGGTAGGTACATTTCTACCAAAAGTATGTGCATCGGCCGGGAATCGAACCCGGGCCGCCCGCGTGGCAGGCGAGCATTCTACCACTGAACCACCGATGCTTCCTGCTTTTGATAGATCAATATATCATTCATATTGTGACAACCTTGTGTAATTACCTGTCATCTTTATGAAATATTAAAGATTGATGGTAGCGTTTTACCTTGTCCTCAGTGTCGCTTTCTAGAGCGCTGACATTCATAAAGTCTCTGTTTCATAAATTCTATAAGAAGATCATATCCATCTACATCTATAGGTTACGTCATTTCAGTTGACTATCACACGATGGTGTATACTAATGTATATGTGCTGATTAAAGGTATACGTTTATTCACGGGTTTTTAAAATAATTATGAGTGTGTAACTCGTCATTCGACGCTCCAGTTTTGGGGTTTGATCTGGCTGGTTAAATAGGTTTATATTGTGTCTATGGAGTTTGGAGAGGACTAAGTAAATTATATATATTTACCCCGTCGTCATTAGGTTAACAAACAGTGAACATATATTGTAAAATGTGATTATAAAAGTCCCATCTTTCAATTATAGGAATGTAATAATTAATAAATATTCCTCAAAGCATGGGAGTATTAAACAAACTAATGCTAAAACATTTAAACATTATAATCTGTTTCATAATGTTTACTTACTAGTTTGCACGCTATAGTAGGACGCATAGGCTTCTTTCTTAGTGTTAGAGATATACCTTAAATAGCTCAGTGTTAAGGCAACAAAAAAAAAAGGTTTGTTTCTGGTCTTCCGACCGACCCCATTTTTAAGTCTCCGACCCTAAACTTTTTAGGCAAACCGACCTTATTTTTAAGGCTCCGACACTAATATAATAAAATAGGCAACCAAAAAACTTGCAGCAACTCTGCAGTTCTGCAGGTAAGAATGTTCTAGGCCCATTCTCCATATGTTCATGTGTTGGTGCGCTTTAAATCCAATTCAATGCAATTGTTTTTGAGAAATCTCTACCTTTCACCTAATATCATGTATTACAAAGATTAAAAGCGTACAATTGTCCTATTACGCCAGATCTATACAATGATGCAATTCTTTCAAAGCATGAGCATTACTACCAAAAGTATGTGCATCGGCCGGGAATCGAACCCGGGCCGCCCGCGTGGCAGGCGAGCATTCTACCACTGAACCACCGATGCTTGTTTTTATCTCGTCAATTGACGTTTTATATTTCGTCTAACCCTATTAGCTTGCATTTAATCGTATGGTAACGATATGCCCGACGATCTGACTGGTTGTTGAACTTGGCCAGATATTATGACCGTTACAATTATCATAAAGTTTCATCAAGAACGGATTCTAAATATTTAAGCTATTTATCGGAAACGAAAGTGACGACGGACTGACAAAAGGGCTGACAGAACGATGAACGGAATTGCAAAACCAGTAGTCCTCCGCCCTTGACCTTGGATAATAAACATGGCCATTTTCATCGGATTCTTCAAATAGTCGCTGCATTAGGTCGCTACGCTCCCTCACTTTCGTTTTTCTAATGGTGAAGATTTCTCTTCATAGCCTCTATCCTATACATATGTTATCATTATGAAATGTGTAGGTCAATTTCTACCAAAAGTATGTGCATCGGCCGGAAATCAAACCCGTGCTTCCCGCGTGGCAGACGAGCATTCTACCCCAGTGAACCACCGATGCTGGGTGATTTACAAATCAGTCTTTTAAATCTTAGTGTAATTCGCATAGAAAAACGGGTGTCCCGTAATTGCTGTGAAATTCCACTCTTATCAAGTGACGCATTTAGGCACTAAGGTTAAATAAGCACAGGAACTGTAGTCGGGTAGTCTGATTCTGCAAATAATAAACACAGGAACTGTAGTCGGAGATTCTGCAAATAATAAAAAATAATAAAAGAAATTTGCCATTTTTTCTACTAAATTTGAATATTTGCGACTCTGTGTCTCATACTGTATATTTCCAAAATAGGTCAAAAAAAATATTAATGATACAAAGGGGAGTAATTCCATTATAAAGTATTTAAATGTTTAACATATTTAATAAATTATTAGATATAAAAGTTACATCCTCACCTAATCGTAGCCTTGAAAATAATAATAAAAATATACTTTAAATATTAGCTGCTACCTACCCCCTCCCCAGCCACCCCACATTCATTTTCATTTTGTCATTTTTTTATCATGCTCAATCAAAGTCTTTATCATAACACCGCGTATGCAAACGTGGAAACGTGGCTCCATCGTAAATGGAGTGTCAGCATCTGCAGCAGGTAAGAAGGTTCTAGGCCTATTCTCCATATTTTATCTTGATATAAATGGAGGATGAGCCTGGCACGTTCCATCTTGTTAGGCGCCATATACAATTTCATGTGTTGGTTCCTTTTAAAATCCAATTTAATTCAATTGTTTTTGATAAATCTCTACATTTTACCTAATATCATGTATTACAAATATTATAAGCGTAAAATTGTCCTATTAAACGAGGTCTATACATTTGCACAGCGGCCTAATTCTTTCAAAGCACGGGAATTTCTACCAAAAGTATGTGCATCGGCCGGGAATCGAACCCGGGCCGCCCGCGTGGCAGGCGAGCATTCTACCACTGAACCACCGATGCTTGATTTTTATCTCGTCAATTGACGTTTGATATTCGTCTAACCCTATTAACTTGCATTTAATCGTATGGTAACGATATGCCCGACGATCTGACTGGTTGTTGAACTTGGCCAGATATTATGACCGTTACAATTATCATAAAGTTTCATCAAGAACGGATTCTAAATATTAAAGATATTGATCGGAGACGAAAGTGACGACGGACTGACAAAAGGGCTGACAGAACGATGAACGGAATTGCAAAACCAGTAGTCCTCCGCCCTTGACCTTGGACTATAAACATGGCCATTTTCATCGGATTCTTCAAATAGTCGCAGCTATAGGTCGCTACGTTCCCTCACTTTCGTTTTTCTAATGGTGAAGATTTTTCTTCAAAGCCTCTATCCTATACATATGTTATCATTATGAAATGTGTAGGTCAGTTTCTATCATTATGAAATATGCATCGGCCGGAAATCAAACCCGTGCTTCCCGCGTGGCAGACGAGCATTCTATCCCAGTGAACCACCGATGCAGGGTGATTTACAAATCAGTCTTTCAAACTTTAGAAACTCGCATAGAAAATTGCTGTGAAATTCCACTCTTATCAAGTGACGCATTAAGGCAATAAGGTTAAATAAACACAGGAACTGTAGTCGGGTAGTCTGATTCTGTGTCTCATTTTGTATATTTCCAAAATAGTTCAAAAAAAATATTAATGATATAAAGGGGCGTGTGGAAATGCTATAATAAAGTATTTAAATGTTTAACATATTTTATAAATTATTAGATATAACAGTTACATCCTCACCTAATCGTAGCCTTGAAAATAATAATAAAAAAAATATACTTTAAATATTAGCTGCCACCCACCCCTCACCCACCTCCCCATTAATTTTCATTTTGTTATTTTGTTATCATGTTTATCATAACACCGCGTATGCAAACGTGGAAACGTGGCTCCATCGTAAATTGAGTGTCAGAATGCAATTCTGCAGGTAAGACGGTTCTAGACCCATTCTCCATATTTCATCTTGATGTAAATGGAGGATGAGCCTGGCACGTTCAATCTTGTTAGGCGCCATATAACCTTTCATGTGTTGATGCGCTTTAAAATCCAATTTAATTCAATTATTATTGAGAAATCTCTACCTTTCACCTAATATCGTGTATTACAAAGATTAAAAATGTAAAATTGTCCTATTAAACCAGGCCTATGCAAATGTGCAGCGGCCTAATTCTTTCAAAGCACGAACATTTCTACCAAAAGTATGTGCATCGGCCGGGAATCGAACCCGGGCCGCCCGCGTGGCAGGCGAGCATTCTACCACTGAACCACCGATGCTTGATTTTTATCTCGTCATTGACATTTCATATTTCGTCTAACCCTATAAGCTTGCATTTAATCGTATGGTAACGATATGCCCGTCATACGATCTGACTGGTTGTTGAACTTGGCCAGATATTATGACCGTTACAATTATCCTAAAGTTTCATCAAGAACGGATTCTAAATATTTAAGCTATTGATCGGATGTGCATTTTCATCGGATTCTTCAAATAGTCGTTGCATTAGGTCGCTACGCTCCCTCACTTTCGGTTTTTTAATGGTGAAGATTTCTCTTCATAGCCTCTATCCTTTACATATGTTATCATTATGAAATGTGCATCGGCCGGAAATCAAACCCGTGCTTTCCGCGTGGCAGACGAGCATTCTACCCCAGTGAACCACCGATGCAGGGTGATTTACAAATCAGTCTTTCAAACTTTTGTGTAATTCGCATAGAAAAACGGGTGTCCCGTAATTCCTATTTAGGCAATAAGGTTAAATAAACACAGGAACTGTAGTCGGGTAGTCTGTTTCTGCAAATAATAAAAAATAATAAAAGAAATTTGCCATTTTTTCTACTAAATTTGAATATTTGCGACTCTGTGTCTCATACTGTATATTTCCAAAATAGGTCAAAAAAAAATATTAATGATACAAAGGGGAGTGGGGAAATGCCATTATAAAGTATTTAAATGTTTAACATATTTTATAAATTATTAGATATAAAAGTTACATCCTCACCTAATCGTAGCCTTGAAAATAATAATAAAAATATACTTTAAATATTAGCTGCTACCTACCCCCACCCCAACCCACCCCACATTCATTTTCATTTTGTCATTTTTTTATCATGCTCAATCAAAGTCTTTATCATAACACCGCGTATGCAAACGTGGAAACGTGGCTCCATCGTAAATGGAGTGTCAGCAAGAAGGTTCTAGGCCTATTCTCCATATTTTATCTTGATATAAATGGAGGATGAGCCTGGCACGTTCCATCTTGTTAGGCGCCATATACAATTTCATGTGTTGGTTCCTTTTAAAATCCAATTTAATTCAATTGTTTTTGATAAATCTCTACATTTTACCTAATATCATGTATTACAAATATTATAAGCGTAAAATTGTCCTATTAAACGAGGTCTATACAATTGCACAGCGGCCTAATTCTTTCAAAGCACGGGAATTTCTACCAAAAGTGTGTGCATCGGCCGGGAATCGAACCCGGGCCGCCCGCGTGGCAGGCGAGCATTCTACCACTGAACCACCGATGCTTGATTTTTATCTCGTCATTGACATTTCATATTTCGTCTAACCCTAGTAGCTTACATTTAATCGTATGGTAACGATATGCCCGTCATACGATCTGACTGGTTGTTGAACTTGGCCAGATATTATGACCGTTACAATTATCCTAAAGTTTCATCAAGAACGGATTCTAAATATTAAAGATATTGATCGGATGTGCATTTTCATCGGATTCTTCAAATAGTCGCTGCATTAGGTCGCTACGCTCCCTCACTTTCGGTTTTTTAATGGTGAAGATTTCCCTTCATAGCCTCTATCCTTTACATATGTAATCATAATGAAATGTGCATCGGCCGGAAATCAAACCCGTGCTTTCCGCGTGGCAGACGAGTGTTCTACCCCAGTGAACCACCGATACAGGGTGATTTGCAAATCAGTCTTTCAAACTTTTGTGTAATTCGCATAGAAAAACGGGTGTCCCGTAATTCCTATTTAGGCAATAAGGTTAAATAAACACAGGAACTGTAGTCGGGTTGTCTGATTCTGCAAATAATAAAAAATAATAAAATAAATTGGCCATTTTTCCTACTAAATTTGAATATTTGCGACTCTGTGTGTCATATTGTATATTTCCAAAATAGTTTAAAAAAATATATTAATGATATAAAGGGGCGTGTGGAAATGCTATAATAAAGTATTTAAATGTTTAACATATTTTATAAATTATTAGATAGTTACATCCTCACCTAATCGTAGCCTTGAAAATAATAATAAAAATGTACTTTAAATATTAGCTGCCACCCACCCCTCACCCCCACTCCCCATTCATTTTCATTTTGTCATTTTTTTATCATGTTTATCATAACACCGCGTATGCAATCGTGGAAACGTGGCTCCATCGTAAATTGAGTGTCAGAATGTTCTGCAGGTAAGACGGTTCTAGACCCATTCTCCATATTTTATCTTGATGTAAATGGAGGATGAGCCTGGCACGTTCAATCCTGTTAGGCGTCATATAACCTTTCATGTGTTGGTGCGCTTTAAAATGCAATTAAATTCAATTGTTTTTGATAAATCTCTACCTTTCACCTAATTTCATGTATTACAAAGATTAAAAGCGTAAAATTGTCTTATTACACCAGTTCTATACAGCGGCCTAATTATTTCAAAGCACGAGAATTTCTACCAAAAATATGTGCATCGGCCGGGAATCGAACCCGGGCCGCCCGCGTGGCAGGCGAGCATTCTACCACTGAACCACCGATGCTTAATTTTGACTCGTCAATTGACGTTTAATATTTCGTCTAACCCCATTAACCTACATTAATTTTAATCGTATGGTAACTATTAGCCTAATAAATTGGCTCCTATGCAGTTTTTTTTTTATTATTCTGACGTTCTATGTAACTGCATATACGCCTAATTTCCTTTGCAAAACAACCGACTGGAAAAAACGCTCGAACACCCATGTGATTTTCGAACGAAATTGAGCAGCTTATCAGACTTATGTGCGTAAACCATGACGATAATCTAACAAAATAATAAGTTATTTACCATTTACTTTCGGTTTTATTTTTTTCCGAAGCATATTTTACATAATATATCGTTTTTTTGTAGATCGCTATACATGTGTATTGACAATATATTGACAAGTGCGCGTCTCTCCCAACGTTGCATGCGCATGCGCATAAGTACATATTTTCCACTGTGGACAACGTGTCACGAAACTGCGTTGTGTATACTGTACCTAGTATAAAGTTTTCAAGTCTTAGGTTAACAAACGGTAATGGGCGAAGGGTGCCGGGATATTTATTATGTATTACCCCTTCAGACATTCTCCTAAAAGAAAAATTAAAAAATCTCGCTTGTTTTATAGCCTGATCTGGGGGGAAAAGCACCTAACCAATAGACCTACTGTATATCCATGACTTAACTTAAGCTTGTTTATTTTGTTTTGTTATGTTCATTTCATTTAGTGTGTAGGGGGTGGGGTTAGTTTATGGGTGGATTCAGGGGGCGACCCACTAAACAAACTGTACAATATGGAAATTTATATTAAACAAGAGCTGTAGGAGAACAGCGCAGCTCGACTATTCAGAGAATAAGAAATGGTATAGGCAGTATATACCATCAGAAAACAAGGCTAAAACAATGTGAGGGTGGGGTGGTGGGTGGGGGTGGGTATAGAAACTCGGGCCGATATAAAAATTATTGTTAGAATCTCATACAAATTATAGCAGGGTGTGACATTTCATTTATTTTTAACAGTTTTAATCCAAAGTTGCTGTCATTTAAAAAAAATTGTGGTCGAAAGGCATTTCGGGGAGGGAGGGGATACCTGGCGATTTTTTATTGTGGCCTCATTTCAGGTTGTGTTTTTATTGATATTTCATCTGTGTATCTGAATTTAATCTAAATTGCTTATATGTAAATGATTGCGTTCAAATTAAAATGAAAACAATTTTCCTCCCCCTGTTCTCCATGTGAGGGGGGTGGGGGGGGGAGGGGGGGGGGGGAGGCGCGCATAATTGATATAGTTGTATATTTGATAAAACAAAACAACACAGACATATGTAAAAAAAAACAAAAAACATTCGGGTGGTGTTGGGATGGTTGTGAGGCGAAACATATTGATAAACTGATAAAACAAAACAACACAGATATATGCAAAATATACAAAACAACAACAACATTCGGGTGGTAGTGATGATGGTGTGTTAGGATGGTTGGGGTGGGGGTGTGGGGGTAACACAAATTGACCAAAACAACACAGAAATATGTAAAAAAAAAAAAAAAGTTTCCAGTGGGGGTGGAGGTGGGGGAGAGGCGTAATGGGTGGGGGTGTGCAACATAGCTTTATGTGTAAGAATTGACCAAAACAACACAGAAAAATATATAAAAATCGAGTTTCAAGTGGGCAGGCGGGGAGTGGGGGAGGGTGGTGGCAGGGCCACATAAGAATTGACCAAAACGAGACAGAAATATATAAAAAAAAAAAATATATATATATATCGAGTTTCGAGTGGAAATATAAGAGCCGTAACTCCGCCGTTACTGGTCCGATCTGGTTGGTTTTCGAACTTGGCCAGTAGAGATAATAAAATTTACCAAAACAATACAGAAATATAAAAAAATATATAGTTTAGTCTGTGGGGGGGGGGGGGGATTGGGGTGGGGGATGCGGGGGGCATAGCAATATGTGTACGAATTGACCAGAACAACAAAGAAATATGAAGAAAAAAATAGAGATTCGAGTCGGTGGGGGCGGGGCGGGGCAACATAGCTATATGTGTAAAAATTGACCAAAACAACAGAAATATGTAAAAAAAAAAATGGAGGGGGAGAGGGGTGTGTGTGGGGTAGGGGTGGTGGGCGCGGAGGAGGGAGCTCAAGTACAAATAAGATGCATAATGATATAAGATCCCAAACCAAAGTTATAACTATATATACACCAGCTTACATGCAAACCCAGATCTGCCTTTATTGCACATGTTATGGGCCGTCACAATTTGGGTTCCATGGGAGCCCAGAATTTGCGGAGGAAGGCAACATTACTTAAGCAACCCTTTACAACATACTATAAGGAAACCAAGTCCCACATTTAGTTGAGCTAGGATGGGACGTCGTGCTTTATAAAAAGAAATCGTTGTGTGTTTGGTAGAGATGAACATGGTGATTTTGTTTACGAAAACAATAACTGTCACTAGTATTCAAATCCCCCATCCAACCCCCCCCCCCCCCCCCCCCCCCCCCCCCCCAGGGTTTATTGGATGACTAGTTGTCCGTTGTCAGTTGTCCGTCGCCCGTCGTCGTCCGCTAACTTGTTTTGCCTTTTGAACACTCTTGCAACTTCATTATTATTATCTTTACCAAACTGATAATTTTCATATATTTTATATTCTCTTTATTACTGTAGAATAATAAACGAATAAAACAAGTAATGTAAACAATACTATAAATATAACAAAAATATTACTTTTAAATCGGCATGAAACATGTGTAGTTTAAACAAACTACACAATGTTTTACGATTGTAGCAATAAACGGTTCTATTCTATTCTATCGACGGTGCATGGTGGGTTGCGTATGGTGAACTAATATGCGCATTGAACTCTGGATAAGAATTTCAATCAAGATGGCGGTAACCCTCGATAATTCGGAAATATGTCGATATTTTCGTGATAAATTTGGATAATCTGAGATATTTCATCGTGGCAGGTGAATTTTGAAACACCTATCGACTCAAAAAAAAATCTTCTTTCAACCTGTGCATATGTAATGTACAAACAATGCTGTTTAAAAGCGTGAAACCTTCCCAACAGATTCCGTTGGGAAAGTCCAGTCGTAAAATGTGCAATAATCAATACACGTTGATGCTCGCCAATACGAAAAATTTCAAAAGAGCATTAAACGTGTATTTTAACACACTAGGTAACTATATGCCCGCCATACATCAGTTATATAAAATGTGATAAAAGTTAACACAAGTAGAGTGTATTCTATGGAACACCGCAGGGATTATGATGAACATATCATTTAAACCGAGCACATGCTCAAGTAAAGCGTTCAACAATTATCGTTTACTTTCAGTTAAACATGAACAAATAAATAGATTTGAATATATACTTAACGCCATTAAAAGTGAGTTTTTTATTTTTTTGTGTTTATTTCCAAGATCGATTGTAGTGTTATAAATTACAGATATTCTTTATTACCTCCAAGTGTGGAGAGACATACATATAATATATACAAATGTAGCATGAAATGTGAAAATATGGTTAAACAAATGCATGTGAAAGACACAATTATTATGGGAGATGGAACGTGTTTTCTTGCATACCGGACAAGGAAATCCGTCATTTTACCGGGGCTAGATATTTCCATCTCACTCTAGGGTCGAGATAAAAGCCACGCGCGCACCAACATACGGTATACAGGAAACCATGCAAAACGTTAGTAGCTGGCGGCTCAACGCACAACATGTCTCTGATATGCAAGCAAAAGAATCTATCGTGGGTATTCAGTTCAGATAGGGAATTTCAACCCTCGGTATTAGTGTTTTAATTGGAACCTCGGCAGAGCTTCGGTTCCGATAACAACTCTTATAACTCGAGTTGGAATTCCCTATCTTCGTCGGATACCCATGGCCGATTCTTATATTCTTGCATACCGGATAAGGTTATCCACGTTTTACATGGGGATGGAATATAAGAATATTTCTTTTAGCTTTGGGAATATACACAGTCTGTTTAATTAAGTATATAGCGTATTTCTGTTGAATGAGAAGCCATTATATTTGTTTATAATGAAGACGAATTGTTTAAAGACACATTAAAGAATGAAATCAAATTTCTTTTAAAACTGAAATATAATTCAATAATTAAGATCTATTTCTACCATATAAAATATCGGCTATGATGCATTGCCTTGAAAGTTTTGCAGACATATGTATACTGAAAGGAAAAAGAAACGTGACACGGGAATTTCCACTATATATATTGTATATACAATATGCTGCTGTTAATCGAATGGTACATGGCTACGTAAGATCTTTCCTTTCGGAAAAAAGACTAAAACTACACGTAACACAGCAAATAATATTCCTGCAAAGTTTCATTATTGACAGAGTATGCGTTTGGCGCAAACTTAGGATTCAAACTTTTGCAAACTCTTTACGTTAAATACAGCACTGAACTGGCTCAATCTGTCAAAGAGGAACTTCAACATTTATGAACGTCACAACGTGTACTGTGATTAAAACGTCTAGAACATCACAGTTGTGTCTTTAACTATCTGCAGCTTTTTTGTTTACAAAACATCTTGGGATTTCCTTGGAATATATTTGGAATTAAGTGTGCAGTACATACAATATATAGCGGAAATTCCCGTGTCACGTTTCTTTTTCCTTTCAGTATACGTCGTATAACTAAAGTAACTGCATCTGAACGCTTTACTACAGTGTTCGAATGCTTCCCTATAGCACGGAAACGTTTTACTAGAGCACTGGAACGCTTCCCGAACCCATAAATAAAGCAATGAATAAAGCATGCGAGCCCATTAATAATGCATGCGAATGCTGTAAAAGCAGTAAAAAACATTTACTAGAGCGCGGGAACTCTCTACAAGGTCCTGTGAACACGTTAAATAGTTTCTTCAATAAACAATTAAGTTTATATATTTTTTGATACGTTTTATTTCTCTGACTTTTATATCCAGCCTTACATTGCATGTTAAACCAACGCTAACCATAAGCAATTACAATTAAAAGGGCATGATAAATAGGCAAAGAATAAAACCTTTTTCGAGAATGACATATCCCAAGAGTCTCTATATCTGTTTTGTGCTGCGTGCTTTCTAGTTCTTTGAACACTATTCATATTTCGGTTGTTGTTTCAATGGGTATGTGCGATAGAGGAAGTTGAACTCGGTCATATGTGTTCACTCTTGGAGACTTTATTTCAGTACTTAGAGTGGATGGAAAGTGGCAGGTTGCGGTTTTTGGAGAAATGTCTGGTACCAGGGAAAAACAATACACTGATGTTCAAAGGTTGTCTGTGGGATATCTACGACAGCTCCGAGGCAGTCTGGCAATATGGCAAGGTTTGGTATTATAATGTATTACTAGAAATGTGACGGGTATATCGCAATGGTTGGTATTATAATGTATAACCAGCAATGTGACGGGTATATGTCAATGGTTGGTATTATAATGTATAACCAGCAATGTGACGGGTATATGTCAATGTTTGGTATTATAATGTTTATCCAGAAATGTGACGGTTATATGTCAATGTTTGGTATTATAATGTATATCCAGCAATGTGACGGTTATATGTCAATGTTTGGTATTATAATGTATAACCAGCTATGTGGCGGTTATATGTCAATATTTGGTATTATAATGTATAACCAGTAATGTGACGGTTATATGTCAATATTTGATATTATAATAACCAGTAATGTGACGGGTATATGTCAATGTTTGGTATTATAATGTAAATCCAGCAGTGTGACGGGTAGATGGGATAATCAAGTGTTAATTATGTCTGCGAAGAGATCGCGTCTTGGTCTACTGGTAGAGCGACCGCCTCTCATAAGGGAGACGTTGGTTCAATCCCCGGTTGGGTCAATACTTCATAAACATACTACTTAGTCTAGTAGCTCCCTTGCTTGAATTTCAGCATAATACAACTAGCTATAGGACTGATCGGTCCGGTGTCAGCATAATACAACTAGCTATAGGACTGATCGGTCCGGTGTCAGCATAATACAACTAGCTATAGGACTGATCGGTCCGGTGTCAGCATAATACAACTAGCTATAGAACTGATCGGTCCGGTGTCAGCATAATACAACTAGCTATGGAACTGATCGGTCCGGTGTCAGCATAATACAACTATCTATAGGACTGATCGGTCTGGTGTCAGCATAATACAACTAGCTATAGAACTGATCGGTCCGGTGTCAGCATAATACATCTAGCTATAGAACTGATCGGTCCAGTGTCAGCATAATACAACTATCTATAGAACTGATCGGTCCGGTGTCAGCATAATACAACTAGCTATAGAACTGATCGGTCCGGTGTCAGCATAATACAACTATCTATAGGACTGATCGGTCTGGTGTCAGCATAATACAACTAGCTATAGAACTGATCGGTCCGGTGTCAGCATAATACATCTAGCTATAGAACTGATCGGTCCAGTGTCAGCATAATACAACTATCTATAGAACTGATCGGTCCGGTGTCAGCATAATACAACTAGCTATAGAACTGATCGGTCCGGTGTCAGCATAATACAACTATCTATAGGACTGATCGTTCCGGTGTCAGCATAATACAACTAGCTATAGGACTGATCGGTCGTGGTATTTCTGTTTGTAAAGTTGAGCCTATAGCTCACTGCAAGTAAACACTTGTGCATTTTTGACTGAACCACCGATGCTTGATAATTATCAGCACAAATTAAATTTTCATATTCGGTTTAGACCCTTAATTTTATCACTTTATTCTGCTTGTCAAACGTCAATCTGACATTTATGATGTATCATAAGTGATATAATAAGTTCAAATGCGTGCCTCTGCATAGGCACTGTAGGTTCGAGCCTATGTCTAATTTTATAAACGTATAGGCGCGAGCCTGCCTATTTTTTAGAAAAAATAAAAAGTTCACAAAGTGGAATAAAATTGGAGTGGGGAGGGAGGGTATCTTCATATTCATGTATGTCTTTCTATAAAACTGAAATATAGGTCAGAAAAACGCACCTTATGCATTCTAACCAGCCCCCGTCCCCACTTTGATAAGTTAAATATCGGGCCTATGCTGTCAATTGGGCCTAGCTACGCCACTAAAGGTAAAGGAAAACAAGAGAGTATTTCGATTTCGATTTCGATGAATTACTCCACAAAATCCTCTGTTGGACATAGCGTGAAGGTGCTGGGTGAAACTGTACATGCGCGAGGTCGGATGCTCCCCAAAAAACGTGAAATTAAAATATCCAACTTGTATTTACACTATACACTATATCAATGTTACTGGTTACACATCCACAGCCGGCTGTAGAGCAGCCTTAAAACCGTCTACTGAATCTAGCTGAAGCACTTGGTCCGATAAACGATTCCAAGGAACGACGACACGTGGGAAGAATGAATGTTGGTAAGCGTTAATCTTGCAATGGTATGGGATAAACTTCATGCTGTGGCGAGCTGATAGTGCTGGTAGGATAGATGTTGGTACTGCTACCAGGCTATGCACAACTTTGTACATAAGTACTAAATCCGAGATTTATCTACGTTGTTCCAGAGACGGCCAGTTCAACTGCTGTATCATTAATGTTACACTACTAGGGTTTTGGTAGTTAAAGTACGAATCTGGCTGCATTACGTTGGATCTGTTCTATTTGTGTCACTTGTGTTTTCTGTTGCGGGTTCCATATTGTAGAACTATACTCCAGTTTAGGTCTGACTAATGTTTGGTAGGCACGTTCTTTCACAGTTTTTGGGCAGTGTCTAAGATTGCGTTTTAAGAATCCTAGGGCTCTGGAGGCTTTTGACGTGATGTTATCTATATGTAAATTGTATTTCAGTTTTTCATGGAGTTCAACTCCTAGGTATGGGTGATTTTTAACCACTTCTAAGGATTTACCTTCCATTTTGTAATCATATTTGGAAATGTTTCTTTTTGTAGTTATGTTCATGATTGCACATTTGTCAATATTAAACTGCATTTGCCAGATGTTACTCCATTCCACTAGAATGATCAGGTCCTTTTGAAGCAATAGGTGATCTTCATGAGATGTTATGGGAGTATAGACGACACAGTCATCCGCAAATAGACGTATTGAAGAAGATATGTTGGTGGCAATGTCGTTTATGAACAGAAGAAAAAGTGTCGGTCCTAGCACCGTGCCCTGTGGAACGCCGGATGTGACGTTGGATAGGTTGGAGGTTTCGCCGTCTATTACCACCTGTTGGAGGCGTCCACTGAGGAAGTTACTCACCCACGACAAGGTATTATTACGAATGCCGTAGTATGACATTTTCTCCGCCAGTCTGCGATGTGGTACCTTGTCGAAAGCTTTCGCAAAATCGAGTATCGCCATATCCACTTGGAGACCCTGATTCATGTATCGGGAGATTTCGTCTGTAGAGAGAAATAATTGTGATTCGCATGATCTTTTTGTGCGGAACCCGTGTTGGTTTTCGTGGAGTATATTGTTGCTGTCAAGATGATTCATGATCTGGGAGACTACTATATGCTCCAGCATTTTTGAGACTACTGCAGTTAGGCTGACAGGTCTATAATTTGATGGTTTTGTTCTATCGCCTTTCTTAAAAATTGGTACTATATTGGCCTGTTTCCAGTCCTTTGGTATTTCATGAGTATCTAGAGATTGTTGGTATAGATTCTGTAGGATTGGTGTTATCTCTTTGGCAGTTTCTTTTAGAGCTATGATTGGCATCTTATCTGGGCCACTTGCTTTTTTCACATTTAGTCGGTTAATACAGTTTGTCACTCCTTGTGCAGTTACTTGAATGTTGGGCATTGTTGGATGTGGTGAACTTCCTTTATTTGGTATGTTATTAAGGTCTTCTTCTGTGAATACAGAGCAGAATTGATCATTAGGATCTCGGCTTTATCTTTCGCACATTCGCCAATACGACCGTTGTTTTTTAGAGTACCAATACTCATAGTGTCCTGTTTTCTTGACTTTATGTATTTATAAAAGTTTTTTCCAGCTTTATCATTTTCTGGTTCAATGATTTTACTGATGTAGTTGTAGTAGGATGTGTGTAGTTCGTTCCTAACAGTTTTTCTATAATTATTGAATGTTTCTTTGTCTTCGTCACTTTGCGAGTCCCTGGCTGTGTTATACAGTTTCTGTTTTTTGCGTATCATGCGTTTTATCTTTCGGGTCATCCATGGAATATCTGATTTGCCTTTTATCACTTTCTTTGGGATGTTTTTGTCCATGGTGGAGAATAATGCTTCTTTGAAATTAGTCCAATTTTCTTCCACAGATTTAGAGTTAGACGACTGGAGATAAATGTCACTAAAATCCGACATATCACTTCTTATAATGTTCCAGTCTGCTTCTTTGTAGTTGAAAACTGTTCTTGGAGGTTTTTTACTTATTACTGGTTAAATGTTGGTTACAACTGATAGAATGTCGTGGTCACTCTATCCAATAGGCGGGCAAATAATATATCGTTGGATTAGCGTTGGGTGGCTTGTAAATAATAAATCCAGAATCTGACCTTGTCGTGTTGGCAATGTGTTGATCTGTTCAAGAGAGTAGTTTGAGCTTAGTTGTAGTAGCTTATCACACTGTCCCTTGTCCCTTGTGCCAACCATAGAGCAACCTACTTCCCAGTCTATATCCCCGAGGTTAAAGTCACCTCCTATAAATATTTTCATATTTGTGTAGGATGGATTGTTTTGTATGATTGATAATGATGTATCCAGTTCTTCGAGAGCGTCAGCTTTATATTTGGGTTCCCTATAAAAAGCGCCGACAAGTATGGTCTCGTTGAAACTTTGGCCCATTTAATCTCACAATTTGTGTCCAGGTCTAAACACTCCTCAGCGGGTAGTTCAGGGCGTATCATAATCATAACACCTCCACCGCCTTTATTTACAAGTTCTTTCCTATCTTTCCTGAATATTTGGTATTTATGTTCTGCGGGTATGTTAGGTGGTAATAGTTCCGCATTGTAATATTCATTATCAGTATGTGTCTCCGACCCTATGATGATATCAGGTGCACAGCTCGATATGATGTTATAAAGTTCAGATCTTTTATTTCGGACACTTTGAAAGTTTATAACAAGAATTTTGAGGTTATTTTTGTCTATATGAGTGGCCGAGTTTGAAGAAAAATTTTCACCGCTGGATGTGTCTGACTTTCTTTACTGCCCGCGTGCGATGAAGGGGTTTCAATCGTGATCTGCGAGATGTTAGATATACGATCGTGTGTAATGTTACCACGCTTCGGTGTGGAAGAGTAGTACGAATTCTTCGTAGCATTAGGTGTTACGTTCCTGTGGGCCGTAGGGTAACTATCTGGTTGGAGCGGGTGGAAGGAGCTTTCTGTAGCAAGTTTTTTTTTTTTGTCAAGGTTTGTTTCTGTAATATTTATATACAGCTACTGAGACAGAAGAAACTCAAGCGACTGTTTCTTTCTCCAAGACATAGTCTTATTTATTTCTAGTATTATACATTCAAATCATTCAAATGTTTTCAAATTAGTGTCTGAAAAAGCAGGGCACTCCCATCCTTTATAATGAAGATCATGTGGAGGTCAATTTGTTGTGGTGGAGGAATGACCACCAACATTTCCTTGGGTATAACCAGTACTCAACCTTCACAAGGGAACATACATCTAATTAGGATCCGAAGTCCCCCCCCCACCCTCCCCCCACCCGGAATAACTGCGAGAATCATAGTTATAGTCTGTATCTCCCATACAGCTATGATGCGGCCTATGGAAAATACCATAGAGTGACGCGGCCTATAGAAAATACCATAGAACTATGACGCGGCCTATGGAAACTACCGTAGAGCTGTGACGCGGCCTATAGAAACTACCATAGTGGAAACTACCATAGAGCTGTGACGCGGCCTATAGAAAATACCATAGAACTATGACGCGGCCTATGGAAACTACCATAGAGCTGTGACGCGGCCTATAGAAAATACCATAGAACTATGACACGGCCTATGGAAACTACCATAGAGCTGTGACGCGGCCTATAGAAAATACACAGAGCTATGACGCAGCCTGTGGAAAATACCATAGAGCTATGGCGCGGCCTATGGAAAATACCATAGAGCTGTGACGCGGCCTGTAGAAAATACCATAGAACTATGACGCGGCCTATGGAAACTACCATAGAGCTGTGACGCGGCCTATAGAAAATACACAGAGCTATGACGCGGCCTATGTAAAATACCATAGAGCTATGACGCGGCCTATGGAAAATACCATAGAGCTATGACGCGGCCTATAGAAAACACTATAGAGCTATGACGCGGCCTCTAGAAACTATCATAGAGCTATGACGCGGCTATAGAGAATACCATAGGGCTATGACGCGGCCTATAGAAAATATAGGTAGGTATGCGACACGAGACCATCCTCACGTATTGCCTGCTAAACCTGTAATACCACACGTCCATGTAAAACGAAACGCGTAAGATAAAGATATCACGCAGATATAATCATTGTTTTGTAACGACTGTACGTCTTCAGTCATGCTTTTGTTTTCCTTTCGAAATATCTCGCTCGTCTAAACCTACGTTCCATATTCGAGTAATTCATGAAGGTGTGGTATTTAAGTCTATTTAAATACAATGGGTTTTGTATGCAGGAATCACGTGAAATCTCGCCGGAAAGGGATGATGGAGTGATGAGGGTGAAAATAAAGACACACAAAATAAATATGAATAAATAGATAAATAGGATATTAAATATATATTATAAACTGAATCAAGGCCACGCAAAGATGTGTCTTCGCTTTAGGACACACGTTAAATAGACCAAAAATAAATTCTACAGCAAGGGAACGTAACATTACGAAAGAGATTATAAAATATATATTTTAAAGTCGGTGGATAAAACACTATTTCTTAGGCAATATAGTATTATTACTATGTTGATATGGCGTTTACAACTTAACATCCTTGCTGTTAGATATGCATGTTTGGATAAAAATTCTAGGGTGATTTTTTTTTTCAATTCTTTTTTTTAAATTGTGGCGTTCAACATTTTGGTGTAATATTAAATCAGTCGGACGTTTTTCAAAATTGCGATATTGTTATTTACCACTAGAACATTATCTTCCTTTCATACATTATTTATACATTATATAAACACGTCAAACTCATTTTTGCTAAAAAAAATGAATAATAAAAAAAAAAGCGCCCTAAGCAATACGGTTATGAGTCACTTGTCAGGTAATCAGCCATCATAAAACCTAGAACTACAGGATACAACTAATGAAAGGGACATGCTCATAAATTGCATGAATTCAAAGTTTTGGTAATGTTTTAATCAATGGGGACCCGGGGCCTTGTCAGAACAGGTCAATGGTAAAGTATAACTTTTGCTGCTTGCTTCTTCTATATAATGATTTTATTTTATTTCAGGATAGCACATTAATGCACGTGAAAACACAGACATGTGTAACTGCAGAGGACGACGAATCGACACTTCGCCTACAGCCGTGTTCTGGGGACATGAACCAGCAATGGGACTGGTCAATGCTGTGATGGACATGATGGAATACAGTGATTTATAATTAAGACAGCTTTATCGTCAAAAATGTTAATTAGTCGAAATTGTCGAAATGTTCGTTTCGACAAGTGATAAACCATAAGATCGCGAGAGTTAATTTTAACACTGTTTTCCATTAGTGGCAATATGTATACATGTATTAAAACATTAGTATATTTGAATATAGAAGCGAAATAGAAATGGAGAAAAGCAAAATAGTAAATGAATGGAGAAAATACAAAAAGAAGAGCTCAGTAATTGATTATTTGATTCTTTAATTGATAAGTTGATTGATTATTGGATTTACACCAGTATGTGATTGGTTGATTGATTGATTGATTGGATACTCGTCATATTTTACGAGCATGAACAGATGAATGATTATATTAATGTATAAATGAAAATATGCATTAATAAACATTTTGAACTAGCGTTATGCATACAATTGATTGAAGGGAAATGACCCTATCATGTCGTGCTTTGGGATGACACGCGAGTAATGTTATCTTAGTCCCACAACATATTGAATAACAATAATTATTGTATTTTCATCGATGAAAGATTGGGATTTCTCAGTGAAAGAATATTCATAATCACTACATATTATTAACTAACTCCAAGCACAAAAATAACTAACTATGACGCTGAGTTATGACGTCAATAATGTGGTGCTGACGTATGGAGGAAAACATCCATGAATTATTGACATTATGTATTAAAGGGACACAAGCTAACTTTGAAATTGTTATCAAAATTAATATTAGCATCTCAGTTTATAAATCCGATATCATGTTAACCATAAACATGCTTGCATATAGTTAAATAAAAAGTATTAGTTTTCGTTTTTCGTTGTTATTCCACCTTAGGTTTATATATATAATTGGTAGTGCAATATAATTGACAGTCGGTAATATGCAAAAACAATTCAATTATTTTATTCAGCATAAACATCATACATTGAATTGAATTAATGATTTGCAAATATGCAAGTTATTTAGAAATAATTGAAGTCACTCGAACATTTCGATAATACAAACAATGTGATTAGTTAAAGGCCAATCACATGATCAATTTAAGCTACATTCATTTTTCAATGAACTGTACAAAAAACTACTTTCATCCGCCATTCATAGAGTGCATTAAAACAACAGCAACCTGTATTTATTCTAATAATTTGTTTCACTAAATTAAGAAAATAAGTATTTTAGGATAGTAATTGCAATTATAAGGGTTTAATGTATTTTTTATCTGCGTTCATCGGAAAATAACTGCAATTGTCTCATCACACAGTTTAACATAATGCCCTTTTAAAGGAATCAAGATTGCCGCGTGTCCCTTCAATCATTGTTAATGTTAATGAACTGTACATTTGCCGCTATTGTGGATCATTGTGGTGAAAATATTGGATATCAAATTGGTAAACTACAATTACATGTATGGAAGGGTTGACACGTGAGTTAGCCGCATTGCATTGATTTTAATATATTAAAGGGACAATGTCCGTAACTTTTACTTATAAAACACACACTAATTACGTTCACAAACATTACACACTAAACGTTATTGAATATTTACTAATTAAAAGCAAGATTGGTACAAAAATGTACCGCTTCGTGCGTTTAAACTAAAATTACTCCAATTACGTGTAATAATAGTGAGCGCGCAATAGTCGATGTTGCTCCCAACTGAGCTAAACGGGCATGAAAGTCACGGGATCAGTAGAAAGGGGAAATAGGTCCCACATTATTTACAAATAATAATTAAAACTCTTTTTTTTCGAACTACATACTTCTTTGGGTCTATGCTCATGTTTTCATGTATACATGTCACTGAATAAAAGTCAGACAGTTATTTGGTTATGCTCAAGTTATGCTCAATATCTGCTTACTTACGGACAGTGTCCCTTTAACATAATATCGTATGTTCACATGTTTGTAATGTGTATGTTACATGTATCATGCAATTACGATTTTAAATGAATAAAAAAAAGAGTCTTGAATTTATATATAATAGTATGTACATATATAAGAGTTTCCTATTTCTAGCGCTTTACTTTGATGTTTTTCGAAAGGAAAATGAGCACCTTTCTAATTTAAAGATCATATGAACATTAATAAATGAAATAATGATTTTAACAGCCAATGTGAAAACACGATTTGATAGGTCTTGTAAAATCAGCGTTACGGATTAACACACATTAACTACCAAAACTACAGAGATCTACGGCGAGAGACCATGTACGAGATCAACGCATCGACGAGACCAGCAACCAACGCGAGAAACGGCCAGGCTAGAGAGATTAATGACAACTCTGCGCAGAACATGCAGCGGATATTCCCGCAGTCTATCTACCAGCGTAAACTAATGATGGAACTGGTTGCCCTACTGTCAGAATAGTCCCCCTCTCCCCTCCCCTCATCCATGCGAGGCCCTCATCCATGCCCTCGCCGCAAGGAACTACGTAAGACAACGACTTGCTGCCACCAAATTACACCCTAGGGATAATAATTTTCACAATTTACACATTTTCAAATTTACACAATATCAGACTGTCGCAAGATGACCCTAGTGGTTGGGAATAACTTAGGAAAGAATCAATGTTGGTGACTGCATTTACATACGTTTAATGCAACTTTTAAAATATGTTAAATATATATACAAATATCAAAGAAAAACAAGCGAATACACAGATGAAAAATGAAAAAGACTGTTCTCATGAACGTATAAGACGTTTGTAGTATTATCACGACTACTGAATACGTCGACTGTCTATAGAGGACACTAAAGTGTTGTTGAAGTTACAACAATGTTTATGATCAGTAACGTTACAAAGAATTATGATGCGCGTGACTCGATGAACATGATGCGCGACTCTTGTCATCAAAAGCTTTCCATAAGGATTTATAGAGGTTCTATTGTGTTCTTATGATTACCCATAGTAAACAATGTTAAATGACAAGGTAACTGCTTGTCATAAAGGGCTACCAGTAAACATGTAATAGGTTATGGTGAGACTGCCTAACTGCCTGCCTCACGTATGTTATGGTGAGATGCCTAACTGCCTACCTCACGTACGTTATGGTGAGATGCCTAACTGCCTGCCTCACGTACGTTATGGTGAGATGCCTAACTGCCTGCCTCACGTACGTTATGGTGAGATGCCTAACTGCCTGCCTCACGTATGTTATGGTGAGATGCCTAACTGCCTGCCTCACGTATGTTATGGTGAGATGCCTAACTGCCTACCTCACGTATGTTATGGTGAGATGCCTAACTGCCTGCCTCACGTATGTTATGGTGAGATGCCTAACTGCCTACCTCACGTATGTTATGGTGAGATGCCTAACTGCCTGCCTCACGTATGTTATGGTGAGACTGCCTAACTGCCTGCCTCACGTATGTTATGGTGAGATGCATAACTGCCTGCCTCACGTATGTTATGGTGAGATGCCTAACTGCCTGCCTCACGTATGTTATGGTGAGACTGCCTAACTGCCTGCCTCACGTAGGTTATGGTGAGACTGCCTAACTGCCTGCCTCACGTAGGTTATGGTGAGATGCCTAACTGCCTACCTCACGTATGCTATGGTGAGATGCCTAACTGCCTGCCTCACGTACGTTATGGTGAGATGCCTAACTGCCTGCCTCACGTATGTCATGGTGAGATGCCTAACTGCCTGCCTCACGTATGTTATGGTGAGATGCCTAACTGCCTGCCTCACGTATGTTATGGTGAGATGCCTAACTGCCTGCCTCACGTATGTTATGGTGAGACTGCCTAACAGCCTGCCTCACGTATGTTATGGTGAGATGCCTAACTGCATGCCTCAGGGATGTTATGGTGAGATGCCTAACTGCATGCCTCACGTATGTTATGGTGAGACTGCCTAACTGCATGCCTCACGTATGTTATGGTGAGATGCCTAACTGCCTGCCTCACGTACGTTATGGTGAGATGCCTAACTGCATGCCTCAAGTATGTTATGGTGGGATGCCTAACTGCATGCCTCACGTATGTTATGATGAGATGCCTAACTGCCTGCCTCACCTATGTTAATTTGAGACTGCCTAACTGCATGCCTCACTTATATTATGGTGAGATGCCTAACTGCCTGCCTCACGTATGTTATGGTGAGACTGCCTAACTGCCTGCCTCACGTATGTTATGGTGAGACTGCCTAACTGCATGCCTCACGTATGTTATGGTGAGACTGCCTAACTGCCTGCCTCACGTATGTTATGGTGGGACTTCCTAACTGCCTGCATCACGTATGTTATGGTGAGACTGCCTAACTGCCTGCCTCACGTATGTTATGGTGAGACTGCCTAACTGCCTGCCTCACGTAGGTTATGGTGAGACTGCCTAACTGCCTGCCTCACGTATGTTATGGTGAGATGCCTAACTGCCTACCTCACGTATGTTATGGTGAGATGCCTAACTGCCTGCCTCACGTACGTTATGGTGAGATGCCTAACTGCCTGCCTCACGTATGTTATGGTGAGATGCCTAACTGCCTGCCTCACGTATGTTATGGTGAGATGCCTAACTGCCTGCCTCACGTATGTTATGGTGAGATGCCTAACTGCCTGCCTCACGTATGTTATGGTGAGATGCCTAACTGCCTGCCTCACGTATGTTACGGTGAGACTGCCTAACTGCCTGCCTCACGTATGTTATGGTGAGATGCCTAACTGCCTGCCTCACGTATGTTATGGTGAGACTGCCTAACTGCCTGCCTCACGTATGTTATGGTGAGACTGCCTAACTGCCTGCCTCACGTAGGTTATGGTGAGACTGCCTAACTGCCTGCCTCAAGTATGTTATGGTGGGATGCATAACTGCCTACCTCACGTATGTTATGGTGAGATGCCTAACTGCCTGCCTCACGTACGTTATGGTGAGATGCCTAACTGCCTGCCTCACGTATGTTATGGTGAGATGCCTAACTGCCTGCCTCACGTATGTTATGGTGAGATGCCTAACTGCCTGCCTCACGTATGTTATGGTGAGATGCCTAACTGCATGCCTCACGTATGTTATGGTGAGATGCCTAACTGCCTGCCTCACGTATGTTATGGTGAGATGCCTAACTGCCTGCCTCGCGTATGTTATGGTGAGACTGCATAACTGCATGCCTCACGTATGTTATGGTGAGATGCCTAACTGCATGCCTCACGTATGTTATGGTGAGATGCCTAACTGCCTGCCTCACGTATGCTATGGTGAGACTGCCTAACTGCCTGCCTCACGTATGTTATGGTGAGATGCCTAACTGCCTGTCTCACGTATGTTATGGTGAGATGCCTAACTGCCTGCCTCACGTAAGTTATGGTGAGACTGCCTAACTGCCTGCCTCACGTATGTTATGGTGAGACTGCCTAACAGCCTGCCTCACGTATGTTATGGTGAGATGCCTAACTGCCTGCCTCACGTATGTTATGGTGAGATGCCTAACTGCCTGCCTCACGTATGTTATGGTGAGACTGCCTAACTGCCTGCATCACGTATGTTATGGTGAGATGCCTAACTGCCTGTCTCACGTATGTTATGGTGAGATGCCTAACTGCCTGCCTCACGTATGTTATGGTGAGACTGCCTAACTGCCTGCCTCACGTATGTTATGGTGAGACTGCCTAACTGCCTGCCTCACGTATGTTATGGTGAGATGCCTAACTGCCTACCTCACGTATGTTATGGTGAGATGCCTAACTGCCTGCCTCACGTATGTTATGGTGAGACTGCCTAACTGCCTGCCTCACGTATGTTATGGTGAGATGCCTAACTGCCTGCCTCACGTATGTTATGGTGAGATGCCTAACTGCCTGCCTAACGTATGTTATGGTGAGACTGCCTAACTGCCTGCCTCACGTATGTTATGGTGAGACTGCCTAACTGCCTGCCTCACGTATGTTATGGTGAGACTGCCTAACTGCCTGCCTCACGTATGTTATGGTGAGATGCCTAACTGCCTGCCTTACGTATGTTATGGTGAGACTGCCTAACTGCCTGCCTCACGTATGTTATGGTGAGATGCCTAACTGCCTGCCTCAGGGATGTTATGGTGAGATTGCCTATATTCACACACTACACTACCAATTATGCCATAATATAAGCATCATATGATATTCTTTATATAAAAGGACCAATACACGATTCTTATAATTATAAACTCTTTCATATGGGAATTATATAAAAGTTGAAAATTAAATTTTTTATGAGAATCGTCTAAAAATGTGTGTGTTATAAACATGATGCTTTAATGAATTTATTCTTATGGAAATCCTATTGTAGGAATAGCATATGGCAGGTTTTATATGATAATGATATGTGGCTCATTTTATATAATAATCATCAAAATTAGGATTCGCATTATGAGAATGCAATCATATGTTTATTATATATGGCGCAATCATATGTTTATTATATATGGCACAATCATATGTTTATTATATATGGCGAAATCATATGTTTATTATATATGGCACAATCATATGTTTATTATATATGGCGAAATCATATGTTTAGTATACATGGCACAATCATATGTTTATTATATATCGCACAATTGCCTATGTATTAGAGGCATGGCTCATCACTGTCAAGAAACTATTCCCTACTAAACAGTTACTTTACCATATTTTTGTTGTCAAATAAGAAACAGCGATAAACAAGTAGAATTGTAATATTAAGAAATGTGCACGTTATTCTTGTTTATTAACCATACTGATGAAGAACCCGAAATATTTGTTTAACACAAGGCAATCTTGAAGTGTCCGTCATTAAATTAAAATTAGCGTCCGTAGTGTCCCGTATTAAAATTAGCGTCTCACTTATTAATTCATTATCATTGCCTATAATTAAATACATTTTGGGTTTTCCATTTGTGTTCCTTATTCAAGTACATTTTAAGCTCGACTATTCGAAGAATAAGAGAGCTTATGTTATCACCCCGGGGTCGCCGGCGACCGGCGTCGGCGTTGGCGTCGGCGTCCCACATCAAGGTTTGCGTGTAAGCTGTGTTTAAAAGTCTATATCTCTTACAATTCTTATCCTAGCACAACCAAATTTGGCCATGGGCTTCCTTAAAGCATTATCTTAAGGGCTGCATAAGCAATTTTGGTTCCTGTAACCCATGGGCTCCCATGGAACCAAAATTATGATAAAATGTGTCTGTTTCACATCAAATTGTGCGTGTAAGCTGTGTTTACAGGTCTATATCTCTTGCATTTCTTGTCCTAGCTGAACTAAATTTTGGAATTGGTTTCCTTATAGTATGTTGTCCCATTTCACATCAAATTTGCGTTTAAGCTGTGTTTACAAGTCTATATCTCTTACAATTCTTACCCTAGCACAATCATATTTGGCCATTAGTTTCCTTATAGCATTATCTTAAGGGCTGCTTAAGTAATTTTAGTTCCTGTACCCCTGGGCTCCCATGGAACCCAAATTCTGATAAAATGTGTCTGTTTCACATCAAATTGTGCGTGTAAGCTGTGTTTACAGGTCTATATCTCTTGCATTTCTTGTCCTAGCTGAACTAAATTTTGGAATTGGTTTCCTTATAGTATGTTGTAAAGTGTTGGATAAGTAATTTTGTTATCTGCAAATTCTGGGCTCCCATGGAACCCAAATAGTGATGGCCCATAAAATGTGCAATAAAGGCAGATCTAAAGGCAAGTAAGCATGTATATATCTATAAATTTGGTTTGGGATTTCTTATAGCATTATGCATCTTTTTCATACTTAACTCATATTGGGGCATGGGCTCCCTCCTCTCCCCCAGCCCCAACTCTCCCCCCACCCCTCCACCTTTTTACATATTTCTGTGTTGTTTTGGTCAATTCTTACACATATATGTTGCCTCCTCATCCCCCCACACCCCCACCCACCCACTCCACACCCGCCTCTCCCCCTCGACCCCCACTTGAAACTCTATTTTTTTTTTTTTTTTTTTACATATTTCTGTGTTGTTTTAGTCAATTCTTACACATATATGTTGCACCCTCCACCCCACCCTCAACCACACCCTATGCCCCCCCACCGCCTCTCACCCCCGCCTCTCCCCCTCGCCCCCCACTTGAAACTTTTTTTTTTTTTTTTTTTTACATATTTCAGTGTTGCTTTTGTAAATTCTTACACATGTTGCCCCCTCCCCCGTGCCTCCCCTCCCGCACCACCCCTCCCTCCCCCACCCCCACCACACACTCGAAACTAGATATATATATATTTTTTTACATATTTTTATGTTGTTTTGGTCAATTCTTACACATAGCTTCTTACACATATATGTTGCTCCCTCTCCCCCCCCCTCCCCCCCCAACCAACGCCCAACGTCCCCCACCCCCCACCCCACACACTCGAAAATCTTTTTTTTTTTTTTTTTTTGTTACATATTTGTGTGTTGTTTTGGTCGATTCTTACACATATATGTTGCCCCTTCACCCCCAGACCCCCAGACCCTCCCCCCGCCTCTCACCCACCCCCCTCACTTGAAACAATTTTTTTTTTTTTACATATTTCTGTGTTGCTTTTGTAAATTCTTACACATGTTGCCCCCTCCCCCGTGCCTCCCCTCCCGCACCACCCTTCCCCTCCCCTACCCCAACCACACACTCGAAACTAGATATTTTTTTATTTTTTTACATATTTGTGTGTTGTTTTGGTCGATTCTTACACATATATGTTGCCCCTTCACCCCCCCCCCCCCCCCCCCAGACCACCAGACCCTCCCCCCGCCTCTCACCCACCCACCTCACTTGAAACTATTTTTTTTTTTTACATATTCCTGTGTTGTTTTAGTCAATTTTTACACATGTTGCCTCCTCCCCCGCCGCCTCCCCTCCCGCAGCACCCCCTCCCCCTCCACCCCCACCACACACTTGAAACTAGATTTTTATTTTATTTTTTTTTTACATATTTTTGTGTTGTTTTGGTCAATTCTTACACATAGCTTCTTACACATAGCTTTTTACACATATATGTTGCTCCCTCTCCCCACAAACCCCCGCCCGACCACCCCACAACACCCCCACTCCGACCCCCACATACACACTCGAAAGTCTTTTTTTTTTACGTATTTCTGTGTTGTTTTAGTCAATTCTTACACCCCCACACCCAATGCCCCCCCCCCCCACCCCCGCCTCTCATCCCCCAACACTTGAACCCACGCTCGAAATGGAATATTTTTATTAGTTTTAATGTTTATTGTTTTTTACATATATTGTGTTGTTTTGGTAAATTCTTACACATAGCTTCTTACACATATATGTTGCCCCCTCCACCACATTTCCTGCCTCTCCACCCCCACCCACTAACCCCCGCCCCGCCCCACCCCCCCCACGACTCGAAACTCCAATTTTTTTATATTTTGTTTTTACACATTTCTGTGTTGTTTTGGTCAATTCTTACACATAGCTATGTTGTCCCACCTTTCCTCCCCACCCCACCCCACCCCACCCCCACTCCACCCTACCCCCACGCTCGAAATGGAATATTTTTATTTAATGTTTATTGTTTTGTTACATATATTTGTGTTATTTTGGTAAATTCATACACATAGCTTCTTACACATATATGTTGCCCCCTCCACCCCATTCCTTGCCTCTCCACCCTCCACTACCTCCCACTACCCCCCCCCCCATTACCCCCCTCCACCCCACTCGAAACTCTTCATAGTTCTGTGTTGTTTTGGTCAATTCTTACACATAGCTATGATGCCCCCTCCCCTACCCCACCCCATTCCCACGCTCGAAATGGAATATTTTTATTTAATGTTTATTGTTTTTTTACGTATATCTGTGTTGTTTTGGTAAATTCTTTCACATAGCTTCTTACACATATATGTTGCCCTCCCCACCCCACGCCTCTCCCCCATCCCCACTCAAAATTGTATTTTTAATTATTTTTTTTTACATATTTTTGTGTTGTTATGGTGAATTCTTACATAGATTCTTACACATATATATTGCCCTCACCACCCCCACTACCCCCACCACCCACCCCACCTATCCCCCACCCTCACCCACCACACCCACTCAAAACTTGATTTTTTTTTTAATATTTTTTTTTTTACATATTTCTCTGTAGTTTTGATCAATTCTTACACGTAGCTATATTGCGCCCCCAACCCCACCACACATTGTTTTAGTTTTGTTTTCTGATGGTATATACTAGCTATATAATTTATTATTCTCTGAAAAATCGAATAGTCGAGCTGCGCTGTTCTCCGACAGCTCTTGTTAAATATATTATTTGTGCAATATAATCCACAGTTAGTAGTTATTATTAATGAATGATCAAATACATGTCATGTAGAAATTCTAGCGGGACGCCACGAGTTTTAAAGGAACACACGACAATTTTGAGTTTTATTTAAGCATTAAACGTGTGTGTGTGTGTGTGTGTGTGTGTCGTTCGAAGGTTTAACGTCCCCCACCCGATGACCCGATGAGACGTCTCAAAGGGATGGGCACAATAGAGTCTGGGCGGTTCAAGCATTACAATTAGCATCTCTGTTTATTAATCCAAACTCATTTTAACGTTAAAACTGCTTGCATATAATCAGGGACGGTAGATAAGTGGAATATAAACGGGTACTGATATAATTAAATAAAAAATTAAGTTTCAGTTTTCTTCAATATACTACTAAATGTTTACATTACGCGGTCCGAGTATTAGCTTTCATACTCCCTTCACGGGGTTTGCTGGGGTATTAAATAAAAAACTTAATTTCGGATTAAAGTTTGCATAATGCAAAATTAAAACATTTAATAGGTAATTTTAAACAGGTTGTCGCATGTTTTCAGCAAAAAATGTTTTTAAACATGTTTTATTGTCGTTATAAATTCCTGCTAATATAAGCTTGTCCATCGCTTAATGGAATTAAGGCGGGACCACGTAATGGATATATTATTGGTGCAATATTATCAAAAGTTAGTAAAATGTAAAACTAATTTGCCTGTTCTATTCTTATAATTGATATTAATGATTGAATAAATGCGATTTATGTAGAAAAACTAACGGGACGCCGCGAGATTTACCAAAATTAAGATTACCGTGTGTCCCTTTAACAAAAATCAAGATTGCCGTGTGTTCCTTTATTAATCAAGATTGCCGTGTGTTCCTTTATTAACACAAATCAAGATTGCCGTATGTTCCTTTATTAACACAAATCAAGATTGCCGTGTGTTCCTTTAACAAAAATCAAGATTGCCGTGTGTTCCTTTATCAACGCAATTCAAGATTGCCGTGTGTTCCTTTATTAACACAAATCAAGATTGCCGTGTGTTCCTTTATTAACAAAAATCAAGATTGCCGTGTGTTCCTTTATTAATCAAGATTGCCGTGTGTTCCTTTATTAATACAAATCAAGATTGCCGTATGTTCCTTTATTAACACAAATCAAGATTGCCGTGTGTCCTTTTAACGTGATCTGTACCGAGCAATGTTGATGTGCAGTCAACATAACCAGTGCTTTTTGAACGGGTCGACCACTTTAAAAAGCCATAATAATCAAGTTAAAACAGACATTTTTTAAGGCGATATTTTGCATTTTCTTTTCAACTGTTCTAAAAATGTAAAGCTACACGTATGTGTGATATTATTTCATGAGCATAACCATCATCATCTGTTTATTCGCGTATATCGATTGTTGTTTAGAACAGAGAAAAAGCAACGTGATACCATTTAATCGGATTAAGACATGTCGACGTGTTTCTAGTTGATGTGCAGAAATAAACGACAAATTAACAGATGGTACTGATTACAGTTTCATTAAACAAACGTTTATATAGGAAATCTATCCTGGTCCTTAAAGGCACACACGGCAATCTTCATTTTTTTTTAAATATTCACGACGTCCCGCTAGTTTTTCTGCATAACTTGCATTTGTTCAATCATTAATATTAATTATAAGCATAGTACTAAGCAATTTGTTTTTGTATATTATTACTTTTTGATATTATTGCACCAGTAATGTATTAAAACTGTTAGTATAATAAGACGAACTAGTGAACACTTAAAATTTGATTTATTTAAATGTAACCAGGGTAAAAGGGAAAATGATACTGCATATATAAATCGAGACACCCATTCAAACACTTCAAGTCTGCCGTGTGCCCCTTTAAAGGAATGGAACACATTTGCTATATATTTAAACGGGAAAGATCACAGTTTCTCAGCAGTTTTTTTTTGTTTTGTTGTACTTGTATTTGACGTACACAGACAACAAAAACAGTAAATAAAAAAAATGTAAATATATCTATGTCTATGCGGTGTTTTATGTATTTAGGGCCGAAAAGCAAACCTTTTTCTCAAATAGCTCTGCCGCATACATTCCCTCATTACGTGGTCCCGCCTTAATTCCATTAAGCGATGGGAAAGCTTATAATAGCAGGATTTTATAACGGACATTTCGACAATAAAACTCGTTTAAAAACATTTTTTACTGAAAAAATGCGATAAGTTGTGTAAAATTACCTATTAAATGGTTTAGTTTTACAATATGCAAGCGTTTTAAGCCAGCCAAATTTAAGATTTTATTTCATACCCCAGCCAACTCCGTTTTTGCTTCTAGGAGAAGGGGTTGGATGAGGTATGAAAGTTAATACTCGGACCACGTAATGTGAAAGGCAGTATTTACTGGTTACAGACATTGTCAAGCTAGTTCCGACTATCAGCAGAACGCATTCGGACATTATTTATCACGGAAATTAATTTTTTTTTTGTCACGAAACATATGTTAACAAATGTGCGACTAAATTTTAAAATCGATCAAAATAGTCGCAAATCTTTTGAAAATCTGCATCATGTTCTGTAAAAGGTACACTTTCGACATGTACTGAAGTCCATTTAAACATGGTGTTTACTTGATTGTCTAATATAATTCTCGTTCATTATCATGTAACATTACACATTTTATTGACCGAACGAATACATTCTGATCAGAGCTGGTTTGTATACATATAAACGTGTACTGCAATATATATGTTTAATATTCATGTTCCTTGTATGTAAAACTTCATAAAAGCAATCAGTATTTATAATTTAAATAAAGTAAAAAATATATAAACGGGTAAGCTTTTACATGAAGTGTATATATAATAAGTTATCTGTGCAACATACATTTTCAAAACAAAATAAAACAGTGATATATCTGTTTCAGTATTTGTATAGCATTTGTATTGAAACCTGCGTAACATGCGGACCTCTTCATGACGCGTCGAACGAAAACGGGAAGTTGTAATAATACATCTGAAAAAACGACGTGTCACTATTCTTATGAACACAATTATGGATGTAACTAACTATACACACTGCTGATTTTTTTTTTCAATTTAGAATTTACTGAATGTTTTGCTTTCAGAAAATCTAAGAATGAAATTTATATATCGTATATCAATTGTTTTTGGAATTTACATCACCACTATTGTGCTTCTTGTTCTCAAAATGCATAATGATGACATCAGAAATAAGACTTTCCAATCAAAAGAATGCGTGGAGCCAGTTCCGGAAGTGAAAGTGGTTAGGAGTAATGAGGCGCCAATAGAGCGAGAAATACCTCACTTTAAACAAAGAGTGGAGGTACGACAATTCGGCCCAGGTCAGTATAGTTTCACACATCCTAGCAATTTATGAGTTAGCTTCTTTAAAAATAACACAAAAAAAACTCGAGTATAAAGAGTGGCTACAATGAACTATATTTGTAATAAAGGAGTTGCAGAAAAATAAGGTCGTCATTGTGCTTGATTTTTAATTTTAATCAGAAGAAACGTTATTTATAATTACAAAATGTGACTTGACATATAGCATATCGTTAAAATATATCTTATATACTGAGAATATAGGCAATAACTTAATATTTGACAATAATGCGAGGCTGGGCACGTTGGTGGTGCAATCGGCAGTGTACTAACAACGCTAAAGGTAACAACCTCCGCTAAAGGTAACAACCTCCGCTGAAGTTAACAACCTCCGCTAAAGGTAACAACCGCCGCTAAAGGTAACAACCTCCGCTAAAGGTGACAACCTCCGCTAAAGGTAACAATCACCTCTACCGCTAAAGGTAACAACCTCCGCTAAAGGTAACAATCACCTCCGCTAAAGGTAACAATCACCTCTACCGCTAAAGGTAACAATCTCCGCTAAAGGTAACAATCACCAAGGTAACAACCGCCGCTAAAGGTAACAATCACCTCTACCGCTAAAGGTAACAACCTCCGCTAAAGGTAACAACCTCCGCTAAAGGTATTAACCTCCGCAAGGGTAACACTTCCAAAGCTAAAGGTAACAACCGCCACTAAAGGTAACATTTCCAAAGCTAAAGGTAACATCCGCCGCTAAAGGTAACACTTCTAAAGCTAAAGGTAACAACCTCCGCTAAAGGTAATAATCACCTCTTACTCTAAAGGTAACAGCGCTAAAGCTAATAACTTTTCATGTTAACGTTAAAGGTAACAACTATCTACGTTAAAGGTAACAACGTTTTTCAAAATGTACTGTTTCAATGGAAATTTAGTTGACAGGTTCTTGCTAGCTACTGTGACACCTTAATTATTTTTTAGCTGTACACGTACACTCTGGTCAATGTAAACTGTAATGGAGTGACGTCAGAAAATATCGAATATTGGTTGTCATTGATTTGTCTTCTTTATTATATAAAACAAAAACAAAAAAATATATATTAAACACTTATATACTTAATAGTTGTCAAATACTTTTTAACTCGTAACATATACAGATGATCTTGAAACTCACCTATGAAATTATACAAATTGTCATTAACTGGAAAATATTGTGTGTATTTCATATACTATTTGCATCTGAACTGTTAGGCGTACTGCCTTATATTTGAATAAAATATCTATCTATAAAACCAAAACAGATAAGTAGTTATCAACGTAACATAATCGCACGAAATAGTTTATTTCAAGAATGTACTCCTCAACCGTTAGACGTGAGTCTAAACTTGGTGCTGTTGATGAACGCATAATAAAAACCAGGGCAGATACACAATTTGAGTTTATGTGTGTATGTGTGTGTGTAGTTCTGAGGTTTATAGTCCCTCCGCCATTTAACCAATAGGGCATTCTAAAGGTATAGGCACATAAGAGTATGCACTGGATTTATGTGTGTATGTGTAGGGGTGGAAGTGGGTGGGTGAGAGGGTTGCGGGGATGGGAGGCAACGTTAAAGAAAATGTTGGCAGGCATACACATAAAACACGCTTTACACGTGAATTCCTCAGATCCTATTCCCCACTCCGTCCACTTCTGCATCCGCAAACACTAATACTTGCTACTTATTGATGTAAATTGTCTAGACATTGTTTCGATCATACTATGCACATATTAATGCATAGCCGTAGGAACGGTGTGGGGAGCGGGATGCAGGTACACCTCAATAATCTGACAGGGTTTGTGGGGGTGGGGGTGTGTTGGGCGGGTGGGGGCTATGGCCACTTCCCACCACATATTTTGCCAATTTAAGTTTTGACCCAAAACAAGTGCTTGAGACCGGTAGGGGCATAACACTGATCAATTGACAAAAAAAAGTAGATATTGTTTTCATTAAAGTATATGACAAGCAGACAGAAGGGGGGAAAAACTGATCAAAAATTGAAAATGTTCATTTTGGGCCCCACGGCCTCCCGAGTATTTTAAACCTTCCTATATTGTAAATTTACGCAGCAATGATCATTCGTAAACAATAATACTTCTCAAATATATAATGTATGCATAAGGAACAATTACCGTAAGTATGAGCTGCTGATCCGGCAATATTTGCTTTCGACTTTCGATGTAAGCCAATATCATTCAATAATAAAATATAAATATATTCAAAGGGTTTAATGTTCAAAGTGATATAGGCCACCATTTGCCCGAGGCTACTTAACGGAATAAACAAATTGGATATTGATCATTTAATAACTTTAAAAATTAGTGTCAATATCTAACAAAATAAAGTGTAGAAAAATATATATATGTTACCTATATAGTGGGGTGACCATGGCCAAAATCGATGATTATTTTAAGGGGTAGGTGGTAACAAAACTAGAACAAAACATGTTATATATCAAAATGTTCGTCTTGGTCTGAAGTTTATCAGACAATAAATTGGCAAAAATGAGGGCGAACCGAGTAAACCAATATGGCATCCAAGATGGCCGCCATTTTTGTAAAGATTGATATGGAGCTTATAGGAAGATAAAATACCATAGGTCAATACTAGTGAGTATATTCTTATGTAGTTTTAGCAATTTAATACTTATTTTAACCTTTAGAGAATTTTTTCCAAAAGAGTCCAAAATTTAGGTCAATACTGCAAATTCTTTTTAAAAAAACGTGTTAAAGCCCTATAATATTTCAAAATGTATTATATAATTGTTTTTGTTTTCCAATCAACTTTTTTATACTTAAAATAGTACCTATTTCTGTTATATCTACAAAAAGTACCAAAATACCTTTAAAATCTTTAATTAAATTCTTAAATAAAAAGAGAGGACGAAATTGAACAAAATGTTTGCTGTATACTACATCTTCCTATAGCAACGTGATATTTTAGTAAATATTTAGTGTTATGTAATCATGTAAGTTGTTTATACCTTGATGACCTACTGAACCCACAAGTAATAGGCTTCCTCCTCTGACCAAGGACAATGCACATATGAAGTTTAATAAGTGTGGGTTTCATACTTATTAAATTGTTATTATTTGCGGGATTGTCATTTGCAATGTGTATGTCCATAAGAGGACGTGGTGACCTTAACCTTTGACCTATTAAGCCCAAAAGCAATATGGTTCCTCCTCTCACTAAACGCAATGTATCTACAAAGTGTCACGAGTATAGGTATTGTACTCCTGGAGTTATCACTTGGAATATGTACTGGTTACCTTGACCTTTGGCCTAGTGACCACAAAAGCAACAGGGTTCCTTCTCTGACCAAAGGCAAAGTATCTATAAAGTTTCATGAGTGTGAGTGTTGTGCTTTCACAGTTATTTGGCGAAACGTGTAATTCGATATAAGGTCATGGTGTCCTTGACATTTGCCCTATTGATCCCAAGGACAATAACGTTTTTTCTCTTGCCAACGTCAACGCACATAAGAAGTTTTATCGGTGGGGTGTTATGGTTTTGATGTTATCGTGCAGAATGCATATTACCACATATGGTTATAGCGACCCTGACTATTGATCTGCTTACCCATATGAATTACGTTACTTTCCCTCACCAAGGGCAATGTACCAATGAAGTTTTAGGAGTGTAGGTGTTATGGTTTTGATGTTATCTCGCACGAAATGCCTATTTTTATATAATGTGACGGTGACCTTGACCTTTGAATAAATGGCCCAAATCAATAGGGCTCCTCCTCTCACCAAAGGCAATGTACCTATAAAGTTTCATAAGTGTAGGTATTATGATTTGAAGTTATCAGATGGAATGCCTATTTCCAAAAATGGTCACGGTGATCTTGACCTTTGACCTACTGGCCCAAAAAACAAACGGATTTTTCCTTTCACCTAGGGTAATGTACCCATGAAGTTTTATGAGTGAAGGTGTCACGATTTGAATTTATTGATTCCATATAAGGTCAATGTGGCCTTGACATACTAGGCCCACAAGAAATTGAGTTCCTGCTTTCAACAAGGGAGATGAACCTATGAAGTTTCTTGAGTGTAGATGTTACGTCTTTTAAGTTATCATGTGGAATTGATATTTCCATATAAGGTCACCGTGACCTTGACGTACTAGGCCTACAATACATTGGGTTCCTGCTTTCAACAAGGGTGATGAACCTATGAAAATTTATGAGTGTAGGTTTTACGGTTTTGAAGTTATCATGTGGAATTTACATTTCCATATAATCAATGGTGACCTTGACCTTTGACCTACTGACTCCAAACACAATAGGGTTTCTCCACTCACCATGGGCAATGTATGTATGAAGTTTTAAAAGTGTAGGTGTTTCAACTTTGAAGTTATCATGAGGAATGCATTATTCTATATAAGATGACAGTGACCTTGACTTTTGACCTACTGACCCTAAAAGCAATACGTTCCTCCTCTCACCTAGGGCAATGTACCTATGAAGTTTTATGAGTGTAGGTGTTACGGTTTTGAAGTTATTGTGTAGAAGGCATATTTCCATATAAGATCACTGTGACCTTGACCTTAAACCTACTGGCCCCAAAAACAATAGGGCTCCTCCTCTCACCTAGGGCAATGTACCTATTACGTTTTATGAGTGTAGGTGTTTGAAGTTATTATGCAGAATTCATATTTCCAAATAAGGTGACTGTGACCTTGACCTTTGACCTACTGACGCCAAAAGCAACTTGACTTCTGCTCTCACATAGCGCAATGTACCTATGAAGTTTTATGAGTGTAGCCATTACGGTTTTGAAGTTATTGTGCTAAACACATATTTCCATATAAGGTCACTATGACCTTGAGCTTTGACCTGCTGGTCCCAAATGCGAAAGGGTTTCTACTCTTACTTAGGGTAATATACCAGTGCAGTTTTATGAGAATAGGTGTTATGGTTTTGAAGTTATTGTACGGACTGCACATTTTCATATAAGGTCACTGTGACCTAACACATTTGACCTACTGGCCCCAAAAACAATAGCGTTTCTTCTCTCATCAAGGGCTATATACCTATGTACATGTATATACATGTAAATATAAAAATCGAACAGGAAAAGTAGCATTCAAGGACGACAGTCAACCACAAACACACACAGAAACAAAGAACAATTTTAAAGATGAATAAAATGTCAAATAAGACATCACAAACATAAAAAGGTTGACAATAGGGCTACCGCCTTGGAACGGTCAGTGGCAAAAAAGGCCGTTGGGGGGTTTAAACCAGGTTCTAGGGTGCACCGACCTGGTCGATGATGTCATCCCAATAAAACGGGACAGTGTAAATAAAGAAATCCCCGCATGAACTATTCTCTAACCAACAAGGCAGCATTAATAGGCAATATAAGTAAAACACAAAGATGCTCGTGTATATGTAAATACAAAAAAAACATAGCCTAGAAAGCCACAAAGAAGGTACTCAATAACTTGGCAGAAGCCAGAGCAACAAGAGAACAAACCATTGAGGGCACGACAAGACAAGATTGCAGACAAACATCAAACGTCACCATCCTTTTGGGTTTTAGGTAGACGTCATCATAGGGTCCACAGCCTGTCCTGTCCGGTCATCGCACAATTAAAGAGGAAAGCATAGTGAAGTTTCATGAGTGTAGGTGTTATGGGTGTGAAGTTATTGTACGGAATGCATATTTCCATATAAGATCACCGTGACATTGACCTTGAACCTACTGGCCCCAACAACAATAGGGTTCCTCCTCTCACCTAGGGCAAGTTTCATGTGGTTGGGTTTCATACTTTTTGAGTTATCATGCAAAAGTGAACGTACGGACGTACAGACGTGCCCACGTACGGACAGACAACCCCATACCATAATACGTTCCGTTTTGCAAACGGGCATATAAAAGTATCATTCATGCCTAGAAAAAGGTTCTTACAAGTAGCAAGGAAAAAGGATATTGAAATATTGTATATAAAACACCTTGCTGAAAGTGCCCATGAACTTCTTTGATAGGACCAATATTATATACACCAGATATTGGAAATAGCATAAGACGGTGTAGTTGTCATTGGCGACCTTCAACTAACCACGGGAACGATCATCGTTATTCATTTATTGCTATTCAGCCAAGTTCAAATCCAGACAAGGTGTTGTTCTTCTTTTTCTTAGACCAGACACGGATTATTTAAACTACCAGTATACCACTTTGATCCTTATGGTGTGGAAAAACTATTATTTGAGACTGGCAAGAAAAGCATATTTAGATTTGACCAGATTAATCCATATACATGATAACGTTGATAAACGTTAATGTGAGCGGATGATGTCGACGTTTTACACACTCTCGGGGTGCGACATCTGTTGCTATTCCTTTGAAATTGGCAAGAAAATGACATCTAATATAATGATGAACAGTGCTGGTGAGGCTTAAGAATTATCTGTTCGATAAATGTATATCTCTGAATACGTTGAGAATAAAAAAAGGGTTCTTGAAAACCAAAGAAGTTACCCTCCCCTCAAACAGACGATATGTTTTTACTTGAACCTGCTGTTAACGACCATAATTACTAAGTGAGTTGGTCTGCTTCTTTGATGATCAATGTAATGATGTTAGCTCGTCAAATGAACAGCCGTGTGCATAATTATGCACGTATTTGCATGATATTAGTCTTGTATGATTTCGGATTAAGATAAGCTCTGGGATTTGCGATTTATTTATAATTGTGATTAAATCCCACGAGCTGTTACACATACTGATGTAAACATAAATGGTATCTTAAAGGGACATTGTTATATGTTATCGTGCAAAAAACATGAACACTATTGAGAGACAACTTCAACAATGTCTCAATAAACTTCAGACCTGGTCGAATGAAATTGGTTTAAAATGTTCTAAATCTGAAACTAATTGTATGCACTTTTGTCAACCACGTAAACATCACGAAGTCCCTCATCTAACTCTGGATAGGTCACCAATACCAGTAGGCCTAGTGGATGAGACAAAATTCCTTGGTCTAGGCCAAGTGCCAAGCTGGACTACTGCTCAATAGTATATGGATCGACTCGCAAGTCATAGATCCTATACATAATGAAGGCTTGCGACTCGCCTTAGGTGCCTTTCGTACATCACCAGCCGAAAGTCTATATGTTGAAGCTAATAAACCATCACTGTCTCATAGACGGGACAAATTAGCCCTTCAATATGCCATTAAATTACAATCTAACCCTTCAAACCCAACCCAACTTTCGATACTGTTTTTAATCCTAGTTATGAACCTCTTTTTGATCGAAAACCGAAGGCCATTCGACAATTTGGTCTTTGTATTAAACCAAAATTAAGAGACACTGAAATCGACCTTAATTTGATTGCCAAGTACAAAGTACTACAACTTCCGCCGTGGACTTTGGAAACACCAACAATTATTTTTGATCTTTGTAATAGTAACAAATTCAATAGAGACCTTACTGTCTGAACAAAGCCAATTTAATGAAATTAAATCGAAATACAATAACTTTCAACATATATACACATAGGTTTCTAAAGACGGAGATAAGGTAGCTGCAGCAGATGTTGTTCACAAACACAGCAAAAAGAGCCGCCTGCCTGACAAGGCCTCTATCTTTTCAGCTGAACTTAAGGCAATCTATTTAGGAATCTGATGATGATCATTTTGTAATCTTTTCTGATTCCCTTTCATCTCTTCAAGCCCTGGGTAATATGACATGATATGTTATTATTTTCTGCTTTCTTCCAAGATATGTAGGAATACGTGGTAATGATAGAGCTGATAGTGCTGCTAAAGCAGCATTAGGGTTACATATAATTACCTTATACTATTTTAAAAGTTGTATTAACACATATATTCGTAACTCTTGGCAAGCCGCTTAGGATTTGTCAGTTAACAATAAACTCCGTTACTCGGAGAATGGCGTTCTTCTAGTAGACCCATTCGTCGAGAAGAAGTTGTCCTAGCACGGTGCTGGATAGGGCATACACGTTATACTCATTCATATTTATTACAAGGTGAGCAATTACTAGAATGTATACCCTGATTTGCACCGGTGGATTTTAACGGTCGAACACATGGAATGTGTAGACTTTTGTTCCTATGCGTCAAAGGTACTACAATGTTAATACTATGAAAGAGTTATTTGATACTATATATTTTAGTCTTGTTTTAGATTTCCTGAAAGAAATCAGACTATATAAATAATTATAATAATTATGTTCTTATATATATACATGTATATACTTATTGATATACACGTTGAGGGGCATTTGTTGATTTACATATATAGTTTATATTACTACCTATATATTTACATTATTTTTTTATTACTACTTCATTTCTTCATCTTTCATCAGTTTTTGCGCACAATATGACCTATTTATGTGTCGATGTGCCGTAAAACACCATTCATTCATTCATGCGCTTAATCAGAATGTTATTTCCAATATGTAAGAATGTATACTGAAAAACCTGTGATTTGTAAAAATGGACAAAGTATGCTAAAACACGCTAAGTACATGCAGTGCATATATCATATATGGAAGTGGATCACGCCGTAGACACATGCCATAACTCATCCAGTCACATTCAACTGACATCGGACCGACCTGTCACAGCATAACCCTTATATCATAATCGTCAAGCAATGGAGCTACTAGTTACGTATTTGGTGTGACGCGGTCGGGGATCGAGCCCACGATTTCCAACATGTGAGCCAAAGCCACCCCCGCTGGATCGTGGTTGACAAGAATTTCAGGCGAGTAAGTCTGTACTAATGGTTAATCGGTGAGCTAGGTACCATATAAATGACAGATTCAATCGTTAAACGAAGCGCGGATCGCGGTTTAAATCAAGCCAGATCGAGCCTTAATTCCTAAAGAGCATGGACCCATCGACTTCGTTGCAAATGTATGAAACACATCCATATATATTCCGCTACGTTGTTTTTTTAAGAAATTAGGGGCTATTCAATCAAGGCCAGGTTTAAATATGTTTTGGGCGTAAGTTTCTCGATATATATTCCAAACGTGGTTTTCTCACAGAGTTCAAAATTCACAGTGTTCAAAATAAATTGTTCAATCCATATTATTGAACTTAAATACATGGTAACATAGAAAAAAATCTAATTTTCAAAGGTTTACCTCCTCCCCCCACACCACGCCCGGGACACCGGGAGCCGTAGAAAAACCACACAGTTTGCTATATATTGACTAAGAAGTAAGTAGTCAAAAGGTGGCTGCATAGGTCATAAAATGCATGCCACCCATGTATCCTCAGTTCATTCGATACACTGTGGTATACGTAACAAACATAACTACCAAGAAGTTGCGAATGCCAATGTTTCGGGTTTCTTTTGACCCATGGCGAAGTCAAGTGAACATAATTATGTGCTGTACTCTCTTTTCAAATACTCTATGATCGATACTTTCATTGCAGAAACGGGGAACCACGGATTCATATGTTCCTTAGACGATAATCCCTGTCCAAAAACGGACAACAGTCTTGTTCGTCCGACTTTTGAAAAGTTTTTTTTTCGTTCTATTCTTTTTTACCGTAGATTCAATTTTGCATTATATATTGCCTACTATCAGCTTGTCATTGCTCTAAGCAGAGACAATTGCTACCTGCCGCTATAAATAGGCTGTACGCATACGTACTAGGTTTGGGCTATCTAACCGAAAGTAAAAGACAGTTAAGTTAATTTGTTATATGCTATTATATATCCCCACCCACCGTTCAAGAATGCACCCTTCTCCAAGAACGTATAACTGGCAGTGACGTTATATTGTATCGACGAGTAAAAAAACAAGAAAAAAAAACAGAAGAAAAATAAGAAAAGACAACACATTATTATCTTGCAGGTATAGCCTTTAATGGTGTGATGTTGATAAACTAACAGATTTACTTTGCAGGTATAACCGGCATTGTTGCGATAATGCATCACCACGTTTGATAAAACAACAAACATTTTTTGCAGGTATAACAGGTAATGCAGTGATAATGCAAGAGTCTGATCTGACAGCAGAAGATAAAGTAAATTACGATCAACATTTCGAGGAAGACGATTTCAATGGTTACCTGAGTGATATTATTTCGTTATACAGGGTAGTGGAAGATACCCGACCCGACATGTAAGTTTTTTGTTGTGAAAGAAATACATGAACACATCATAATTATAAGGTTATAATGGACAGTAACTTCAGAGAGAGAGAGAGAGATAGAGAGAGAGAGAGAGAGAGAGAGAGAGAGAGAGAGAGAGCGTCCGTCAGTAAGTGAACTGACGCCGGCTTGTAGCTCTAAAACAATGGTCGTATCTTCTGAACTACTGAGCCTGCTATTTTAAATATGTGGTGTTAGTGATTGTAGTCTAGTGGCAATGAACACTGACGTATTATAGTGGTATTAGTGATTGTAGTCTAGTGGTAATGAACACTGACGTATTATAGTGGTGTTAGTGATTGTAGTCTAGTGACAATGAACACTGACGTATTATAGTGGTGTTAGTGATTGTAGTCTAGTGGCAATGAACACTGACGTATTATAGTGGTGTTAGTGATTGTAGTCTAGTGGCAATGAACACTGACGTATTATAGTGGTGTTAGTGATTGTAGTCTAGTGGCAATGAATACTGACGTATTATAGTGGTGTTAGTGATTGTAGTCTAGTGGCAATGAACACTGACGTATTATAGTGGTGTTAGTGATTGTAGTCTAGTGGCAATGAACACTGACGTATTATAGTGGTGTTAGTGATTGTAGTCTTGTGGCAATGAACACTGACGTATTATAGTGGTGTTAGTGATTGTAGTCTAGTGGCAATGAACACTGACGTATTATAGTGGTGTTAGTGATTGTAGTCTAGTGGTAATGAACACTGACGTATTATAGTGGTGTTAGTGATTGTAGTCTAGTGGCAATGAACACTGACGTATTATAGTGGTGTTAGTGATTGTAGTCTAGTGGCAATGAACACTGACGTATTATAGCGGTGTTAGTGATTGTAGTCTAGTGGCAATGAACACTGACGTATTATAGTGGTGTTAGTGATTGTAGTCTAGTGGCAATGGACACTGACGTATTATAGTGGTGTTAGTGATTGCAGTCTAGTGGCAATGAACACTGACGTATTATAGTGGTGTTAGTGATTGTAGTCTAGTGGTAATGAACACTGACGTATTATAGTGGTGTTAGTGATTGTAGTCTAGTGGTAATGAACACTGACGTATTATATTGTAGTCTAGTGGTAATGAACACTGACGTATTATAGCGGTGTTAGTGATTATAGTCTAGTGGTTATGAACACTGACGTATTATAGTGGCTTTAGTGATTGTAGTCTAGTGGTAATGAACACTGACGTATTATAGTGGTGTAAGTGATTGTAGTCTAGTGGTAATGAACACTGACGTATAATAGTGGTGTTAGAGATTGTAGTCTAGTGGTAATGAACACTGACGTATTATAGTGGTGTAAGTGATTGTAGTCTAGTGGTAATGAACACTGACGTATTATAGTGGTGTTAGTGATTTTAGTCTAGTGGTAATGAACACTGACGTATTATAGTGGTGTTAGTGATTGTAGTCTAGTGGTAATGAACACTGACGTATTATAGTGGTGCTGACGTATTATAGTGGTGTTAGTGATTGTAGTCTAGTGGTAATGAACACTGACGTATTATAGTGGTGTTAGTGTTTGTAGTCTAGTGGTAATGAACACTGACGTATTATAGTGGTGTTAGTGTTTGTAGTCTAGTGGTAATGAACACTGACGTATTATAGTGGTGTTAGTGATTGTAGTCTAGTGGCAATGAACACTGACGTATTATAGTGGTGTTAGTGATTGTAGTCTAGTGGTAATGAACACTGACGTATTATAGTGGTGTTAGTGATTGTAGTCTAGTGGTAATGAACACTGACGTATTATAGTGGTGTTAGTGATTGTAGTCTAGTGGTAATGAACACTGACGTATTATAGTGGTGTTAGTGATTGTAGTCTAGTGGTAATGAACACTGACGTATTATAGTGGTGTTAGTGATTGTAGTCTAGTGGTAATGAACACTGACGTATTATAGTGGTGTAAGTGATTGTAGTCTAGTGGTAATGAACACTGACGTATTATAGTGGTGTTAGTGATTGTAGTCTAGTGGTAATGAACACTGACGTATTATAGTGGTGTTAGTGATTGTAGTCTAGTGGTAATGAACACTGACATATTATAGTGGTGTTAGTGATTGTAGTCTAGTGGCAATGAACACTGACGTATTATAGTGGTGTTAGTGATTGTAGTCTAGTGGTAATGAACACTGACGTATTATAGTGGTGTTATTGATTATAGTCTAGTGGTAAAGGACACTGACGTATTATAGTGGTGTTAGTGATTGTAGTCTAGAGGCAATGAACACTGACGTATTATAGTGGTGTTAGTGATTGTAGTCTAGTGGTAATGAACACTGACGTATTATAGTGGTGTTAGTGAGTGTAGTCTAGGTGGTAATGAACACTGACGTATTATAGTGGTGTAAGTGATTGTAGTCTAGTGGTAATGAACACTGACGTATTATAGTGGTGTTAGTGATTGTAGTCTAGTGGTAATGAACACTGACTTATTATAGTGGTGTTAGTGATTGTAGTCTAGTGGTAATGAACACTGACGTATTATAGTGCGTTAGTGATTGTAGTCTAGTGGTAATGAACACTGGCGTATTATAGTGGTGTTAGTGATTGTAGTCTAGTGGTAATGAACACTGACGTATTATAGTGCGTTAGTGATTGTAGTCTAGTGGTAATGAACACTGACGTATTATAGTGGTGTTAGTGATTGTAGTCTAGTGGTAATGAACACTGACGTATTATAGTGCGTTAGTGATTGTAGTCAAGTGGTAATGAACACTGACGTATTATAGTGGCTTTAGTGACGCTTGAGCTCGTGATCTCAGAATTAAAAGTGGGAGATACTTTCCACTGGGTCACCGCAGCCGCAGGTGCAGAAGGAGGATATGAAAACACGTGGAACGGGTTTATGCAAGCTTGGTTTATGCCCCGCCACGAAAGTGAAGCGGAAATACAGTTTTACCACCGCCAATTGCATATAAATCTCTGTTCTCCGAGGTGTAGTCGAATGTTGCTCATATATTGATAATTAATCCCTCTTTTTTTCATTAAAGGGTAATTTAAGTAGGGGGAAATGGCCTATTTCTATTCGAATTTGTTGCTGTGTGTATAAGAAGTATATGCATAGGTTTTAATGGATTATTGATGAACATTGTGCAACTTAAAAACCAGTGCATACAGTTTCATTAGCAATTATCAATGACAACAGATGAACCCTTGACCTGTTTAGTAAGCAAACAAAATATTTCTTACATGTCTTGTGACCCACCTTTTCTGATTTTTCAAATTGATAGCATTTTTTTCCTGAAAAAAAATACGAACATTTTACTGCTTCATTATCCATACTTGATTTGAAGGTGCATTAAATCATTAATATATGTGGCATTTTAACGTTTCGGTCAGTGGGGAAAGTAATTGTTTTCATGCTGATAGTGTTAACCTTGTGCCTCCATCAGACTGACCGCCCGTACGAAAACAGATTTTACATTCAAGTATTCATTAAGAGACATGCGCACTGAATCATTCTAAATTTTACGTTAAAAAAACACGAGGTATTTCTCATTGTAAAGAGAGTTTCATAACTTACATTTTTGACACGTGTTCGATTTTCTTCAAATTAGTTTTGTTAAGATACATTTTTACACACTTTAACGTTTATCACGGGTTATCATCGTTTGTGTATTTTCTGAGAATTATTTATTAAAGTTAACATCTGTAAGAAGTATTATGTTGTTATTAATTGCATCAATAATTTAAAATTGCATGTGGAAATCAAGTCGCGCACTCCAAATTTCCATTTAATATGTTCTTCGCACATTTTAAATCTTAATTTTTAAAAATCTCAGGATTTTGTGTTTACAAGTTTTGGCAGGCCTGTTGTTCTGTTCGTAGTTGCCGAGATCTACGCTACCCGGATAACCTTACAGCTATGGGTGTGGTGATACCATTCCGTAACGAGCATCTCAGTATCTTACTGCGGACCGTCTACAGTATTCTGATGAACACGCCCGACCACCTTCTGACGGAGATAATACTTGTCGACGACGGGTCCGACCACAGTAAGTTTATGTTCAAATGTATACGACGACACGTCCGACCAGAGTAAGTTTAAATACAAATGTATATGAAAGTTGTCCGGTGAAATTTCTCCCACTTTCTCACACTGCAAAAATAAGCTATTTTTGGAGATCAGTCGCAAATTCCACAACACTCGTTCACTTAAATACGCTTTAATTCTGTAAATTACACACATTTGGCTCGCAAACTGTACCATATAAGGAAAAAAACTGATTCATTTTTCCAATTTCGCGACATTCTTACACAAAATGCGTATTTTGGAATAAACTTAATTATGAAAAACCGCATCTCTACCTACATCTGTGCGCATACTCTCCAAAGAAATAGTCCTGACAAACACAGTAAAGTAAGTTCTATTTATGAGAACAAACAACTCATTCATATAAGGTTAGATTAAGTTATTAAATAAAAAACAATCTTGGGGAAAACACGTGCAAATGAGAAACTTTGCATTTTTGTATAGCAACCTACGACCCGGAAGTATTTCCTGACTGGTCTGACAATTAAAATACGTACGTTGAATACGGCAAATCGTGCTATAAAGTGTACCGGAAGTAAGAAAACCTAAGATTCACTTCCATATTCTTAGTGATGTGACATTCCTCTCTTGAAAACTGCTGAGAAAAGTAGGGGTCATTTGCATACAAGATCTTTGTTGACACCTTGAACATTCGGCACCTCCTACATGTATTCTACTTTCACTTTCAAAACTTTTAAGTTGATAAATCAAATCATCATACAGCCATGCAAATGGATCTTAGCTCCCACAAACAAGTCAATAAAGTCATTTCAGCCAGAACAACAGTACTTAAATACTAAAAATGCCTTTTATCAAAAAAGAGTTAGGGATTATTTAGTTGAGAACTCCTTTCGACTACACCAAGCATGAATACCATACTGATTTACTTCTTGTATGCCTATAATATACACTGATCACAATCAAAGGTGACCTACTCTTATATTTTATTCCAATACTCACTTTTATTATTAAACACAGGCACAATACTGATTTTATATAATGTGTATATTACAGAACCGTATCATGCAGTTTATATAGGGAACGAAGGTTTTCACACATTCACCTTTATTACTTGAAAAGACAAAATATGCTTACACTTGTTGAATTGTTTAACAGCACATAATTATGTCACTTGTGATGCAAATTAAAGTTATTATTATCGAATATGGGCCTAGATATGATTGAAAGCATTCTAGAGTTGATTTGTATAATATGGAATGTTACAAGAAACGCATGTCAGTAGTCTTATTAGCCCTATATTATACAATCCGGGCTGCGTAAAAATATACTGAAACGAAAAAGAAATTCCGCTATATATTGTATGTACAATATGGTCAATCGAATGGTATATGGCTACGTAAGACCTTTCCTTTCGGAAAAAGGACTAAAACAACACGTAACACAGCAAATAGTATTCCTTATTTCATTATTGAGAGAGGACACGCGTTACAACCCTAAAGGTAACAATTGCACTAAAGGTAACAATTGCACTAAAGGTAACAAGCTGCACTAAAGGTAACACGTTTGGGACTAAAGGTAACAACCTACACTAAAGGTAACTTAAAAGTTTGCACTAAAGGTAACAATTGCTGCACTAAAGTTAACACGACTGTTCACCTGCACTAAAGGTAACAACCTACATTAAAGGTAACACCATATTCTTGGTGCTATTCTTATTGGAAATGCAGGTTGCTCAACTAAAATAATTCGTGAAGTTATCTTGGTCGTCAAAAAAAGTGTGCACACAGTCAACAACTAGCCTTGAACACCGAAGTTTTTGCCCTTGAAATGTTTAACAGTACTAAACGTGGTTTTGTTTACATTTCATCCAATATTTACCAGACTTGTTTATATGTAAATAGCAATAAAATCGTGTATAAGTTTTAAAACCAACCATATCTGGTTTACTCCCCACCCCCACCCCAATATGACATACCATCCTCCCCCTCTCCCATCCCCTAAATTGCTTTTGTAAATATTTTATTTTATGATGTTACCTTTGTCATAAAAGAAAACATAGACTCTTTTAAAAACTAGCCATGTCAGATTATAAACTGCAGAGAATGGCCCTTGAATTATTTAAGCTATTATGTTTTCATCTGATATCTTTACCTAACTTGTTCATACTGTGAATTCTGTGAACAGCTTGTAAGGTTTTAAAAAAAACAGCTATATCTGACACCCCATTCCCCACACCCCCTCAACCCCATCAACACACACACACACATACACACGCACGCACGCACGCATACGCACACGCATGATGCTCATAGAAGGCATATCATTTAAATTATATCTTAAAAAGTCTCGAAAATTAAAAGAAAGCATTAATGGATCTCTTCCTCCTTTTAGATGGGTAATTTCAGAAACGTTCATAATTTAGCTCAAACGTCTGATGTTACCACTATGCCAAGTACAATAGTTGATCCAGGGAGGGCAGTTTAAACATATGCTTGCCGGATTTTAGTTGGGGCGGTACACAGTTGCTCATCATTGGATTTAACAACCTCATATTTTCTGAAAATGCACCATAATTCATCAAATCTAAACCGCCTTTCAATATTGCACGCCCCTCCTCGCCCCGCTTCATATCACCCTGCCCCACTCTGAACTCAAATTTTGATTTATCATATTTGATTTTTATACCTCACGTTTACACTCCTATATGAAATGCCCATACCCTTAGCGTGAAGCAAATTTTACTGTTCACCGGTAAACAATTTGTATTATTACCTAACTCTCTATGTAAATGGCTATTAGTCATTTCTGACTGTTTCCCGCTATTGGCGTCACAGGGATGTAACAGTTTGACTGTTGCCCTCCTGACAATGAACTGTTTGATGCGCGATCTGAATGCGCAAAGACATGAGCGATCTGAATGAACATCGACTGAATGATTTCCGTATAATCTAACCCTGTAGTTAAATAATATATTTATAACATTTTAAATAAGTTAATGTATATCGAAATGTTTTAACACGTTTTCCTATAGAGCTCTAACTCAAATGAATCCCGATTTGCAATAACTGATTATATAGAGAATTAGGTAATAAAACAGTTATTTCATGGGTGTTTTTGGAACAGTCAAAACTATTGTCCCTTCGCCTCGGTTGACATTATTTTCCTCAGGTTGACAATATCCACTGTCACCCTCACTGAGATGCAATATATATATAATTGGGTATAGTTAGATAGCTCTTTTATTTCCTCCCATTTGGAGAGCCAATATTACATGTTTATACATCAAAATACAGATAGAACATGTTTATACAACGGAATACAAATTGAACAACATGCACGAAATATACATTACATATTTACAGTAACCATAGAATGATAAAGTTATTTGTAATTGAGATATTTGACCCTTTTATTTTATGATATGCAATGAAATACTGTATTTTATCAGTGAAATAAAAGTGTTATTCCACACTTTGAAATATAGAGTTATATGAGTTATATTCCACTGTGGCTGCCGGGACTACTTTTAAATGTACAACTAATACAAATGCACAGTAAAATGGTTCACCAGATATTCCTACGCAAATGTAAACATGCCGAGAGAAAAACACTGCGAATTGTACATTCTATTCAAACAATGATATGAAATTGATCTTAAAGTTAAAAGGAAATGATTGTCAATATATAATATATTAAACAAATTGTTCTATTTGGGTATAAATAAAATATCTTAGGACTTATTTTTTTGTAGTCGTGCAAAAAATGTGTAAAGCAGCCTAGTTATTGAAATTGCCTCCCGTGCTGTTCTACCGCAGTCTCCCTAAAAACCTGTTTGTAAAATCATAAAATAAAAAGAAAATTTGTTGTTTTGTCGTGAATAACATATTTTATTTCATCTCGAAGTGAGAAAACTTTTATATTTTCACTCATGCTTCGCATTCGTGAAAATATAAAGTTTTCTCACTTCTCGATGAAATAAAATATGTTATTCACTCCAAAACAACAAATATCCTCTATATATATATGCTTAATATATAGTAGGTTAATTTAGTGCATAAACCACATTTTCTTTTACCTTTACCGTTTACCTTTCAATAAATATCTAATATCTGTTTTATCTAATAACCCAGCAATAGTCCATGACTTTGCCTCAGATGGAAATATCCGTGATTCACCTTATTCCATACAATTAAAATCGTAATGCTAGATGCATTTAGAATATAAATTACGTTTAATGTCAAAAATCAGAAAAAGGCGGAGGAGAACTGTTATCCCGTCGCTGAATAGGATGACTTGATATCAAGATGCTGCGGTGTTTTTAGATTTCCATGACATATCTTTTATCGGATAGACTGAGCAAACTTAGGGCACATATGTATATGTTATGAAAGATTCACGCCCCTCCACCTCTGCCCCCACACCACCATCAGAAATAGACGTGAGTCAAAAATATATACCACTCGTCGTAGGATTGATTTATATCGGTTAATCTTATTAAAAATGTGCAGATGGAGGCGGCCATCTTGGAACGATGACGTCATCGCGCCTGTTTACTAAATATGGCATATTGACATATATATTATAAAGCAAAGAAAATCATGCAAACTCATTACAAATATATATACAGATGTAAAATGTATAAATTGTATGCTTAGTTTTCATTCCCAGTGATTTTCTTCGCTTTAAAAAACATTTAATCAGTATCCCTGCTTTAAAAGACATTTAATCAGTATGCCATATATGATAAAATGCGCCATGACGTCATCGTTCAAATATGGCCGCCTCCATTTTTGTTTCTTTGCAAATTTTCTATAGGTCAGACCTCCTTTATTTTTCATGACATTTTGATAATTATTTCAGCTTTTTTCAAGTTTTTCAGAGTCCTTTGAAATAAACATTGTTTGAAAATAGTGCATCAACCCCTTTAATCGATTCAAGGACATTCAAATTCTTCCAAATAGTCTATAGTAAAAAAATAGGAATCATATGTAATCATATGATACATTTATGATGATCTATAACAGACACTATCTATTACCTGTATCATAATTTCTTGACGTAAGTTGTGTGTTGTTTTCAGTAATAGAGTCGATCTGCTCAGAACAAAAATGTGTACTTTTATGATAAAATGATGTCAGCAGAGGCCAGCAGAGGCCAGCAAGGCCTCTGCAGAGGCCAGCAGTAACCTGATACATTTTGATCTGAAATTCATATAATAGAGTTGCATGAAATATATCATCTAAAACCTCTTTAATCATATTGTATTTCATTGTAGCCAAACATAACAAAACCACGGTACCTGATATAACAGGTACGTTATTGCTACAGTTATCTTGATTGTAGCTAAAGCTAAAGCTACAACTAAAAGCTTACTCTGTATTAGACACGGGCTCCTTATGAAACGTTAAACCTCTTAACTAATTGAAAATCTCCCCTACAACATCTTCCCACTTGCAAGCTTTTATTATACACCATATTTTCTTAAAAGTAGACAACATGCGAATCAAGTTTTGTATTTACTTTATTCCAGTCTCTATTGTACCAACAATAACATGCCTTGTGATAATGATAAAACAGTACAAGGGAGACAACTACCAACAGTGTATGTTCATACAGAGGAATAGTCATTTTCTATTGAGTCACATTGGATGCGTGCGCATTAGCTTCGCTTCCTTGAAAATGAAAAATTATTTGAAATTATACGTTTTTCTTTTAGAAGAAAACCACGTGAACGTAAACAATAACCGATACAATTAATTGTAAAGAATGTATTTTGCTGTTTATTATTTTCGGAAAAATATACGGTCGTATTTCTAATCTAAATGCAAGTACCTAAGTATTGTACCAAACCTGTATTGTTAACTTTAGGGCATAGGGGTGTTACCTTTAGTACAGGTCAAAATTCGTGTTACCTTTGGTGCAGTCGTTGTTACCTTTAGTGCATACTTGACTTCTTTTGTTACCTTTAGTCCCAAAAGTGTTACCTTACGTGCAGCTTGTTACCTTTAGTGCAGTTGTTACCTTTAGGGTTGCAACGTACGCGTTTGGCTCAAGCATGTGAGCAAACTTGTACAAACTCTTTACGTTAAATGCAGTACTGAAATGGATCAATTTTTCAAAGATTATGAATTTCTTGTTACAAAGTGTACTGTGATTAAAACGTCTACAACATCACAGTTGTGTCCTTTCTCTAACTAACTGGAACTTTTTTTGCACCGGTCCTAACGCCCATAGAAATATTGCCTGGTCCATACGCACCCTTTTATGGTCTTAGATCACTGCTTTAATATTTGTATTGTTGAAAGGTTTGGCAAAAAAAAAAAAAACTTAAAAAGTGTACGTCTCATGGCAAGCAAGCGGAAAAAAAGTATCGACCCTTGGTTTGTCGCGACAAAAAATGTACCTGTCCCATGCCATTTCTCACCGGTCCCAATCCCCCGATAAATATTGCCTGGTCCCTTAAGTAGCACGAATGTGACGAAGCGTATGCCATGACACATGAAATGGATTCGTACCTTCCATGCTCTATATAAAACAAGGAATTGAAGATGGCGCTTATATATGGAACATGTTCTAGAACTGAACACGTTTAGGCAAAGAACATGTTAACGAGTAAGCGTTTAGATTATGAATACTTTCCTAAATGTGTTTAGACTAGACATGTTTAGTAACGTGTTCAATCTCTCAACACAATTTTTACAGTGTAGTTATAAGTTGTTCTCATGTTTGCGTTCCAGATGAGCTAAAATCCAAACTGAATATTCACGTGGCAAACCTACCCAAGGTACAGCTTATACGGTTACCACAGTCGGTAGGTTTAATGATGGCAAGACAGATAGGTATAGAAAAAGTAACCGCGGAGATTTTCGCCTGCATGGATTGTCACATGGAAATGTCTCCAGGTATGAACATGTTTGATGTCATATATAATATAAGTACAACTAAAATTCGCAAAGTCACCTTCTCGCCGATGCGGGTTCGAATCTCACTCCACTGCGTGAGAAAGAGTAGATTCTTACAGATAGTGGGAGGTATACAAACGGGTCCTACCCAGGACAAATTGGGTGGTCGGCCTCTTCCATAAAAAAATCGATCATTTAATAATTACTAATACCAAAACAATATATCTAGAGGTTTCAATTTTTCCCGAATTACTCTTTTATGATGTAGTTAGTAGCTACGCAATGTGTAATTAATATACCATTTTTTTATAATTTTTTTCTCATTAACATGATAAACATGTTTTTACTTAGGATGGTCTCAGCCGTTATTAAACCGGATGTTGGAGGAGCCCAGAGCCTTGCTGTGTTCTAATATGGGTTCAAGAGACCGGCACACGTTTAGAATCGACCGCTGCCAATTTCGCGACTGTCAGAACTACTTTTCGGCCTTTTTATTCAATCTTGACGCCACCAACTTTGAGTACAATAAAAAGTTCAAAGCAGCCAGGACAAATGATACACACCCTTTACCGTAAGTACACAATGTCATTGTCTGGTTTTATTTGTTTGTTTGAATGGTGTTATCGAAAACGTGCATGTAAACAACAATAACATGCATATATCTTCGGACTAAAGTATCATATACCACAAATGTTAAAGGTTTGATACTAGGGGTAGTGCCTTGAAACGGTTAAAAGCTTATGTGGACTCCATACCTTTTAGTTGCTACTTGTAGATTGGGTAATGCTGATCAACGGTTAATACTAAGAAACCTATCTAATCACAATCAATATACTCTTTATGTATGTTGTCGTTGAATTAAACAATCATTGAATTAAACAATCATTGGATTAAACAATCATTGAATTAAACAATCATTGAATTAAACAATCATTGAATTAAACAATCATTGGATTAAACAATCATTGAATTAAACAATCATTGAATTAAACAATCATTGAATTAAACAATCATTGAATTAAACAATCATTGGATTAAACAATCATTGAATTAAACAATCATTGAATTAAACAATCATTGAATTAAACAATCATTGAATTAAACAATTTCATATACTTTTGTCTTATGTAACATTTACTTATTTTCGTTGTTTATATTGCAGGATTGGACAGGTTCAAGGCATGATGATAGTAATGAACAAATCCTGGTTCCAACAGCTTGGAGGCTTTGATCCGGGTATGAAGATATGGGGGAGCGAACAAACGGAGTTGTCCATCAAGGTATTTCATTTTATATGCGACTTCATCTATATTATTGTCTTGTTTATTATTAAAATGTTGCTCTTTGCAAACCGGAGGCATGGAAATTAAGCGTCTAGATCAAACTGCGGTCAGGAAGTAAGAACAATACTGATATCCAGCGCCGTTTGACGTTCAATTTATAAACATGATGACCTGAATCTACCTTCTCTTCTACCTTCAGGTGTGGACTTGTGGTGGAACGGTTGAAATGATGCCCTGCTCTTTTGTCGCACACATGTACCGACGCAACGTTTGGAAGATGAAAGATGAAGGCGTAGCGAACATTCTTCGTCTAGCGGAAGTTTGGTTGGATGAACATAAGCAAAGAGTGTATGACTACTACAAGAAAAGGCGGTTAACGGTAGCAAAATATAAATTATTCTTTGCGTAACGTGGCTCAGTTTATAGCACGATATACTTGAAACCGGAGGATCCGGGTTCAATCCTCAGCGGCGCCAGTGCGTTTTGTTGGTGTGTTATTTGGCAAGACACTTTCTCATATAGCATCGACCATCGGATGGTGATGCAACCTGGCGTCCCCATGTACTGGAGTACATCCTTCTCTTTTCGCTAGTAAAATAGGACAGGTTCCCGGATTCCTATATATCCTTCTCCTGTCGCTAGTAAAATAGGACAGGTTCCCGGATTCCTATATATCCTTCTCCTTTCGCTAGTAAGAGTAGGACAGGTTTCCGGATTCCTATATATCCTTCCCTTCTCTCTGGAACGGCTGTAATAACCTATAATGTGTTGATAATTAATTCACAACATTCAGTTGTGTTAGCGTAAGGCTTTAGTGGGTAATACCATTCCATTTCTCAAACAAGAAATGTAATTATTCGTGGAAACTAGAATGGTGTTTAACGGAATACTTTGGTCGCCTGTCGAATACATTTTAAGTTATGTTCAGTTATTAGGGCATATAGTCATAGTTATAAACAAGAGGCCCAAGAGGGCCTGTGGACGCTCTACTGGCTAATATGGCTCTTATAACATCAATGAAGCGAGTGATTGCAATTTACTTTTTTTTTTGAAAGATTTAACTAAATCAAGGGCCATAACTAAAGAATCTGGTAAAGTTTGGTAAAGATCAGATAAAAAATGGAGGCCCTACCATATTAACGAGGCAAAATATAGCATTTTTAACTAAACAAGAGTCATAACTCCTCTGTTACTGGTCCAGTCTGGCTGGTTTTCCAACTTGGTAAATAGAGCTAAAAAAAACAACAACAAAAACACAATTAAAAATATAAAATAAAATAAAAAAATAAAAACAATAAAAAAAAGCAAATATATTAAAATTTAAACAAAAATATAAAATCTGGTAAAGTTTGGTAAGATCAGTAAGATAAGATGCAAAATGATAACGAGGCAAATTATAGCATTTTTAACGAAATCAAGGGCCATAACTCCGCTGTTACTGATCCGATCTGGCTGGTTTTCAAACTTGTTCGAGCTTTCATTGACATTAACAATCTGATCAAGTTCGATAAATTTCGGAAGAACAATAAAGCCCCTATCGTCTTAACGAAACAAAATATAGCATTGTTATCTAAATCCAGGGCCGTAACTCCGCTGTTACTGGTCCGATATGGCTGGTTTTCAAAATTGTTTGAGCTGTCATTGTTATTAACAGTCTGATAAAGTTTGGTAAAGATAGAATGAAAAATGAAGGCCCTATTGTCTTAACAAGGCAAAATATAGCAATATTGCATTTTTAACTAATCAAGGGCCATAACTCCGCTGTTACTAGTTCGATCTAGCTGGTTTTCGAACTTGTCCGAGCGTTCATTGATATTAAAAATCTATTAAAGTTTGGTAAAGATCGAATGAAAAATGAAGGCCCTATCGTCTTAACGACGTAAAAGTTAACGGACAGACGACGGACGGACGACGGACGCCGGACGACGGACACCACACCATCCCATAAGCTCTGCTGGCCTTTGGTCAGTAGTTTAATAACTAGTGTTTTTGAGATACTTAAAATATCTCGCGTATCTCAAAAATAATGGTTATTAAACTCTGTTTATTACTTAAAGGGCATTAAAGGGTATGGTAGTGTTACACCATTTGCCTCTTCAGATTGATACCGGTGACGTTTCAGACAGAAAGCGAATACGAAAAGAGAACAATTGCAAACCATTTCAGACGTTTCTTGATAAGATGAAGCAATTCGGAGAGTTTGAATTTGCAGAGGTCCGATTGAAAGGAACTGTAAGTAATATACCTCTTTAATAGCAATGATGTTTTGTCATTGTATTACCGAACTGCCATCTATCACACTTCCAAGCAGAAGAAACAGTCCGTTTTGTATATATACTGAAGCGAAAAAGAAGCGCAACTCGGGAACTTCCGCTATAAATTGTGTATACTGCACACTTTATTGCACATAATATTCCAAAGAAATTCCAAGATATTTTGTAAAAAATAATTGTCTTAGTAAGAGAAAGGACACAACTGTGATTTTGTAGACGTTTCAATCGCAATACACTTTTAAACAAGAAATTTATAAATGTTGAAATTCATCTGAAAATTGAGCCATTTCTGTAGTAAAGAGTTTGCAAAATTTTGCATCCTAAGTTTGCTCACATGCTTGAGAAAAACGCGCACTCTGTCAATAATAAAACGTTGCAGGAATACTGTTTGCTGTGTTATGTTTGTTTCAGTATATTTATATTTTCGATGGGAAAGGTCTTGCGTAGCCATGTACCATTCGATTAACAGCATCATATTGTACATACAACATATGGCGGAAATTTCCGAGTTGCGTTTCATTTTCGTTTCAGTATACAGTATACACAACTTCGTTTCTTTAAAGGTCTTTTGATGCTGTAGTTTTAAAATCTACTTAGCTAGATAATTATCATGATTATTTCGAGATAGTAACATGTATTTTTCGAGATAATAATGTATTTTCGCGATGTATCTTATAAAAATTTTAAGATAAAAATATCTCTAATTCTTTATCATGTTAAATGTAACGCTAATGCCCACTTCTGCCATCATGATTCTGGTTTCTAGAGAATTATCTTGACTTGTTTTTAAATATTTTCTACAGTTGAAGAGCTTAAAGACTAACAAATGTTTCGACGCGACACCTGAACAAAAGGTCCCTATACAGTATTGGTGTCATGGCGAGACGTTTCAGGTATGTAAACAATCAAGTTTTTACGCAAGCGTAAAAAAAGCTGCCGATAAATAAATAAACATGACTGTAGGCCGTGTTGGACCAAATAGATCTCCCTTCGGATAGAGCTCCCCATGGACCTTTATCCGTACGGATATAGCTACCTGGAAATCCAAAAAGATAGGAAGCTTTATTCGAATGAAAGGCATGGTCAATTCGTATTGAGCTCTTCTGCTAAAACGCATCAGGGCATTATGGTGAAGTAATGTCGTTAAGTATTGTCGCTAGCGGGCATTAAGAATTAAGAAAATCCTTGTTTTGTAAATTTCTATTTTGCCCATATTCGGGGGTGCACCTTGAATTCTGTTTGGTAGTATATTCACACATATGCATTTTGTGTATTTTAAATAACCACCATCATAACAACAACATCAACAGCTTTATCATCATCAGCACCCATAGAAGATCATTTAATTTCATGCTGGGTTTGAATATCGAGCTGGCTCTTACATCGACATTCAATGTATACCAAAGGCGAATTGCGAGCTGAGTTTGATTATCGAGCATTTGTATACACGTACGTTAAATATAGATCTCAAACGTATCTCGATATTCAAACTCGAGTTTCGATCTATGAGCTGTCTCGATTTTCAAACTCAGTTCACAATTCAATGTCGATCTTCAATGTCGGAAGGGCTCATAGCCTATATATCGTCTTCATCATTACAATCACCATCATCCTCATGAGCGGCAACAGCAGCAGCAACAACAACAAATGTCATTTTTAGGGAATGTTATCTGTAACAATCAAATCACGAGACATGTTAATATGGGGAGCTTTATCCGGAACTAGTGTCCCTACCCAAAAAATCAGAGACACCTACCATTCGAATAAAGCTCCCGAGTAGCTTTATTCGGAACATGCGTTCGAATAGAGCTCCCCGGGAGCTTTATTCGAAGGAATGCTCCGGATAAAGCTCCCCAGGTAGCTCTATCCGAAAGGAGCTCTATACGGTCTAACAGGGCCTGTGAACTGATAGGAATGCAAACAATTGTTTGTATAATTAATGAAAATTTGAGTTATCAAGCTGAAATAAGTAGTGCTGTTTTTATCAAAAGCAATAACTACGCAATGGATGCATCAATAGTGTTCACTGTGAAACTTGGCCAAGGTCTTATTGATATAATCCTTAATGGTAGTTAAAACAATTAACAACACAGGCTTGTTAACGTTTCGGCTTGACAACCTTCATCAGAATTTAATTTTCTGATATAGTCATGCAAATGCAATTGGTAAAATATCAAAAATAATTTTAAGTGACAGCGTGGACAAGCTGATTTACTTCTTTTTGGCTTCTTTTTGGCATTATAAATAAAACCAATATAACGCTAAACTTTGTCGTTATATACTCACGGATTCAATAAATTTCATGGATCTTCATCCATCCATGATACTTTTAAAGAGTGGCACTTATTCCATTCCAAGACGTTCACTAATTCCATTCCAATACTTGCGATTTCATTCAGTTGTACTTACGATTTCATTTTGCTCCTTAAACATCCCGGACGCATAAAGATCCCGGAAACATTACCACATTCTACACTGAGTAGACTGATCTACGAAAACGTCAAATCCACAGGCGAAACAGTAACCTCTGAACGTTCCAAAATATGTGTTTATACCGTTCAATTGTTTTAGACGAGTTCTCTAGAAATTCAGGTTGTAAAGCATGCTTATCGCCACTTAAATGAGTCACAGTCTGGATACAAACCCCTGATAAAGTAACTAAACTCAAAAGTTAAATGTAAAATTATTAAGTTGAGGTCACATCATCATTTCCTATGTCACGTTGCGATGTACTACCCAAGATACAACTATAACCAAAGTTTAATGGGTGCGTGCGTGCGCTCAGTAAAATCCTTGTTTTGTAAATTTCTATTTTGCCCATATTCGGGGGTGCACCTTGATTTCTGTTTGGTAGTATATTCACACATATGCATTTTGTGTATTTTAAATAACCACCATCATAACAACAACATCAAAAGCTTTATCATCATCAGCACCCATAGAAGATCATTTAATTTCATGCTGGGTTTGAATATCGAGCTGGCTCTTACATCGACATTCAATGTATACCAAAGGAATACAGTTTGTGAGAAAAATACATGAATATAAACAGCTGCCGCTGCCGCCGCCGCCGACGACACCGCCGCCGCCACTGGAAAAGCAACTCATGTCTCTTTTTATTTTCTTTCAAATTGGAGTCTTTGACCTGAAATCACTTGCCGTTCGCTCAACGCTGTGGTTTCGAGCCCTCATGGGACCAGAACTATTTTTGTTGGAAGCTGTCCAGCTGGCTTGTGAAACGTCGGTGTTCTACCCAGATGGGCACCTGGGATGATCTCCCACGACAGGAAGCTGGGCAGTCGCCATATGACTTAGACCAGTCAAATTGAATGCACACATTATAAACTCCAATTCATTTCAATTGTCTCTATTATTTTATTTGGTTTATTTCAAAGCTAGCACAATTAGTAACAAAACCATGTGCATCTGCCGGGAATCGAACCCGGGCCGCCCGCGTGGCAGGCGAGCATTCTACCACTGAACCACCGATGCTTGTTGATATGTTTGAGGCAATTAACTGATTATATTCTTTTGACAACTATGATTACCTTTACTAAACCTGTCACATCAGTCACAACGAACTGATATGTGTACGTTACGTGGTCCGAGTATTACTCTCATACCCCATCCAACCGAGGTCCGAGTATTAACTTTCATACCCCCATCTAACCCCTTCTCCAAAAAGCGAAAATGGGGTATGAATTAAAACCTAAAGTTTGCATTAAATATATATTGAAAAAAAAGTTTATCACGACTTTTTAGGCAGGGGCGTAGCGTGGCATTCTCCCTTACACCCGGGAGTAACTTGGAAAAAATAAAAAAAAATAAAAATCCTAAAAAGTTGAAAACAAAATAAAAAGTAAGAGGTGGTGTGGGGTTGGTGGAGGCGGGGGTGGGGGTAAGGGTGAAAATTACCTTTTTCTTTTTTCTTTTCTTTTTTTTCCCTTCCTTTCTTTTTGTGAGCAAACTGTCTTTATTCCTGATAAATGTCGCTTGTACGAGAAACATTTTGGTCCAAAGACAAAAATAAATATTGGGAAGACCTTGTGGACGCCCCTCGTATTAGGAGTATGTTGAAAACAGGCCACGCTACGCCACTGTAAGGAACATATGTGAACATTGATATAACTGTATGGAGATCTTAGAAATGCTTTCCGAAGAATTGCGGTATTTTATTATGTCCTAAGAAAGTATCAGATTATTACCTCCCATATAATAAAAAAAAACTTATTTCGTTATACAAACGTGTTGCTTTTGAACAAATGTAAAGTTTGGCATTAACAAGACTTGCCTATTCTGTAATTGTTTAAAAATGCTAAAATGTTTTCACAAAACATTGTTATTATCCAAACAAAAAGGTGCAAATTTCGTAATTTTAAAATTACCTCCCTTTTCATTGAAATGAGGACGATTTTCGATGTTCCTATACCATTTCATTTTTTTGTTGTCACCGACTTTGTTTACAAATGGCTTAAAATGTTTGTAGTATTATTAATGGTCATATCTATGTCACTTTATCTTTGACCCGAACATATACGGCTTCGTACCTCGTCTATGGAAGTGACATGCATTGACATGCATTGTATCTGCTATATATAGAATGTCCAACGAGCTGTTACGAGCATATATAATGAAATTATATCCAGGCGTAAGCCGAGATATTTTCATGATTTATGCGAGTGACACCAAGTTGGATATTCTATAACTGTTTTATCGCTAGCCACGCCCCCGTGTATGATATCTTGTATATCCGTTTTAAGAAATATCAGTACACTTTCGTTTTCCTGTATTGAATATATCATACGACTTTGGACAATAGAAAGTACTCTCAGGCATGCGATAAATTATTTATTCGTTTAATTAATATTAATGATGGAACAAAACAAAATGCCAGTTTTGTTGAAAACCTAACGGGACGTCGTGGGTTTTTTAAACATAATGCTATGTATCTCTTTAATATTTTGCAAGAATGGTGTACACAGAGCCCAATAGAGGGTCGCAAATTGGGGATATTAAGTTACACATTCAGTTTGTCATGTTTAAAGCACATAATCTCCAGGGACCGTATTCATAAAAAGACTTAAGTGGAAAAACACGGCGTTCCGATTAACAGTCAAGCCTTGTCTATGACTCACTGGTCTATAGGACCTGGGGTTAACTTATTGTATTAAATACCATTTATTAAGATGAAAAATAACTTAACATATGTGAATGCATCTCAAGATGTATCAATATATTCTCAGTTACAACAGAAAGTGTACTTTGAAAATTTTGCTTTACACCATATCCTCTTTATTAAGCGACAGTCCCTTAATGATAAGATTCAACTTATTGAAAAACAAATGACAACATGATATTTGCAATGGAATGATAACAATCATGGCATATTCATTTTGGAATTTGTGTGTCAATTTAATTCTAAAAGAACTTTATACAATTAAATCTAAACAAACCTCAGGGTACACTTTCTTTTGCAACTGAGTATATATCCTGATGGTCAATGAAAACTCCATATGTTAATGCTGTAGGATTATTCGCAAACAATTTGGAATAAAACTTCGGAACCAATATTTTCTATTTTTAAGTATTGAATCTTGATACCTAACTTGTCTTACATGTTTACTGGTAGACCTTTATGACAAGCAGTTACCTTGTCATTTAACATTGTTTACTATGGGTAATCATAACAAGAAAACTGTTCCACTAAATTCCAAGGTGCATTAATCTGTCTCGGAATAAATTCCAATTGGTTTTACTGTACAGGCAGACCACCACATTTTTCCTAAAGAGAACAAGTACCGTATACTTCCCGCCGTCCGTAAGAATCGACACTTTTTACTTGATAAGTCGAGCTCCCAGTGGGATTCGATAATAATATACATTGTGGTGAATAGTTTCACTTACTAAACTTCCTTATCATTCACCTATTAACAATCTTAATAAGCCAGTGCAACCAATCTTATCGCAAGGTAGGTAAATTTCTACCAAAAGTCTATGCATCGGCCGGGAATCGAACCCGGGCCGCCCGCGTGGCAGGCGAGCATTCTACCACTGAACCACCGATGCTTCCAGATTTTGGTAGAACAATATATCATTCATATTGTGACGACCTTGTGTAATTACCTGTCATCTTTATGAAATATTAAAGATTGATGGTAGCGTTTTACCTTGTCCTCAGTGTCGCTTTCTAGAGCGCTGACATTCATAAAGTCTCTGTTTCATAAATTCTATAAGAAGGTCATATCCATCTACATCTAGAGGTTACGTCATTTCAGTTGACTATCACACGACGGTGTATACTAATGTATATGTGCTGATTAAAGGTATACGTTTATTCACGGGTTTTTAAAATAATTATGAGTGTGTAACTCGTCATTCGACGCTCCAGTTTTGAGGTTTGATCTGGCTGGTTAAATAGGTTTATATTGTGTCTATGGAGTTTGGAGAGGACTAAGTAAATTATATATATTTACCCCGTCGTCATTAGGTTAACAAACAGTGTAAATATATTGTAAAATGTGATTATAAAAGTCCCATCTTTCAATTATGGGAATGTAATAATTAATAAATATTCTCAAAGCATGGGAGTATTAAACAAACTAATGCTAAAACATTTAAACATTATAATCTGTTTCATAATGTTTACTTACTAGTTTGCACGCTATAGTAGGACGCATAGGCTTCTTTCTTAGTGTTAGAGATATACCTTAAATAGCTCAGTGTTAAGGCAACAAAAAAAAGAGGTTTGTTTCTAGTCTTCCGACCGACCCCATTTTTAAGTCTCCGACCCTAAACTTTTTAGGCAACCCGACCTTATTATTAAGGCTCCGACCCTAATATAATAAAATAGGCAACCAAAAAACTTGCAGCAACTTTGCATTTCTGCAGGTAAGAATGTTCTAGGCCCATTCTCTATATGTTCATGTGTTGGTGCGCTTTAAATCCAATTCAATTCCATTGTTTTTGAGAAATCTCTACCTTTTACCTAATATCATGTATTACAAAGATTAAAAGCGTACAATTGTCCTATACAATGATGCAATTCTTTCAAAGCATGAGCATTTCTACCAAAAGTATTGCATCGGCCGGGAATCGAACCCGGGCCGCCCGCGTGGCAGGCGAGCATTCTACCACTGAACCACCGATGCTTGATTTTTATCTCGTCAATTGACGTTTCATATTTCGTGTAACCCTATTAACTTGCATTTAATCGTATGGTAACGATATGCCCGTCATACGATCTGACTGGTTGTTGAACTTGGCCAGATATTATGACCGTTACAATTATCAAAAAGTTTCATCAAGAACGGATTCTAAATATTAAAGATATTGATCGGAAACGAAAGTGACGACGGACTGACAAAAGGGCTGACAGAACGATGAACGGAATTGCAAAACCAGTAGTCCTCCGCCCTTGACCTTGGATAATAAACATGGCCATTTTCATCGGATTCTTCAAATAGTCGCAGCTATAGGTCGCTACGCTCCCTCACTTTCGTTTTTCTAATGGTGAAGATTTCTCTTCAAAGCCTCTATCCTATACATATGTTATCATTATGAAATGTGTAGGTCAGTTTCTATCATTATGAAATATGCATCGGCCGGAAATCAAACCCGTGCTTCCCGCGTGGCAGACGAGCATTCTAACCCAGTGAACCACCGATGCAGGGTGATTTACAAATCAGTCTTTCAAACTTTAGAAACTCGCATAGAAAAACGGGTGTCCCGTAATTGCTGTGAAATTCCACTCTTATCAAGTGACGCATTTAGGCAATAAGGTTAAATAAACACAGGAACTGTAGTCGGGTAGTCTGATTCTGCAAATAATAAAAAATAAATAAAAGAAATTGGCCATTTTTCCTACTAAATTTGAATATTTGCGACTCTGTGTCTCATTTTGTATCTTTCCAAAATAGTTTAAAAAAAATATTAATGATATAAAGGGGCGTGTGGAAATGCTATAATAAAGTATTTAAATGTTTAACATATTTTATAAATTATTAGATATAACAGTTACATCCTCACCTAATCGTAGCCTTGAAAATAATAATAATAAAAATATACTTTAAATATTAGCTGCCACCCACCCCTCACCCACCTCCCCATTAATTTTCATTTTGTCATTTTGTTATCATGTTTATCATAACACCGCGTATGCAAACGTGGAAACGTGGCTCCATCGTAAATTGAGTGTCAGAATGCAATTCTGCAGGTAAGACGGTTCTAGACCCATTCTCCATATTTTATCTTGATGTAAATGGAGGATGAGCCTGGCACGTTCAATCTTGTTAGGCGCCATATAACCTTTCATGTGTTGATGCGCTTTAAAATCCAATTTAATTCAATTATTTTTGAGAAATCTCTACCTTTCACCTAATATCGTGTATTACAAAGATTAAAAATGTAAAATTGTCCTATTAAACCAGGCCTATGCAATTGTGCAGCGGCCTAATTCTTTCAAGCACGAACATTTCTACCAAAAGTATGTGCATCGGCCGGGAATCGAACCCGGGCCGCCCGCGTGGCAGGCGAGCATTCTACCACTGAACCACCGATGCTTGATTTTTATCTCGTCATTGACATTTCATATTTCGTCTAACCCTATTAACTTGCATTTAATCGTATGGTAACGATATGCCCGTCATACGATCTGACTGGTTGTTGAACTTGGCCAGATATTATGACCGTTACAATCATCCTAAAGTTTCATCAAGAACGGATTCTAAATATTAAAGATATTGATCGGATGTGCATTTTCATCGGATTCTTCAAATAGTCGCTGCATTAGGTCGCTACGCTCCCTCACTTTCGGTTTTTTAATGGTGAAGATTTCTCTTCATAGCCTCTATCCTTTACATATGTTATCATTATGAAATGTGCATCGGCCGGAAATCAAACCCGTGCTTTCCGCGTGGCAGACGAGTGTTCTACCCCAGTGAACCACCGATACAGGGTGATTTGCAAATCAGTCTTTCAAACTTTTGTGTAATTCGCATAGAAAAACGGGTGTCCCGTAATTCCTATTTAGGCAATAAGGTTAAATAAACACAGGAACTGTAGTCGGGTTGTCTGATTCTGCAAATAATAAAAAATAATAAAAGAAATTGGCCATTTTTCCTACTAAATTTGAATATTTGCGACTCTGTGTGTCATATTGTATATTTCCAAAATAGTTTAAAAAAATATATTAATGATATAAAGGGGCGTGTGGAAATGCTATAATAAAGTATTTAAATGTTTAACATATTTTATAAATTATTAGATAGTTACATCCTCACCTAATCGTAGCCTTGAAAATAATAATAAAAATGTACTTTAAATATTAGCTGCCACCCACCCCTCACCCCCACTCCCCATTCATTTTCATTTTGTCATTTTTTTATCATGTTTATCATAACACCGCGTATGCAAACGTGGAAACGTGGCTCCATCGTAAATTGAGTGTCAGAATGTTCTGCAGGTAAGACGGTTCTAGACCCATTCTCCATATTTTATCTTGATGTAAATGGAGGATGAGCCTGGCACGTTCAATCCTGTTAGGCGTCATATAACCTTTCATGTGTTGGTGCGCTTTAAAATGCAATTAAATTCAATTATTTTTGAGAAATCTCTACCTTTCACCTAATTTCATGTATTACAAAGATTAAAAGCGTAAAATTGTCTTATTACACCAGTTCTATACAGCGGCCTAATTATTTCAAAGCACGAGAATTTCTACCAAAAATATGTGCATCGGCCGGGAATCGAACCCGGGCCGCCCGCGTGGCAGGGCATTCTACCACTGAACCACCGATGCTTGATTTTTGACTCGTCAATTGACGTTTCATATTTCGTCTAACCCCATTAACCTACATTAATTTTAATCGTATGGTAACTATATGCCCGCCATACATCAGTTGTATAAACTGTGATAAAAGTTAACACAAGTAGAGTGTATTCTATGGAACACCGCAGGGATTATGATGAACATATCATTTAAACCGAGCACATGCTCAAGTAAAGCGTTCAACACTCATCGTTTACTTTCAGTTTAAACATGAACAAATAAATATATTTGAATATATACTTAACGCCATTAAAAGTGAGTTTTTTTTATTTTGTGTTTATTTCCAAGATCGATTGTAGTGTTAGAAATTATAGATATTCTTTATTACCTCCAAGTGTGGAGAGACATACATATAATATATACAAATGTAGCATGAAATGTGAAAATATGGTTAAACAAATGCATGTGAAAGACACAATTATTATTGGAGATGGAACGTGTTTTCTTGCATACCGGACAAGGAAATCCGTCATTTTACCGGGGCTAGATATTTCCATCTCACTCTAGGGTCGAGATAAAAGCCACGCGCGCACCAACATACGGTATACAGGAAACCATGCAAAACGTTAGTAGCTGGCGGGTCAACGCACAACATGTCTCTGATATGCAAGCAAAAGAATCTATCGTGGGTATTCAGTTCAGATAGGGAATTCCAACCCTCGGTATTAGTGTTTTAGTTTGAACCTCGGCAGAGCTTCAGTTCCGATTAAAAAACTCAAGTAAAGCGTTCAACACTCATCGTTTACTTTCAGTTTAAACATGAACAAATAAATATATTTGAATATATACTTAACGCCATTAAAAGTGAGTTTTTTTTATTTTGTGTTTATTTCCAAGATCGATTGTAGTGTTAGAAATTATAGATATTCTTTATTACCTCCAAGTGTGGAGAGACATACATATAATATATACAAATGTAGCATGAAATGTGAAAATATGGTTAAACAAATGCATGTGAAAGACACAATTATTATGGGAGATGGAACGTGTTTTCTTGCATACCGGACAAGGAAATCCGTCATTTTACCGGGGCTAGATATTTTCATCTCACTCTAGGGTCGAGATAAAAGCCACGCGCGCACCAACATACGGTATACAGGAAACCATGCAAAACGTTAGTAGCTGGCGGGTCAACGCACAACATGTCTCTGATATGCAAGCAAAAGAATCTATCGTGGGTATTCAGTTCAGATAGGGAATTCCAACCCTCGGTATTAGTGTTTTAATTTGAACCTCGGCAGAGCTTCAGTTCCGATAAAAACTCTTATAACTCGGGTTGGAATTCCCTATCTTCGCCGGATAACCATGGCCGATTCTTGTATTCTTGCATACCGGATAAGGTTATCCACGTTTTACATGAGGGATGGAATATAAGAATATTTTTTTTTAGTTTTTGGAATATACACAGTCTATTTAATTAAGTATATAGCGTATTTCTGTTGAATGAGAAGCCATTATATTTTTCTATAATGAAAACGAATTGTTTAAAGACACATTAAAGAATGAAATCAAATTTCTTTTAAAACTGAAATATAATTCAATAATTAAGATCTATTTCCATCATATAAAATATCGGCTATGGAGCATTGCCTTGAAAGTTTTGCAGACATATGTATACTGAAAGGAAAAAGAAACGTGACACGGGAATTTCCACTATATATATTGTATATACAATATGCTGCTGTTAATCGAATGGTACATGGCTACGTAAGATCATTCCTTTCGGAAAAAAGACTAAAACAACACGTAACACAGCAAATAGTATTCCTGTAAAGTTTCATTATTGACAGAGTACGCGTTTGGCGCAAACTTAGGATGCAAACATTTGCAAACTCTTTACGTAAATACAGGACTGAACTGGCTTAATCTTTTAAAGGGGAACTTCAGCATTTATGAATGTCACAACGTGTACTGTGATTAAAACGTCTAGAACATCACATTTGTGTCTTTAACTATCTGCAGCTTTTTTGTTTACAAAACATCTTGGAATTTCCTTGGAATATATTTTAAATAAGTGTGCAGTATATACAATATATAGCGGAAATTTCCGTGTCGCGTTTCTTTTTCCTTTCAGTATATAACTAAAGTAACTGCATCTGAACGCTTTACTACAGTGTTCGAATGCTTCCCCATAGCACGGAAACGTTTTACTAGAGCACTGGAACGCTTCCCAAACCCATCAATATAGCACGCAAACCCATAAATAAAGCATGTGAGCCCATTAATAATGCATGCGAACGCTGTAAAAGCAGTAAAAAACATTAGTAGAGCACGGGAACTCTCTACAAGGTCCTGTGAACACGTTAAATAGTTTCTTCAATAAACAATAAAGTTTATATATTTTTTGATACGTTTTATTTCTCTGACTTTTATAGCCAGCCTTACCTTGCATGTTAAACCAACGCTAAGCATAAGCAATTACAATTAAAAGGGCATGATAAATAGGCAAAGAATAAAACCTTTTTCGAGAATGACATATCCCAAGAGTCTCTATATCTGCTTTGTGCTGCGTGCTTTCTCGTTCTTTGAACACTAGTCATATTTCAGTTGCTGTTTCAATGGGTATGTGCGATAGAGGATATGACTTATGAAAGTTGAACTCGGTCATATGTGTTCACTCTTGGAGACTTTATTTCAGTACTTAGAGTGGATGGAAAGTGGCAGGGTGCGGTTTTTGGAGAAATGTCTGGTACCAGGAAAAAACAATACACTGATGTTCAAACGTTGTCTGTGGGATATCGGCGACAGCTCCGAGGCAGTCTGGCAATATGGCAAGGTTTGGTATTATAATGTATTACCAGAAATGTGACGGGTATATGGCAATGGTTGGTATTATAATGTATAACCAGCAATGTGACGGGTATATGGCAATGGTTGGTATTATAATGTATAACCAGCAACGTAACGGGTATATGGCAATATTTGGTATTATAATGTATATCCAGGAATGTGACGGTTATATGTCAATGTTTGGTATTATAATGTATATCCAGCAATGTGACTGTTATATGTCAAGGTTTGGTATTATAATGTATAACCAGCTATGTGACGGTTATATGTCAATATTTGGTATTATAATGTATAACCAGCAATGTGACGGGTATATGTCAATGTTTGGTAATATAATGTAAATCCAGCAATGTGACGGGTAGATGGGATAATCAAGAGTTAATTATGTCTGCGAAGAGATCGCGTCATGGTCTAGTGGTAGAGCGTCCGCCTCTCATACGGGAGAGATTGGTTCAAACCCCGACTGGGTCAATACTTCATAAACATACTACTTAGTCTAGTAGCTCCCTTGCTTGAAGTTCAGCATAATACTATAGGACTGATAGGTCCGGTGTCAGCATAATACATCTAGCTATAGGACTGATCGGTCCGGTGTCAGCATAATACATCTAGCTATAGGACTGATCGGTCCGGTGTCAGCATAATACAACTAGCTATAGGACTGATCGGTCTGGTGTCAGTATAATGTAACTGGGTGGGGTATCATGCCATGTGTCTACGGCGTGTTAATTCTGTTTGTAAAGTTGAGCATATAGCTCACTGCTACAAGTAACTAATCTAGTTATTAAAAGTGACGTTAACCACATACATACATTTCTTGAGAAAAAAGACTCGCTAAATAGTTCAGCAATCCTCCCTAGGTAATCATGATTTCCATTTGTTTTCACTTCATACGCTATTAATTTCGATAGGATCAAGTATAGACTAGTATTCAGTCCGCAGTGTAGTAATTGGTCCCCAAAATCACACTCATGTTTGCAGGTTTATTAAAAAGTAAGATTATTAAATAACATTAAATTAGAGCTATCTATACAGTCTTTCCTCCTCAAATACAATTAACATGTCGCCAGTTGTCAATCATTTATCCATTTTAACCAATCAAACCAATACTATACCTCCGACAAACAATAGCACGTGCAACAGTATAATAAAGCACGTCAAACTGTATTATAATATACCTTTTGTCAATATACTCCGACATCAACAATAGGGCTGATATATCTAAGTACTGGCGACACGTTAATAAACATGTCGCCAGTTGTCAATCATTTATCCATTTTAATCAATCAAACCAATACTATACCTCCGACAAACAATAGCACGTGCAACAGTATAATAAAGCAGGTGCAACTGTATTATTATATAACCTATTGTCAATATACTCCGACATCTACAATAGGGCGGAGATATCTAAGTACTGGCGTCATGTTAATTGGCTGGAAATTGGCCTTTATAATGATTCCAGTTATACTGAAGGCCATTTCTACCAAAAGAATGTGCATCGGCCGGAAATCGAACCCGGGCCGCCCGCGTGGCAGGCGAGCATTCTACCACTGAACCACCGATGCTTGATAATTATCAGCACCAATTATATTTTCATATTCGGTTTAAACACTTAATTGTATCACTTTATTCTGCTTGTCAAACGTCAATCTGACATTTATGATGTATCATAAGTGATTGATGTATCATAAGTGATATAATAAGATCAATTGCGTACCTCTGCATAGGCACCGTAGGCTCGAGCATATGTCTAATTTTATAAACATATAGGCGCGAGCCTGCCTAATCTTTAGAAAAAATAAAAAGTTCACAAAGTGGAATAAAATTGGAATGGGGAGGGTATTTTCATATTCATGTATGTCTTTCTATAAAACTGAAATATAGGTCAGAAAAACGCACCTTATGCATTCTAACCAGCCCCCGTCCCCACTTTGATCAGTTAAATATCGGGCCTATGCTGTCAGTTGGGCCTAGCTACGTCACTGAAGGTAAAGGAAAACCAGAGAGTATTTGTCAAGGTTTGTTTCTGTAATATTTATATACAGGTACTGAGACAGAAGAAACTCAAGCGACTGTATCTTTCTGCAAGAAATAGTCTTATTTATTTCCAGTATTATACATTCAAATCATTCAAATGTATTCAAATTAGTGTCTGAAAAAGCAGGGCACTCGCATCCTTTATAATGAAGATCATGTTGAGGTCAATATGTTGTGGTGGAGGAATGACCACCCACATTTCCTTGGGTATAACCAGTACTCAACCTTCACAAGGGAACATACATCTAATTAGGATCCGAAGTCCCACCCCCCGCACACCCTCCCCCCACCCGGCATAACTGCGCGAATCATAGTTATAGTCTGTACCTCCCATACAGCTATGATGCGGCCTATGGAAAATACCATAGAGCTGTGACGCGGCCTATAGAAAATACCATAGAACTATGACGCGGCCTATGGAAACTACCGTAGAGCTGTGACGCGGCCTATAGAAATACCATAGTGGAAACTACCATAGAGCTGTGACGCGGCCTATAGAAAATACCATAGAACTATGACGCGGCCTATGGAAACTACCATAGAGCTGTGACGCGGCCTATAGAAAATACCATAGAACTATGACGCGACCTATGGAAACTACCATAGAGCTGTGACGCGGCCTATAGTAAATACAGAGAGCTATGACGCAGCCTGTGGAAAATACCATAGAGCTATGGCGCGGCCTATGGAAAATACCATAGAGCTGTGACGTGGCCTATAGAAAATACCATAGAACTGTGACGCGGCCTATGGAAACTACCATAGAGCTGTGACGCGGCCTATAGAAAATACACAGAGCTATGACGCGGCCTATGGAAAATACCATAGAGCTATGACGCGGCCTATACAACTATCATAGTGCTATGACGCTGCCTATAGAGAATACCATAGGGCTATGACGCGGCCTATAGAAAATATAGACAGGTGTGCGACACGAGACCAGGCAGGTTAAAGTTTTATGAAAGTGGGCATAATTCTGACAAAATGAAAGTCAGAGTTATTGGACATCCTCACGTATTGCCTGCTAAACCTGTATTGCCACACGTTCATGTAAAACGAAACGCGTAAGATAAAGATATCACGCAGATATAATCATTGTTTTGTAACGACTGTACGTCTTCAGTCATGCTTTTGTTTTCCTTTCGAAATATCTCGCTCGTTTAAACCTACGTTCCATATACGAGTATTTCAAAAGTTTTATTCATGAAGGTGTGGTATTTAAGTCTATTGAAATACAATAGGTTTTGTATGCAGGAATCACGTGAAATCTCCCCGGAAAGGGATGATGGAGTGATGAGGGTGAAAATAAAGACACACAAAATAAATATAAATAAATAGATCAATAGGATATTAAATATATATTATAAACTGAATCAAGACCACGCAAAGATGTGTCTTCACTTTAGGACACACGTTAAATAGACCAAAAATAAATTATACATCAAGGGAACGTAACATTACGAAAGAGATTATAAAATATATATTTTAATATTAAATAAATAGTAACTCTTCTTCAAATTTTCGAACACTTGTTCTTTTTATAGGGTGATTTTTTTTTTCAATTCTTTTTTTTAAATTGTAGCGTTAAACATTTTGGTGTAATATTAAATCAGTCGGACGTTTTTCAAAATTGCGATATTGTTATTTACCACTAGAACATTAACTTCCTTTCATACATTATTTATACATTATATAAACACGTCAAACTCATTTTTGCTAAAAAAAAAATGCGCCCTAAGCAATACGGTTATGAGTCACTTGTCAGGTAATCAGCCATCATAAAACCTAGAACTACAGGATACAACTAATGAAAGGGACATGTTCATAAAGTGCATGTATTCTAAGTTTGGTAATGTTTTAATCAATGGGGGACCCGCGGCCTTGTCAGAACAGGTCAATGGTTAAGTATAACTTTCGCTGCTTGCTTCTTCTATATAATGGTTTTATTTTATTTCAGGATAGCACATTAATGCACGTGAAAACACAGACATGTGTAACTGCAGAGGACGACGAATCGACACTTCGCCTACAGCCGTGTTCTGAGGACATGAACCAGCAATGGGACTGGTCAATGCTGTGATGGACATGATGGAATACAGTGATTTATAATTAAGACAGCTTTATCGTCAAAAATGTTAATTAGTCGAAATTGTCGAATTGTTCGTTTCGACAAATGATAAATTATCAGATCGCGAGAGTTAGTTTTAACACTGTTTTCCATTAGTGGCAATATGTATACATGTATCAAAACATAAGTATATTTGAATATAGAAGCGAAACAGAAATGGAGAAAAGCAAAATAGTAAATGAATGGAGAAAATACAAAAAAGAAGAGCTCAGTAATTGATTATTTGATTCTTTAATTGATAAGTTGATTGATTATTGGATTTACACCAGTATGTGATTGGTTGATTGATTGATTGATTGGATACTCGTCATATTTTACGAGCATGAAGAGATGAATGATTATATTAATATATAAATGAAAATATGCATTAATAAACATTTTGAACTAGCGTTATGCATACAATTGATTGAAGGGAAATGACCCTATCATGTCGTGCTTTGGGATGACACGCGAGTAATGTTATCTTAGTCCCATAACATATTGAATAACAATAATTATTGTATTTTCATCGATGAAAGATTGGGATTTCTCAGTGAAAGAATATTCATAATCACTACATATTATTAACTAACTCCAAGCACAAAAATAACTAACTGTGACGCTGAGTTATGACGTCAATAATGTGGTGCTGACGTATAGAGGAAAACATCCATGAATTATTGACATTATGTATTAAAGGGACACAAGCTAACTTTGAAATTGTTATCAAAATTAATATTAGCATCCCGATATCATGTTAACCATAAACATGCTTGCATATAGTTAAATAAAAGTATTAGTTTTCGTTTTTCGTTGTCATTCCACCTGAGGTTTATATATATAATTGGTAGTGCAATATATTTGACAGTCGGTAATATGCAAATACAATTCAATTATTTTATTCAGCATAAACATCATACATTGAATTGAATTAATGATTTGCAAATATGAAAGTTATTTAGAAATAATTGAAGTCACTCGAACATTTCGATAATACAAACAATGTGATTAGTTAAAGGCCAATCATATGATCAATTAAAGCTACATTCATTTTTCAATGAACTGTACAAAGAACTACTTTCATCCGCCATTCATAGAGTGCAATAAAACAACAGCAACCTGTATTTATTCTAATAATTTGTTTCACTAAATTAAGAAAATAAGTACTTTTAGGATAGTAATTGCAATTATAAGGGTTTAATGTTTTTTTTATCTGCGTTCATCGGAAAATAACTGCAATTGTCTCATCACACAGTTTAACATAATGCCCTTTTAAAGGAATCAAGATTGCCGCGTTTCCCTTCAATCATTGTTAATGTTAATGAACTGTACATTTGCCGCTATTGTGGATCATTATGGTGAAAATATTGGATATCAAATTGGTAAACTACAATTACATGTATGGAAGGGTTGACACGTGAGTTAGCCGCATTGCATTGATTTTAATATATTAAAGGGACAATGTCCGTAACTTTTACTTATAAAACACACACTAATTACGTTCACAAACATTACACACTAAACGTTATTGAATATTTACTAATTAAAAGCAAGATTGGTACAAAAATGTACCGCTTCGTGCGTTTGAACTAAAATTACTCTCGCGTGTAATAATAGTGAGCGCGCAATAGTCGATGTTGCTCCCAACTGAGCTGAACGGGCATGATAGTCACGGGATCAGCAGAAAGGGGAAATAGGTCCCACATTATTTACAAATAATAATTAAAACTCTTTTTTTTTTTTCAAACTACATACTTCTTTGGGTCTATGCTCATGTTTTCATGTATACATGTCACTGAATAAAAGTCAGACAGTTATTTGGTCATGCTCAAGTTATGCTCAATATCTGCTTACTTACGGACAGTGTCCCTTTAACATAATATCGTATGTTCACATGTATGTAATGTGTATGTATCATGTAATTACGATTTTAAATGAATAAAAAAAAGAGTCTTGAAATTATATATAATAGTATGTACATATATAAGAGTTTCCTATTTTTAGCGCTTTACTTTGATGTTTTTCGAAAGGAAAATGAGCAACTTTCTAATTTAAAGATCATATGCACATTAATAAATGAAATAATGATTTTAACAGCCAATGTGAAAACACGATTTGATAGGTCTTGTAAAATCAGCGTTACGGATTAACACACATTAACTACCAAAACTACAGAGACCTACGGCGAGAGACCGTGTACGAGATCAACGCATCGACGAGACCAGCAACCAACGCGAGAAACGGCCAGGCTAGAGAGATTAATGACAACTCTGCGCAGAACATGCAGCGGATATTCCCGCAGTCTATCTACCAGCGTAAACTAATGATGGAACTGGTTGCCCTACTGTCAGAATATTCCCCCTCTCCCCTCCCCTCATCCCTGCACTCGCCCCAAGGAACTACGTAAGACAACGACTTGCTGCCACCAAATTACACCCTAGGGATAATAATTTTCACAATTTACACATTTTCAAATTTACACAATATCAGACTGTCGCAAGATGACCCTAGTGGTTGGGACTAACTTAGGAAAGAATCAATGTTGGTGACTGCATTTACATACGTTTAATGCAACTTTTAAAATATGTTAAATGTATATACAAATATCAAAGAAAAACAAGCGAATACACAGATGAAAAATGAAAAATACTGTTCTCATGAACGTATAAGACGTTTGTAGTATTATCACGACTACTGAATACGTCGACTGTCTATAGAGGACACTAAAGTGTTGTTGAAGTTACAACAATGTTTATGATCAGTAACGTTACAAAGAATTATGATGCGCGTGACTCGATGAACATGATGCGCGACTCTTGTCATCAAAGGCCTTCTATAAGGGTTGATGATGCGATGAATAGCCTCCAGCGAGGTTTTCTGATGACGGACCAGACACGTGTCCCGGTGGTGGTTGCTCTATGAACACCTGACCGTGTTGTCCAGGTACGGGACCGTCTACACCCGCTCATTACGTTATGCGCCGAATCACCTAAAGGGCCTACACACCCGAAAAGCTTAGCTCCACTCCGGGAGGCTAAGGCTGTACTGATACATACCGTTAGACGTTGGTTCATTAACACAACAGTCTTATACAATCATCGTTACACAAACAAATCATTATCTAGTAAATATATGTCAGTCTAATTATGATATGTAGCAATGTATACGTATTCTACAACACCATTTATACGCATCGGTATATATACAGGTATATCATCTCACCGTTAACCGACGCACCTAATATACAACGCTATCAATTTAATCTTGTTTTACTGTTAATGATCAGCTACTATAACTCTATCTAATACAGTTAAGTAAAACGTCTCCCCGCGCTTGCAATCAGTACTGTTATTCATTCGATCTTTGGAGATCGCTGAGCCCGATACTTATATTTAGTTATCGGTGGTACATTGTCAATTTCTTTTGTTTTCTTACTTAATTTTTGATTCGGTGGTTCCACTACTCCGGCCGATAAAAGGCTGTTGATATTGTTTAACCACTTATAGGATATGTTGTCTGCTTTTTAATTTAGTCTTTTGGCTGTTACTTGTGATACGCAGGCTTCATAACCGCTGCTCCCAACTAAATTCCATTATGTTTATTTCGCCCTTCGGAGCATTTAATTTTATTAGATACCGGGACCATACGCCGTACGACACGAGGAAGCAAATAACTCCATGACCACCGCCGTATGCATGCCATCTTCGGGATGGTTAAAATTGTGTACTATTGGTTTTATTAATATTGAGTTCTGCTCAACCCGGGGCTTGAGGGCGTGAGCGGTAGCTAGCATATTACACTACCGCTCATGAACAGTCTCAATCAAACCGAGACCGCAATATTTCGTATGTGTCGTGCTCGGCTGTTTCCAAAGGTCCATTATCATACTTTTTTTTTTCATATGCTAGTTGTATCAAGTTAATGTTTGAGAAACATATACAGTTGACCGGATGTAACAAATGTACAATAACATTTCATAAAATATATATACTGACCACATATTGCCTGCGAATATCACTCTTTCTAAACGACTGCTCGAAGCAAATTTCCCCGTCCACTACTGGAAAATGCACTTTATAACCCAACGTTCCGCCCATACAATCATTTCCCACGTTCATTCAGTGACACACGTGGCAACAGACGCAATTTTCACATTTACACGAAAGGACACTTAAACAATTGTGCCCTTTAGAGAGATAATTTGTAAAATACCTATACTTGTACATGCATTAACCATAACGTACATATACACTTATTAAACGACCCTCTAACAACGATATAAAAAGTCTCGCTTTCTAATGCCACCTGAATATATCATGCAAATGATGATATGTTTCAACTGAACAATGGATCAGCATGTGACTGACAGATGTCGTCTTGTTCTTTTATTTGGAATGTTTACAAGAGCTATGTACGACCAATACGCTTTCGAAGACCATTTTGTTACACAGATCGAAAGGCAACTTTTATCTCGAATCTCATGTATCAACCCATTCCATTCTGTACATTTTAATGAAAAAAAGGGTAATATCTCAAACTTTAATATTGCTTTTTGTGTAAAGGTAGAAACAACAGTCGAACGGAAAATGTAGCACTTACGGCTGTAGCCAACCAAAAAATTACAACAGAAACTATTACAATGGTAATTAAAAACACAGTATGCGATAAAACAAACATAAATGTGTTGACACAGGGTGTAACCTCTTTGAGTCGGTCAGTGGCTGAAAAGGTCGATCAGTGGCTGAAAGGCCGCTGATTCTTTACACCAGGTTCTATGGTGCACAAAACATAATAAAACGTTAAAATATCCCAAGTTAAAATAACCCATTAAGTTGCCAGAAATATTCAACTGATTTGCTATTGACACCATAGTATGTTAAAGTGACACACGGAAATCTTGATTTTTTAAAAATCTCGGCGTCCCGTTAGTTGTCTTTCATAACCTGCATTAGTTCAATCATTAATACCAATTATTAGAATCGTTTTGACTTACTAATCACTATATATTACATTGTATTAATAATGTATATTTAAAATTTGGTAGAATAACGAAGACAATTGAAATCTCAAATTTTATTTAATTATAGGCAAGCAGTTTTAAAGTCAAAATGGTAAGATTTATGAATCGAGGTACTAATTTTAATACTGGATATAAAATTTAAGATTGCCATGTGTCCATTTAAAAGAATTTTAGGGGAAAAGGACTCTTAACCTTAAATGTATAATACAATGAATGTCCTCGTAAACCTTAAGTGTTGTCTGACCCAATTAAGTGTGTCAATTGCTCAACCACCATGAGTTGGGCGTCTTATTCCAACTTTCTTTTAGTGGTACTTATACTGTAAGGGTTTGAAGAGGTACGAGTTTCCTTTATATCTTACTTTTTTTTTGAAAAATGTTATAGCAGGCATAATACCAAGCGTAGATCTATGGGATTCTGCACATCCCCAACTAAAATTTGTCATAGGCGATTGTCCATGAATGATCATTATCTGACATCCTGACATTTAAGTAAATGTGACATTCTGCTATTCCTAATCAGACAGTTTTGTATTTGCGTTAAAAATGCATTACATGCATACTATAATTTCCGAGCACTGTTACCAGTTATATGTGTGTAGTTGTGGTTTCGGTATGGGTTACCACCTAACGACTTCAATCCGCCTATGTACATGATGTAAGCCATTGAAAAATGTATATATACGAGTACGGTGCGTGCTTTTTCCAGTTGCACATATTCCATAATATTATATCGAAACACGATCATTTGTAAGAACAGTTTACTTTATCTGCAAAAATACAAAATGAAAATATTTATTTGCGAGTTAAGTGTTTTGTTGTGGTTGTTTTCACGCCATTGCAATGGAACGAGGATAGATGATTTACAGAAAAAGATCTACGGCTTGGAAACTTCGTTAGATCAGGTAACGCTTTTTGTTCTCCGAAAACAATTCATGTTGCTCTGATGTGTTTTGATCGTTTCAGTTTATATTAGGCCTTTTTCTGTTTTATTTTAGGGTCTAATTTCAACTATATATATTTATAAACTCATTAATGATTTAATTACGAGTATGCATTTAGTACTTAAGAAAAAAATGTATTAACACAACTGGAATGACAGTAGAAAGCTTTGTTTGACTTTAGATCTGTTACCCCCACCCACTTTTAAGACTATCTGAGCCTACTTCCCAGTTCTGATATAAGGTACATGTTAAATTACTACTATTAATGATAGTAATAAAAAAACAATACTATTAAACTTTAAAACTGTGCATGTATATGTATGTTAAAATAAAACATTGGATTATAAATTTACTAAACCCTATATATATATAAAATCCATGATATATCCGCAGAAGAAAAAGCAGATACATCTGTATTTTCAGGATATCAAAATTCTACGAGACACCGTAGAGATCAACACCAACGAGATTCGAAAGTTTGGCGCACTGATAAACGAAACTGTTTCACGCCTGACAGATATAAATGTATTAAGTAAATATGCCAGCGTGATAACGAACCACAGCAGTACAAGTTCAGGAGAGAACGCTGATAAAACAGCATCGTTTGAAATGAAACGTATAGGAGAAGACGTTGACAGGGTAAAAAGGGCGTTTTCTAATGAAAAGAAGTATCTCCACAAAGAAGTTGAATTTGTAAAAAGTGAAATAGTAACAAACCTTAATAAAACGCTTGACACTGTTACAAGACTTTTGAATAAACAGGACGATAGTATTAACATTTTGGAGAAGGAAATGGAGAAGAAAATGTCAGATTTCAAAGAAGAAACAATAGTTAATATATCAATGAAGCTGGATTCTCTTCAGTCAGTCTTAACTGAAGATCACACACGTTTATCGTCTTCGGTTGCAACCCAGCTTGAACAGATTATGAATAAAATGGAACAAATGGAATCAAAGACTGCTGAACAAAAAGACTCATGTGACGGAAATGTTAACAAATTAACAGTTGCGACACAAGACATACGTGCAAGTATTGATCAAGTAAAAAATATTAATAATAAGATACTGACGATTGTACTACAGACAGAAGATGTAAGACTTACATCCACGGGATCCGTCGCCAAAGCAGGAATCCTTCAAGTAAAAGTTAACGGTCAGTGGGGGACGGTATGCAATGATGAATTTGATAGTAATAACATAGGTGCGACTGTAGTGTGTAAGCAGCTAGGGTTCACATCTGGAATATATACATCCTATGGTACGGGCCATGGTCCTATATGGCTTGATGGCGTACAGTGTAGCGGCAGTGAGTCACATATCTTTGATTGCCCAAGCCAACCAATTGGTGATCATAACTGTGGTCACGATGAAGATGTAGGAGTTAGATGTTCGTGATAACATGATACGCATAATTGTAGTCACAGTGACGAATTGTCCGTTCATAATCGGCATATGTTTGAACATCGTTTAAAGGAAAAATTAGCGTTATGGCTTTTGTTCATTGCTAATACTAATATATATTATACTAATTATTCCAGATGCATTCGAGACAAATTAGTAAATATTTCAGACATATTAGTAAATATGTATTATTCCATTTCTAGATTTATATGTATTTTGAAAATATATTTTAGCTGTGGCTGTCATCTTAAATGTTTATGGTCAACCTGATTTTTGTACATGGAACCAACTAGACATCATGAGCAACATTCATGTAATGTTTCATTAACATCCATCAAGCTGTTTCTAGAAAGAACACCTGCCAGCTTGATAAACTGAAGTATTGATTATTACCTTTAAGACAAATAGGAATTAGACAATGATGATCTTGTTTATTTCCTTCTCAGTGCCATGTGTTGCTTTTATTATGGATTTAGTAGTTAATCTCATCTTTGAATTTGTTTTTTGTTTCTGTGTGTGTTTGTGGTTGGCTGTCGTCCTTGAATGCTGCTTTTCCTGTTCAATTTTTATATTCCATAATATTCCATAATTCTATAAAGAATGGATGAATACCTTATTTTCTACAAAAGTGGATTCTTGTATTTGCCTTATATGTTAATTAATTATCTAATCTACTATTTGGCAGTCCCTATAGTACCAACAGTATGTCAGTGTTTGGTATTATAATGTATAACTAGAACGAATTGACGTAAAATACCCGCGTTTTATTCACACAGGTCACTTACCCCCTCGCCCCCCCCCCCCCACCCCAACCACCCCCACACCCACCCATCATCTGGTTGAATTCCGTTCAGCGGTTTAGGAGGAGATGCGGTAACTGACAGACGGACAAACGGGGGCGATTTTAATATACCCTTTTTTTCCCCCAAAACGTGGGTATAACCAGCAATGTGACGGGTATATGTCAATGTTTGGTATTGTAATGTATACCCAGCAATGTGACGTGTAGATGGGATAATCAAGTGTTAATTATGTCTGCGAAGAGATCGCGTATTGGTCTAGTGGTAGAGCGACCGCCTCTCATACGGGAGACGTTGGTTCAATCCCCGGTTGGGTCAATACTTCATAAAAATAGTACTTAGTCCTTGCTTGAAGTTCAGCATAATACAATTAGCTATAGGAGTGATCGGTCCGGTGTCAGTATAATGTAACTGTGTTGGGTATCATGCCATGTGTGGTATTTCTGTGTGGCAGTGCTATAAAGTTGAGGATATAGCTCACTGCTACAAATTACTAATCTAGTTATTAAAAGTGACGTAACCACATACATACATTTCTTGAGAAAAAAGACTCGCTAAATAGTTCAGCAATCCTCCCTCGGTAATCATGGTTTCCATTTGTTTTCAGTTCACCTTCATACCTTGTAATTTCGATAGGATCAAGTATAGACTGGTACTCAGTCCGCAGTGTAGTATATTAGTCCCCATAATCACACTCATGTTTGCAGGGTTATTAAATAGTAAGATTATTAAACAAGCAAGGTTTTACGCAAGCGTAAAATAGCTGCCGAGAGACAATAATATATCAAGTCAGGGGTGTTAAAACAATATTGAAAAAATAAACGTTGTCACTGAGACATAAACACGCGAAGACAGTTTTTTCTTACTTAGGCACTTCCTCGGCAATAACACGGCGCCTCGATCAACTGCGCTATGGAGGTGTCGCTAATATACATATTATAGTTATGATTACATGCTACAGTTCAGTAGACTGGTTTACGAAAACGTCATTTCAGCAAGTGAAATGGTAACCTTTCAACATTACAAAATATGTGTTTATACCATTCAAGTTTTTCAGACGAGTTCTCTGGGAATTTAAGTTGTAAAGCATGCTTATTGCCACTTACACGAGTCACAGTCTGTTAACCATAGACAGATATAAAACCCATATAAGGGTCAGCTGCCTTTGGCAACTGAATAACATTAAATTAGAGCTATATATATAGTCTCTCCTCCTCAAATACAATTGGCTGGAAAATGGCATTTATAATGATTCCATGCTACCGTTTTATTGAAGACCATTTCAACCAAAATAATGTGCATCGGCCGGGAATCGAACCCGGGCCGCCCGCGTGGCAGGCGAGCATTCTACCACTGAACCACCGATGCTTGCTAATTATCAGCAGCAATTAAACTTTCATATTCGGTTTAAACACTTAATTTTATCACTTATACGAAATATCATATTCTGCTTGTCAAACGTCAATCTGACATTTCGGATGTATCATAAGTGATATAATAAAATCAGTTGCGTACCTCTGCGTAGGCACTGTAAGGTCGAGCCTTTGTCAAATTTTAGAAACATATACTCTAGTCTCGAGAAAAAAATAAAAAGTTCATGACAAAGTGGAATAAAATTTGAATGAGGAGGGTATTTTCATATTATTACATTTTCATTGGTGAAAGATCGGGATTTCTCAGTGAAAGAATACTCATAATCGCTAAATAGTATTAACTAACTCCAAACACAAAAATAACTAACTGTGACGTTGAGTTATGACGTCAATAAAGTGGTGCTGACGTCGACATCATCCATCGATAACGTTCAATAAAGCGAAGAATTTCGGTTAAAATCATGCACAAACTGACTTAAAACGTAATAAACAGATTATTTAACAGCTGTGTTCGATTATAGGAAAATCCTTCACACGATGGTAGACGTGTTTTGTTTTTCACAGACTCAGCTCGTTCGTGAAAATAACCAAACGTCTACCATCTCGTAAAGGATGTCCCTATAATCGATCCCAGCAGTTAAATAATCTTTATTTCATGTTGTCTATCTATAAATCTGAAATACAGGTCAGAACAACGCACCATATACATTCTAACCAGCCCCCGCCCCCACTTTGATAAGTTAAATATCAGGCCTATGCTGTCAATTGGGCCTAGCTTGAAGGAAAAGGGAAACAAGAGAGTATGTATTTGTAAAAGTTTGTTTTTGTAATATTTATTTAGGGATATACAAACAATCAAGTGACTGTTTCTTTCTCCAAGAAATAGCCTGATTTATTTCTAGTAGGCCTATTCTACATTCAAATCATTCAAATGTATTCAAATTAGTATCTGAAAAAGCAGGGCACTCGCATCCTTTATAATGAAGAGCATATGGAGTTCAATTTATTGTGGTGGAGGAATGACCACCCACATTTCCTTGAGTATAACCAATACTCAACCTTCAAACCTCCACAAGGGAACATACCAACTTCTAATTAGGATCCGAAGTCCCTACCCGGCATAGCTGCGAGAATCATAGTTATAGTCTGTACCTCCCATATAGCTATGATGCGGCCTATGGAAAATACCAAAGAGCTATGACGCGGCCTATGAAAAATACCATAGAGCTATGACGCGGCCTATAGAAACTACCATATAACTATGACGCGACCTATAGAAACTACCATAGAACTATGACGCGGCCTATAGAGAATACCATAGAGCTATGACGCGGCCTATAGAAAATACCATAGAGCTATGACGCGGCCTATGAAAAATACCATAGAGCTATGACGCGGCCTATAGAAAATACCATAGAGCTATGACGCGGCCTATAGAAACTACTATAGAGGTATGACGCGGCCTAAAGAGGATACCATAGAGCTATGACACGGCCTAGAGAAAATATAGGTAGGTGTGCGACACGACACCATCCTCACGTATTGCCTGCTAAACCTTTAATACCAAACGCCCATGTAAAACGAAACGCGTAAGATAAAGATATCACGCAGATATAATCATTGTTTTGTAACGACTGTACGCCTTCAGTCATGCTTTTGTTTTCCTTTCGAAATATCTGGCTCGTCTAAACCTACGTTCCATATATTTCAAAAGTTTTATTCATGAAGGTCTATTTAAGTCTATTAAAATACAATGGGCTTTGTATGCAGGAATCACGTGAAATCTCGCCGGAAAGGGATGATGGAATGATGAGGGTGAAAATAAAGATTAACAAAATAAATATGAATAAATACATAAGTAGGATTTTAAATATGTATTATAAACTGAATCCAGGCTACGCAAAGATGTGTCTTCAGTTTGGGACACAAGTTAAATAGACCAATAATACATTATACAGCAAAGGAACAGTAAGATTGCGAAAGAGATTATAAAATATATATTTTAAAGTCGGTGGATAAAATATTATTTCTTAGGCAATCTTTTATTATTACTATGTTGATATGGCGTGTACAACTTAAAGTCTTTGCTGTTAGATCTGCGTGTTTGGATAAAAATTCCAGGGCGATTTATTTTTTTCTCAATTTTGTTTAAAAATGTTTTTCCCATTTGTCGGCGTTAAACATTTTGCGTGTAATTTTAAATCACTCGACCGTTTTTCAAAATTGAGATATTGTTATTTACCACTAGAACATTATCTTCCTTTCACACATTATTTATACATTACAAAAACATGTCAAACTCACTTTTGCTAAAAAAAAAAATGAATAAAAAATAAAAATGCGCCCTAAGCAATATGGTTATTCGTCACTTGTCAGGTAATCAGCCATCACAAAACCTAAAACTATAGGATACAATTAATGAAAGTGACATGATCATAAATTGCATGTATTCTAAGTTTTGGTAATGTTTTAATCAATGGGGGACCCGGGGCCTTGTCAGAACAGGTCAGTGGTTAAGTATAACTTTCGCTGCTTGCTTCTTCTATATAATGGCTTTATTTTATTTCAGGATAGCACATTAATGTACGTGAAAACACAGAGGACGACGCATCAACTCTTCGCCTACAGCCGTGTTCTGGGGACAGGGACCAGCAATGGGACTGGTCAATGCTGTGATGGACATGATGGAATACTGTGATTTATAATTAAGAAAACTTTATCGTCAAAAATGTATATTAGTCGAAATTGTCGAAATTCATACATTTCGACAAGTGATAAATCATAAGGTCGCGAGAGTTTTAACACTGTTTTCCATTGGTGGCAATACGTATAGATGTATCAATACATTAGTATATTTGAATATAGATGCGAAATAAAAATGGAGAGAAGCGAAATATAAATGGAGAAAAGCACAATAGAAATGGAGAAAATAAAAAAAAGAAGAGCTGAGTAATTGATTATTTGATTCTTTAATTGATAAGTTGATTGGTTATTGGATTTACATCAGTATGTGATTGGTTGATTGATTGACTGGATACTCGTCATATTATACGAGAATGAACAGATGCATGGTTACATTAATGAATAAATAAAAATACGCATTAATACATTTTGAACTAGCGTTATGCGTACAATTGATAGAAGGGAAATGACCCTATCATGTCGTGCTTTGGGATGACACGCGAGTAATGTTATCTTTGTCCAACAACATATTGAATAACAATAATTATTACATTTTCATCGGTGAAAGTTTGGGATTTCTCAGTGAAAGAATATTCATAATCGCTAAATATTATTAACTAACTCCAAACACAAAAATAACTAACTGTGACGCTGAGTTATGACGTCAGTAAAGTGTTGCTGACGTATGGCATATGGAGGAAAACATCCACGAATTAATGACATTACGTATTAAAGGGACACAAGGTATATCAACATTAATATTAGCATCTCAATTTATAAATCCAGTATCATGTTAACTATAAAACATGGTTGCATATAATCAAATAAAAAGTGTGAGTTTTCGTTTTTCGTTGTTATTCTACCATAGGTTTATATATATATAATCGCTGGTGCAATATATACTGAAAGGAAAGAAACGGACCACGGGAATTTCCGCTATATATTGTATGTACAATATTTTTTTATGCTGCTGTTAATCGAATGGTACATGGCTACGTAAGATCTTTCATTTCGGAAAAAATATTAAAACAACACTTAGCACAGCAAATAGTAGTCCGGCAAAGTTTCATTATTCACAGAGTACGCGTTTGGCGCAAGCTTAGGACGCAAAACTTTGCAAACTTTGCAAACTCTTTACGTTAAATACAATATTACCTGTCGTCACAATTTTAAATGTTTATTGATAACATTATAATGAAAGCTTATTCATGCCTTATATTTATTCAAACCTTAGGCAGTATACTTATGTCATTTCGGTTCATTCATTTAATCGTATGTATTATAACATTATAAACTATAGGTGACTTATAGGCCCATTGGGCCGGATACTATTTATTTCCTTCTATACTATGATTGTATTGTATCACTATAATAAAATATTTACTTACTTACTTACTTACAGTACTGAACTGGCTCAATTTTTCAAAGAGGAACTTCAACGTTTAAGATTTTTTTTTGTTACAACGTGTACTGCGATTAAAACGTCTACAACATCACAGATGTGTTCTTTCTCTCATTAACTGCAACTTTTTTTTTTACAAAACATCTTGGGATTTCCTTGGGATATATAATTGATATAATTAAGTGTGCAGTATATACAATATATAGCGGAAATCCCCGTGGTGCGTTTGTTTTTCCTTTCAGTATAATTGACAGTCGGTAATATACAAACACAACTGGCTGTGAACCATTCTTATAATTCATATTAATGATTTGCAAATACGCAAGTTATGTAGAAATAATTACAGTCACTCGAACATTTCGATAATGCAAACAATGTGATTGGTTAAAGGCCAATCACATGATCACTTAAAGCTAAGTTCATTTTTCAATGAACTGTACAAAGAACAACTTTCATCCGCCATTCATAGATTGTGCATAAAAACAACAGCAACCCGTATTTATTCTTATAATTTATTTCAATAAATTAAGAAAATAAGTACTTTTAGGATAGTAATTACAATTATAAGGGTAATGTATTTTTATCTGCGTTCATCGGAAAATAACTGCAATTGTCTCGACATAATGCCCTTCATGTGTGATGAGGCAATTACAGTTATTACGTTTTAAGGTTTAAACCCTTAAAACTAACGGGACGCCGCGACTTTTATTGAAATCAAGATTGCCGCATGTCCCTTCAATCGTTGTTAATGTTAATTAACTGTACATTTGCTGATATTGTGGATCATTGGTAAACTACAATTGTATGACACGTGAGTAAGACGCATTGTATTGATTTTAATATATTAAAGGGACAATGTCCGTACTTTTAGCTTAAAAAACACTAACTAATTACATTTACAAACATTACACACTAAACGTTATTGAATATTTAATAATTAAATGCAAGATTGTTTAACGGAATTCAATAGCGGTACAAAGAAAGAAGTACCGCTTAGTGCGTTTGAACTCGCAGCCCAAATTAAAATTACACTCGCGGGTAATAATAGTGAGCGCGTAAAAGTCGATGTTTCTCCCAAATGAGCTGATCGGGCTATACATATTGCGCACTACATACTATGTAGACATCTAATGAGCTAATGGAAGTCACGTGATCAGCAGAAAAACGTAAATAAATAATGTGGGTCCCACATTATTTACAAATAATAATTAAAAAAAAAATTCAAACTCACGAATACATTACTACAGACTTCTTTGTGCCTATGCTCATCTTTTCATGTTTACATTTCACAGAATAAAGGTCAGACAGTTATTTGGTTATGCTCAGTATCTGCTTACTTACGGACAGTGTCCCTTTAACATAATATCTTAAAAAGAGTCTTGACTTTATATATAATAGTATGTATACATATATAAGAGTTTCCTATTTAATTGTTTCTAGCGTTTTACTTTGTTTTTTCCGAAAGGAAAACGATCACCTTTCTTATTTAAAGATCAAATGAAAATTATTAAATGAAAGAATGATTTTTACATCCAATGTAAAAACACGATTTGATGGGTCTTGTAAAATCAGCGTTACGGATTAATACACATTAACTAACAAAACTACAGAGACCTACGATGAGAGACCGTGTACGAGATCAACTCATCGGCGAGACCAGCAACCAGTGCGATAAACGGCCTGACTAGGGACATTTATACCAACTCTGCACAGCCGTGGATGGGCCCGCAATCTATCTATCAGCGTAAAGTAATGATGGAACTGGTTGCCCAACAGTATCGACCTCACGTTGGATGAAGGATGCCTTAAGACGAGGAACCCCAGCCCAATAAACTCCAACCCCCATAGATGACAGGAACACACTGTACCATGCAGCACAAGAGTTATAGGAACCGCAAAACCATCGACAACGCACACCGCCAAGTCAACATCTACAGAAAACAGGAGCAACACATGTACCACCAAACACATCAAGAGGGACCACACACACCGACCACGCAGATATAAAGACGCACTCAGCTAGGTAAATCCACACTCACATGTGCCGTACCTCACCGGAATTCTTCGAGTAGTCGGAGTGTAGTTCCAGATTTACAACTCTAGTGATTTTCCAATATTGCTGCTGTTGTCAATGACACCATTCCGGAAAAAACAATGTAAAGATTTCAGCATCTTCTAAATGAAACAACACAACATTGCAGTGCTTATACTTCATTTGTAATTTTAGATTTATTTTCTTTCCTTCAGTACACGTTTGATTCTTGCTTCTCAATCAAAACTGCCACCCAACGCATAGAAATTGTCAACGTGTTGTTGTCTGGGTAATTCAAATTACTCATAGATAAAATTAAATCTAATGAAAATGTATAATATTCCAATGTGTCAACTTGTGATTAACGGACGCAGGCGGATATGCCGTAATTAAATGACTTCCCCTCGTGTGATCCACGTGCCTCTACAATAATGCTGAACAATACTTTTATAAACGTAAGCCAATAACCCATAACATGCACTCTTCGTAAACAAAGACCGTACATTATAGTATATATTTCAATTAAACACATAATATTAACCTATGACGAGGCAAATAAAGGTGTTCATCACAATTTAAAGAAGATATAAAAATCGAACAGGAAATGTAGCATTCATAGACCACAGTCAACCAAAAACCCACAGAGAAACAAACAGCAACTACAAAGATGAATAAAAGGCAAGATATGACATCACAAACGTAAAAGGGTTGACAATAGGGCTACCGCCTTGGAACGGTCAGTGGCAAAAAATGCCGCTGGGCGTTTAAGCCAGGTTCTAAGGTGCATCCTATCTCTAACCCTATTGTCATCCCAATAAATGAAACAGTGTAAATAAAAATATCCTCGCTAGGTTATGATCTCAAACAAACAAGGCCGCATTAATAGGCAATATAAGTAAAACAAACAAATGATCATGTATATATAATATAAACTAGAAAATGTGCCCAAGGGACCCCGAATGCCATGATAAAGGGTTATCGGTTGTATACAAAATGGAGTAACAAAATGTTAAGTGTAATTGAAAGGCAAATTATATGTACCAGATTTGGGTAGGAACATAATGGTGCCATATATATGTAAGTGTGAAGGAAGTTTGAATACTGTAAGACTTTTGATATGTGAGTAATTGACTTAATAAACAAGAGTGCCAAGATGACCCTAAATCGATCACATGAGTAAATGCAAACTATTAAACCTCTGGCTCTTGTAGTTTTAGTGAAGAAGATTTTAAAATGTTCTCCCTAATTAAAACTGTGACGCCTGGGACGGGACCAAATTTAACCCCAGGGTCACCATTTGAACAAACTTGGTATAGACCCATTAGCTGATGCTACTTGTAATATATTAGAGCTCTGTGCCTTGTGATTCCAGAAAAGAAGATTTCTTAAAGTTTTTTGTTATATAAGTCTATGAAAACCCTGCAAAATCTCAATATACAAACTTTAATAGCCAGTTTTAATCCCTGGGAACTTCATTTGAACAAACTTGATAGTCTACGCATTGGCGACTATTTTAAAAGAAAAACCGTCGAAATGTGTCCAGCGGTTCTTGAGAAGAAGATTTTTTAAGGTTTCAACTATATATGACCATATTGGATATCGCGCTGACTGATTTTAACAAATCTAAAATCAAATAGGAAAGCATATAATGGTAAATGGGTCAACCACTAAACATGCAGTGCGGTGCAAAATTATAGGGCCGTAACCTCTCTTGATAAGCGTTTTACCAAGTTTAATAAAGAGTGTATGACAGTAATTATGACCAAGGATCGTACGAAGTTTGTAAATCACATCAACATAGAAGTCAGTTTTAAAGTCAAAATGGTAAGGAATTATAAATCGAGGTGCTAATTTTAATACTTGATATAAAATTTAAGATTTCCATGTGTCCCTTTAAAACAATTTTAGGGGAAATGGACTCTTAACCTAATATCTATAATACAGTGAATGTCTTCGTAAACCTTAAGTATCTACTTTTTGTTGTCTGACCCAATAAAGTGTGTCAATTGCTCAACCACCATTAGTTGGGCGTCTTATTCAAACTTCGTGTAGTGGTACTTATACTAGCAAGGATTTGAAGAGGTACGAGTTTCCTTATATCGTACTTTTGAAAAATGTTATAGCAGGCATAATACCAAGCGTAGATCTATGGGTTTCTTCACATCCCCAAATTAAATTTGTCATAGGTGATTGTCCATGAATGATCATTATCTGACATCCTGACATTGAAGTAAATGTGACATTCTGCCATTCCTAATCAGATAATTTTGTATTTGCGTTAAAAATGCATTACATGCATACTATAATTTCCGAGCACTGTTACCAGTTATATGTGTGTAGTTGTGGTTTCGGTATGAGTTTCCACCTAACGACATCAATCCGCCTATGTACATGCTGTAAGTCATTGAAAAATGTATATATACGAGTACGATGCGTGCTTTTTCCAGTTGCACATATTGCATAATATTATATCGAAACACGATCATTTATAAGAACAGTTTACTTTATCTGCAAAAATACAAAATGAAGATATTTATTTGTGAGTTAAGTGTTTTGTTGTGTTTGTTTTCACGGCATTGCAATGGAACGAGAATAGATGATTTACAGAAAAAGATCTACGGCTTGGAAACTTCGTTAGATCAGGTAACGCTTTTTGTTCTCCGAAAAAAATGGTCAGCCATCGCAATTCATGTTGCTCTGATGTGTATTGATCGTTTCAGTTTATATTAGGCCTTTTTCTGTTTTATTTTAGGGTCTATTTTCAACTATATATATTTAAATACTCATTAATGATTTAATTACGAGTATGCATTTAGTACTTAAGAAAAAAATGTATTAAAACAACTGGAATGACGGTAGAAAGCTTTGTTTGATTTTAGATCTGTTACCCCCACCCACTTTTAACACTATCTGAGCCTACTTCCCAGTTCTGATTTAAGGTACAGGTTAAACTACTACTATTAATGATAATTATAAAAAACAATACTGTTAAACTTAAAAAATGTGCATGTATATGTATGTTAAAATAAAACATGGAATTATAAATTTACTAAACCCTCACCGCCATCCCCACCCAAATCCAGTTCATATATCCTGGGTTTATATATATATATATGTATATATATGTATTATATATATATATATAAATATATATAAAAGCCATGATATAAACCAGATACATTTGTATTTTCAGGATATCAAAATTCTACGAGACACCGTAGAGATCAACACCAACGAGATTCGAAAGTTTGGCGCACTGATAAACGAAACTGTTTCACGCCTGACTAATATAGATGTATTAAGTAAATATGCCAGCGTGATAACGAACCACAGCAGTACACGTTCAGGAGAGAACGCTGATAAAACAGCATCGTTTGAAATTAAACGTATAGGAGAAGACGTTGACAGGATAAAAAGGGCGTTTTCTAATGAAAAGAAGCATCTCCACAAAGAAGTTGAATTTGTAAAAAGTGAAATACTAGCAAACCTTAATAAAACGCTTGACACTGTTACAAGACTTTTGAATAAACAGGACGCTAGTATTAACATTTTGGAGAAGTAAATGGAGAAGAAAATGTCAGATTTCAAGGAAGAAACAATAGTTAATATATCAATGAAGCTGGATTCTCTTCAGTCATTCTTAACCGAAGATCACACACGTCTATCGTCTTCGGGTGCAACCAAGCTTGAACAGATTATGAATAAAATGGAACAAATGGAATCAAAGATTGCTGAACAAAAAGATTCCTGTGACGGAAATGTTAACAAATTAACAGTTGCGACACAAGACATACGTGCAAGTATTGATCAAGTAAAAAATGTTAATAACAGGATACTGGCGAGTGTACTACAGCCAGAAGATGTAAGACTTGCACACGCGAGATCCGACGGTAAAGCAGGACTCCTCAAAGTAAAACTTAACGGTCAGTGGGGGACGGTATGCAATGATGAATTTGAAAAAAATAACAGAGGCGCGACTGTGGTGTGTAGGCAGCTAGGGTTCATATCTGGAATATATACAAAGGGAACATACTTTGGTACGGACAATGGTCCTATATTGCTTGATGACGTAAAGTGTAGCGGCAGTGAGTCACATATCTTTGATTGCCCAAGCCAACCAATTGGTGAACATAACTGTGGTCACCGTGAAGATGTAGGAGTTACCTGTTCATGATAACAAGATACGCATAATTGTATTCACAGTGACGAATTGTCCGTTCATAATCGGCATATGTTTGTACATCGTTTAAAGGAAAAAGTAGCGTTATGCTAATACTAATATTATAAAAAGTAGCGTTGATTGCTAATACTAATATTATACAAATTATTCCAGATACATTCGAGACAAATTACTAAATATTTCAGACATATTAGTCAATATGTTTTATTCCATTTCTAGATTTATATGTATTTTGAAAATATATTTTAGTTGTGGCTGTCATCTTAAATGTTTATGGTCAACCTGATTTTTGTACATGGAACCAACTAGACATCAAGAGCAACATTCATGTAATGTTTCATTAACATCCATCAAGCTGTTTATAGAAAGAACACCTGCCAGCCTAATAAACAAGTATTGATTATTGCCTTGAAGACAAATAGGAATTAAAAAATGATGATCTTGTTTATCTCCTCCTGAGTGTCTCGTGTTGCTTTTATTCTGGATTTAGTAGTTAATCTTTCATAATTCAATAAAGAATATTTTTCAAAAGTGGATTCTTGTATTTGTCGTATATGTTAATTAATTATCTAATCTACTATTTCATATAGAGAATATCTAAGTGATGACATTCTTTTATGAGATGGAGTGCTTGTGTTTCGTTAAGCTAGAGCGAATGCCTACGAGAGAAAAAAAGAAATACGTATTTCACCGAAGACAGTACTCGTAAACTAATGTAGAAACATTTAACCAGTTAAATCCGTTTCATAATATGTACTTGTGATCCCACTTAATTATTTCTGTTTCATACTCTCTGTAAGAAGGCCGTTAGTTAAATACTTTAATAATGTTATTTAAACATTATTCCAACATTATTCCATTTGAAATGTTTACGTTAAAACTATACGCGAGATTATTATCTCATTAAAATCATATCCTAATTACGCTTTGATACTCTCCGCTATTGGATCTGACCACATTACCTTTGAGGTTACATCACGATACGAAGAAAATAATGGACGCTGTAGTGTATTTTGAAAACAATATATTCCGCCAAAATTATTACGACATTAGATAGCCTAAATAGTTTGCCGTGGTTAATGTGGCCCGATTAGCTCAGTTGATAGCGTACTGGACAGCTGACACACGAGTGTCACTTTAGTGTGTGTTCAATTTTTGTGTACCACTATTAACTTCCGTCTAACAACCTTTTTTTCAGGAAATATTCAATAATGGTTGATGTAATATGTTTGTCAGCGCAATTTGTTTGAGTTTTTTAAGCTAAAAGTTATGGACATTGTCTCTTTCAATACCAAGCGTAGACTGCTCCACATCGTTTTATTGAAATAAGTACTGATAAAGGTGATCCTTTGAGAGCAACTAACACAATTAAGAGAATAAAGCAGCAGTCTCGGTTTTATTGCGACATGCGACATGCGCAGTGAAGCTGTCAATACCGAACAATTGTGTAGGCTCAAATCTGATTGGCTAGTCAAAAGGTCAATCTGACGTGACATGTAATGGGAAGTCGTCAGATCCTAGTAGTGAAGAGTATCGTAGCGTGATAAAGGGTCTTGTTTTAATGAGATTGGATCGTTCAGTTATAATATAGGAAAGTAACACTTAATAAATATTATAGCAAGCATGGGAGAATTGCATGTTATAGTATCACTCATACGTTTCTTCCATATTGTTGGTGATATACTTTAAATAGTTCAATGCTAATAATCCTATTGAATATTCGACATGTTTAGTCTTGTTTTGCTAGGCTTACGTGTGTTTTATGATTCAATTTGTTTTCTCGCCTTCGAATAAGGTGGTGCTTTGCAGTGGCGTTTTTTTTTTTTACATTTTTATATCTTTAACATTACTTATTGAAATCTATACAAATTATCTTCAATATAATGTATTCAATTTCATTCAAACATTGCATATGTCTTAAGTATCACCAATGCCATTCAATACACAAGTTCCATAACCTTTTTTTTAAATATAGCCCCACATTAAAGTTTTGGACTAAATTTGTTCAGATTCTAATATTTTCAACACTGCTTATTACATTTCAAACTTTTGATAATCAAGGAACGGCTCCTTTTATAAATTTGAATTGCATATTTAGAACATTCATATGACATTTATATATGGGATTGTGTTTACAAAAAGAGTATGAAAAAAGAAATTTGTAAATCGCCGAACACTATAAACACAAAACATATTGCAGTCTCGGTTTGATCAGGGACTGTAGACAGTGTATAATAAACGGGTCCTGGTTTGATTGTTTGTTCATGAACGGTAGTGTAAAAAGCTAGCTACGATTCATTCCCTTTAGCCCCGGTTTGAGCAAAACTCAATATTTAAAATGTCAATAGTACGGAAAATTTAGCCATCACGAAGGTTTTATGCATATTACGGTAAACATGGAACCTTTAATGTGTTATATTCATACCATTCCATGGCCAATGGCGTATGGTCCCAGTTTCTAACAAAATGCTTTGCCCTAAACGAGAAAACAATGGGCGAAATAAACAAAATGGAATTTAGTTGGGAGCAGAGGTAATGCGGGGCACACATCCAGTAGGTCTCAATAGAAAGGCGCAGCTACTGCTCTCACATCCACGGCTGACATAACACTGACGGTAGTTGTCTCCCTTGCACATGTTATCATTATCTTATCCAAAGGCACGCTACTGTTGGTACTATAGGGCCGGCAAAATAATTTAAATATTAGAATTGATTCGCTTTTTTCGGCATGTATGCGGCTTTAAACTCTTTAGAAAATGGCATATTTACCATTAAGTGCAATAACGAAGGAATTCTTAAACAAGCAAATTAGGAGAATTATGGTCCATCGCCTGATAATAACCGCCAACATAAAAATTAGTCGATGCGTAGAAATAAACTCGGCAAAAATAAAACCATCAATTTTTAATAATCAAAGGGCTATAACTCAAGCATAATATGTGCGATCTGGTTAGTGAACTTGGTAGAGATATTATGCCCTGAAACATTGATCCCAGGTTCCCTCAATATTTGCTTATAAATGTTAAAATCACTGAGCGGACACCATAAAACCGTTAACTTTCCAAGGGACATAACTCCAACATTATGGGTGCGATCTGGCTGGTCATTAAGTGGTCCGAGTATTAACTTTCATACCCCATGAAATAAAACCTTAATTTCGGCTTAAATTGTTTGCATATTGTAAAATTAAAACACGTAATAGGTAATTTGTAAACAAGTTATCGCATTTTTTCGCTAAAGAATGTTTTTAAACGTGTTTTATTGTCAAAATATCTGTTACAAAATCCTGCTAATATAAGCTTTACCATCGCTTAATGGAACTAAGGCGGGACTACATAATGTATCGAAATTGGCCTAGATGTTATGGCCATAAAAAATGTTCTTATGTTCTAAAGTGTCATCAATATCGGATTCTAAATATTAAAGTCATTGGTCGGAAGGAAAGTCTTTTTTGAAAAATCCAAGGGCCATATCTCCGCCATTACAGTTGCGATCTGGCTGATTATCGCAACTGACCTAGATAGTATGGCCATAAACATTGTCCTAAAGTTTTATCAAGAACGGATTCTAAATATTAAAGTTATTGATCGACGGACTGACATCGAATCCTGTCCCGGCGGGTCAGTAAGCAAACGTTTACCGCATTATCGTATTTCTGGAATATACGTCTCTACATCCCCACAGGCCTGCAGTATAGTAATATTGAATAAATATATCTTGTATTCTCTACATTGACAATAAAAAACTCTATAATTGTTGAAAATAATCCGAGAAGTGCCAACGTTTGAGCTGAAACGTGTGCACAGAATGGATATTCCTCCGCGCCATACTACCCTACTTCGACAATAAAACAAAATCTATTAGGATATAGTAGACAACAATCCGGAAATTATCAACGTTTGCATAGAATGCATATGTTATCCGGACAATATTTACCCAATACCTGTCACCCAAACTTAAACATGTTTAAACCCTACTGAAACCCCGACCAAGGAAAGAAGGTGCGGTACATGAGCATTCGTCCCTCGGGTTTTCTGGTCGTGCCCTAGATTGATTTCTTATTTTGTATTTTATATAGCTTTACAACAACATCTTAGTGTTTCTTTTGTTAGTTTCTCTGGATGTGGACTTCATTGTTAAATAATTCTTATTTGATGCGATGAAGTTTTGTTTACAATGTCTTGTCTATTTGGGCGCTGAAGACAGGATAATAGCGAGGATTGTGTAAACATAAAAATAGATTCAAGCTAACCTGCAGGCCTTATTGCCTTCTGACTGTTCCAAGTCGTTGACTCTGTCTTCACCACCCTTTCTGTAGTATTTTTCTCATTGTATAATTAGTTAAATATTGCTCTTTGTTCGTAGTACAGTGCGGACCTACGATGCCATTGCGTTTGGTTTCTATAGGACTCTATATCTCATTTTATGTCACCCAATCATAAACATGTCACAGTTCATCTTGCAAGAAATTGAATACTACCACTGTTTATAGGATGTTGTTTTTTTAGATAGACATTCAATACAGAAACATTTCAATTGACCCAACAGTTAGCCCAGAAAAAATGCTTAACAACTAAAATCAGAATGATTCAAAACTGTATTATTTGTTCTCCACGTGTGAGAAATATACTATTTTGAATGTACATTCACTGAAGACGGTATCTCATTTCGCATTTCAGAAAACGCTTCCTGTAGCATTTGCATGTATATCTCATACACCAAATAATACTTTTATTTTAGCCTAAATCAATACACATGTACCACTGATAAGTTTTATGAAGGTTTAAATTGATTTCTCAAAGTGTCGTCAAGAGATGACATCTTTATCATTGTCACATGGGTATGACAACTCAAACCTCCATTATTGGTGAAAACAATCCAAGAGATGCCTTGTAAGTTCTGCATAGAATTTAATATTTACCCGGTTACCATGGATGAATTTCACAGCAGTTTGAATGTACTATTCAAAAAATCACTCCCTATAGCATTTGATGCGAAGTCCTCTTAATTAATTGATTAATGCTCTGCAAATCTGATTGGTTACTACGATTATTCATGTGACAAATATATTAAGACACGTACGTGTTAAAATTACGCGGATGATAGCACTCAATTGCTAAGCAGGGACATAAGAGAGAGATCGTTTCAAATCGAACGTAGTCTGCGTATTATTATTTGTATATAAGGATACTGGGTAATCCTTACAACCAAAGTTGAATATCTTGATAAATAATAACTTTATGACATAAACAATGGTTCGCAAGAAGGCCTTTTCGTCTAAATGAGGCCAAAATATAGCATATTCAGAAAATCAAGGGCCATAACTCCAGTGTAAATTGTCCAATCTGGCTGGTTTTTTAACTTTTCCAAGCTTTAATTGTTATTAACAATCTGGTAAAGTTTGGTAAAGTTCGGATGAAAAATCTGATGAAACATGAAGGACCTAACGTCTTAACGAGGCAAAATATAGCATTTTTAACTAAATCAAGAGCTGTAACTCCGCTGTTACTGGTCCGATCTAGTTGGTTTACAAGCATGTCTGATATTTTATTGATAGTTACACTCTGGTAAAGTTTGGTAAAGATCGGAAAAGAAATGAAGGCCCTATCCTCTAAACGAGGCAAAATATAGCATATTTAACTTAATCAAGGGCTTTAACTGCACTATAACTGGTCCGATCTGTCTGGTTTTCAAATTCTCCTAGCTTTCAATGATTTTAACAATCTGGTGCAGTTTGGTAAAGATTGGATTACAAATGAAGCCCCTATCATCTGAACGAGGCAAAATATAGCATTTTTAACTAAATTTTCCGCTGCATAACTGGTCCGATCTGGCTGGTTTTCAAAATTATCCAAGCTTTTATTGATAGTAACACTCTGGTAAATTTTGGTAAAGATCGGATGAAAATTGAAGCCCCCTCGTCTTAACGAGGCAAAATATAGCATTTTTAACTAAATCAAAGGCCATAACTACGTTGCTACATATCTAATCTAGCTAGTTTTCTAACTTATCCGAGCTTCTATTGATATTAACAATGTAGTAAAGTTTAGTAAACATCGAATGCACAATGAAGGCCCTATCGTCTTAACGAGGCAAAATATCGAACTTTGACTAAATTAAGAGCCATAACTCTGCTGTTACTGGTAAAATATGGCTTTCAAATTTCTCCGAGCTTACATTGATATTAACAATCTATTAACGTTCGGTAAGTATCGGGTGAAAAATGAAGGCTCTATCGTCCTAACGAGGCAAACTATAGCATGTTTAACCAATTCAAAGGCCGTAGCTCTGTTGTTGCTGGTCCGGTATGGCTGGTTTTTGAATTTGTCCGAGGTTTTACTGGTATTAACAACCTGTTAACGTTTGGTAAGGATCGGATGAAAAATGAAGGATCTATCGTCTTAATGAGGTAACATCATGTATTATCATAATAATTTTGTATTACCAAAGCTTTTGTCCGAAATAAATACATGTGACTTATGAAAAAACATTTTGGTTTCTAAAATAAAAATAACAATTTCACATCCGTTTTCAGAGCCACATTTTTTGTTACGGGTCCCTGGGCCAAGTTTTCAGTATTCGGAATATTTAACGGCTACCTTAAGCTTTAAATATATTTAAGCAATTCAAATAAATGTCTTAAAACGATTAAATGTAATCATATCACAAACTTTGATTGATTAAAAATATGTACACCATGTATATTATCTCAACATATTCAAGTAGATCTATATTTATGTGTTCATCATCTTTGTTATTTCAAAGATACAGTATCCAGGTATACAAATAAAGGCATTAAGTAGTAAAGGATCACTATGGTTAAAACCGTAAATTTAAAACTAAAGGAAACTTTCAAAACAGTTTTACTAGATTCTGCTGTCTCAGCAATATGCTAACCAAAATTATTATGAACAATGCCTTATACTTGTGTTAGTTAACTGTTAATTATCTGCCATTTTGCGTAAGTATGTAATTACTCAAGGAAATATGTGCCGAATATTTGCGCTAATGTATAGTTATATGCTCATATGATCAATCTTAAAATGTGGAAAGTTTCATAATAAACAAATGCATACGTCGAGCTGAATACATCAACTGATCCGTTACTACCGATGATCCGCTGATACCGCAAGCATATAGTATATAGCTTATTTCTGTAGATTGAGAACCCATTATATTTGTTTATAATGAAGATGAATTGTTTAAAGACAAAGTAAGAATGAAATCAAAATTCTTTTAAAACTGAAATATAATTCAATGATTCAGATCTACTTTCACGTCCACCATACAAATACCGGCTATGCAGCATTGCCTTGAAAACAAAGTTTTGCAAACCACATGACAATATATATACTGAAATGAAAATGAAACGCGACACGGAAATTTCAGCTATATATTGTATTGTTCAATATGCTGCTGTTAATCGAATGGTACATGGCTACGTAAGATAAAAGACTAAAACAACACATAACACAGCATATAGTATTCCTGCAAAGTTTCATTATTGACAGAGTACGCGTTTGGCGCAAACTTAGGACTCAACATTTTGCAAACTCTTTACGTTAAATACAGTACTGAACTGGCTCAATTTTTCAAAGAGGAACTTCAACATTTATGAATTTCTTGTTACAACATGTACTGTGATCAAAACGTCTACAACATCACAGTTGTGTCCTTTCTCTAACTGCAACTTTTTCTTTTCTTGGGATCAATCATTTCCTTGGAATAAATATGGAATTAAGTGTGCTGTATATACAATATATAGCGGAAATTCCCGTGTCGCGTTTCTTTTTCCTTTCGGTATATAACTAAAGTAACTGCATGTGAACGCTTTACTACATTGTTCGAATGCTTCCCTATAGCACGGACACGTTTTACTTGAGCACTGGAACGCTTCCCGAACCCATAATAAAGCATGCGAACCCAATAATAAAGCATACGAACCCAATAATAAAGCATGCGAACCCAATAATAAATAATAAAGCATGCGAACCCAATAATAAAGCATGCGAACGCTGTAACATAAGTAAAAACACATTTACTTGAGCGAGGGAACGCTCTTCAAGATCCTGTGAACACGTTAAATAGTTTCTACAGTAACCAATAAAGTTTATTTATTACATTTCTACCGGTGAAAGATTGGGATTTCTCAGTGAAAGAATATTCATAATCACTAAATTTTATTAACTAACACCAAACACAAAAAATGAACAATACACTGATGTTCCAAGGTTGTCTGTGGGAAATCCGTGACAGCACAGAGGCATTCTGGCAATATGACAAGGTTTGGTATTATAATGTATTACCAGCAATGTGACGGGTATATGGCAATGGTTGGTATTATAATGTATAACCAGCAATGTGACGGGTATATGGCAATGGTTGGTATTATAATGTATAACCAGCAATGTGACGGTTATATGACAATGGTTGGTATTATAATGCATATCCAGCAATGTGACGGCAATGTGACGGTTATATGTCAAGGTTTGGTATTATAATGTATAACCAGCAATGTGACGGGTATATGTCAATATTTGGTATTATAATGTATAATCAGCAATGTGACGGGTATATGGCAATGGTTGGTATTATAATGTATATCCAACAATGTGACGGCAATGTGACGGATACATGTCAAGGTTTGGTATTATAATGTATAACCAGCAATGTGACGGTTATACGGCAATGGTTGGTATTATAATGCATATCCAGCAATGTGACGACAATGTGACGGTTATATGTCAAGGTTTGGTATTATAATGTATAACCAGCAATGTGACGGGTATATGTCAATATTTGGTATTTTAAGGTATAATCAGCAATGTGACGGGTATATGGCAATGGTTGGTATTATAATGTATATCCAGCAATGTGACGGCAATGTGACGGTTATATGTCAAGGTTTAGTATTATAATGTATAACCAGCAATGTGACGGTTATATGTCAATGTTTAGTATTATAATGTATAACCAGCAATATGACGGTTATATGTCAATTTTTGGTATTATAATGTATATCCAGCAATGTGACGGGTATATGGCAATGGTTGGTATTATAATGTATAACCAGCAATATGACGGGTATATGTCAATGTTTGGTATTATAATGTATAACCAGCAATATGACGGGTATATGTCAATGTTTGGTATTGTAATGTATATCCAGCAATGTGACGGGTAGATGGCAATGGTTGGTATTATAATGTATAAACAGCAATATGACGGGTATATGGCAATGGTTGGTAGAATATTGTATATCCAGCAATGTGACGAGTATATGGCAATGGTTGGTATTATAATGTATAAACAGCAATATGACGGGTATATGGCAATGGTTGATAGAGTATTGTATATCCAGCAATGTGACGGGTATATGGCAATGGTTGGTATTATAATTAATAACCAGCAATGTGACGGGTATATATCAATGTTTGGTATTATAATGTATAACCAGCAATGTGACGGCAATGTGACGGTTATATGTCAAGGTTTGGTATTGTAATGTATAACCAGCAATGTGACGGCAATGTGACGGTTATATGTCAAGGTTTGGTATTATAATGTATAACCAGCAATGTGACGGTTATATGTCAATGTTTGGTATTATAATGTATAACCAGCAATGTGACGGGTGTTGGTATTATAATGTGTATCCAGCAATGTGACGGTTATATGTCAATGTTTGTTATTATAATGTATATCCAGCAATGTGACGGTTATATGTCAATATTTGGTATTATAATGTATAACAACCAATGTCACGGTTATATGTCAATGTTTGGTATTATAATGTATATACAGCAAAGTGACGGTTATATTTCAATGTTTGGTATTATAATGTATAACCAGCACTGTGACGGTTATATGTCAATGTTTGGTATTATAATGTATAACCAGCAATGTGACGGGAATATGTCAATATTTGGTATTATAATGTATAATCAGCAATGTGACGGGTATATGGCAATGGTTGGTATTATAATGTATATCTAGCAATGTGACGGCAATGTGACGGATACATGTCAAGGTTTGGTATTATAATGTATAACCAGCAATGTGACGGGTATATGGCAATGGTTTGTATTATAATGTATAACCAGCAATGTGACGGTTATATGACAATGGTTGGTATTATAATGCATATCCAGCAATGTGACGGCAATGTGACGGTTATATGTCAAGGTTTGGTATTATAATGTATAACCAGCAATGTGACGGGTATATGTCAATATTTGGTATTATAATGTATAATCAGCAATGTGACGGGTATATGGCAATGGTTGGTATTATAATGTATATCCAGCAATGTGACGGTAATGTGACGGATACATGTCAATGTTTGGTATTATAATGTATAACCAGCACTGTGACGGTTATATGTCAATGTTTGGTATTATAATGTATAACCAGCAATGTGACGGGAATATGTCAATATTTGGTATTATAATGTATAATCAGCAATGTGACGGGTATATGGCAATGGTTGGTATTATAATGTATATCCAGCAATGTGACGGCAATGTGACGGATACATGTCAAGGTTTGGTATTATAATGTATAACCAGCAATGTGACGGTTATACGGCAATGGTTGGTATTATAATGCATATCCAGCAATGTGACGACAATGTGACGGTTATATGTCAAGGTTTGGTATTATCATGTATAACCAGCAATGTGACGGGAATATGTCAATATTTGGTATTATAATGTATAATCAGCAATGTGACGGATATATGGCAATGGTTGGTATTATAATGTATATCCAGTAATGTGACGGCAATGGGCCGGTTATATGTCAAGGTTTAATATTATAATGTTTAACCAGCAATGTGACGGTTATATGACAATGTTTGGTATTATAATGTATAACCAGCAATGTGACGGTTATATGTCAATGTTTGGTATTATAACGTATATCCAGCAATGTGACGGGTATATGGCAATGGTTGGTATTATAATGCTTAACCAGCAATGTGACAGTTATATGCCAATGTTTGGTATTGTAATGTATATCCAGCATTGTGACGGGTAAATGGCAATGGTTGGTATTATAATGTATAACCAGCAATATGACGGGTATATGGCAATGGTTGGTAGAATATTGTATATCCAGCAATGTTACGGGTATATGGCAATGGTTGGTATTATAATGTATAAACAGCAATATGACGGGTATATGGCAATGGTTGGTAGAGTATTGTATATCCAGCAATGTGACGGGTATATGGCAATGGTTGGTATTATAATGTATAACCAGCAATGTGACGGCAATGTGACGGTTATATGTCAAGGTTTGGTATTATAATGTATAACCAGCAATGTGACGGCAATGTGACGGTTATATGTCAAGGTTTGGTATTATAATGTATAACCAGCAATGTGACGGTTATATGTCAATGTTTGGTATTGTAATGTATATCCAGCATTGTGACGGGTAAATGGCAATGGTTGGTATTATAATGTATAACCAGCAATATGACGGGTATATGGCAATGGTTGGTAGAATATTGTATATCCAGCAATGTGACGGGTATATGTCAATGGTTGGTATTATAATGTATAAACAGCAATATGACGGGTATATGGCAATGGTTGGTAGAGTATTGTATATACAGCAATGTGACGGGTATATGGCAATGGTTGGTATTATAATGTATAACCAGCAATGTGACGGCAATGTGACGGTTATATGTCAAGGTTTGGTATTATAATGTATAACCAGCAATGTGACGGTTATATGTCAATGTTTGGTATTATAATGTATATCCAGCAATGTGACGGTTATATGTCAATATTTTGTATTTTAATGTATAACAACCAATGTGACGGTTATATGTCAATGTTTGGTATTATAATGTATATCCAGCAATGTGACGGTTATATGTCAATTTTTGGTATTATAATGTATATCCAGCAATGTGACGGGTATATGGCAATGGTTGATATTATAATGTATAACCAGCAATATGACGGGTATATGTCAATGTTTGGTATTGTAATGTATATCCAGCAATGTGACGGGTAGATGGCAATGGTTGGTAATATAATGTATAACCAGCAATATGACGGGTATATGGCAATGGTTGGTAGAATATTGTATAAACAGCAATATGACGGGTATATGGCAATGGTTGGTATTATAATGTATAACCAGCAATATGACGGGTATATGTCAATGTTTGGTATTGTAATGTATATCCAGCAATGTGACGGGTATATGGCAATGGTTGGTATTATAATGTATAAACAGCAATATGACGGGTATATGGCAATGGTTGATAGAGTATTGTATATCCAGCAATAAGACGGGTATATGGCAATGGTTGGTATTATAATTAATAACCAGCAATGTGACGGGTATATATCAATGTTTGGTATTATAATGTATAACCAGCAATGTGACGGCAATGTGACGGTTATATGTCAAGGTTTGGTATTATAATGTATAACCAGCAATGTGACGGCAATGTGACGGTTATATGTCAAGGTTTGGTATTATAATGTATAACCAGCAATGTGACGGGTGTTGATATTATAATGTGAATCCAGCAATGTGACGGTTATATGTCAATGTTTGTTATTATAATGTATATCCAGCAATGTGACGGTTATATGTCAATATTTGGTATTATAATGTATAACAACCAATGGTGAGGTTATATGCCAATGTTTGGTATTATAATGTATATACAGCAATGTGACGATTATATGTCAATGTTTGGTATTATAATGTATAACCAGCTCTGTGACGGTTATATGTCAATGTTTGGTATTATAATGTATAACCAGCAATGTGACGGGAATATGTCAATATCTGGTATTATAATGTATAATCAGCAATGTGACGGGTATATGGCAATGGTTGGTATTATAATGTATATCCAGTAATGTGACGGCAATGTGCCGGTTATATGTCAAGGTTTAATATTATAATGTTTAACCAGCAATGTGACGGTTATATGTCAATGTTTGGTATTATAATGTATAACCAGCAATGTGACGGGTATATGTCAATATTTGGTATTATAATGTATAATCAGCAATGTGACGGGTATATGGCAATGGTTGGTATTATAATGTATATCCAGTAATGTGACGGGTATATGTCAATATTTGGTAGTATAATGTATAATCAGCAATGTGACGGTTATATGTCAATATTTGATATTATAATGTATAATCAGCAATGTGACTGGTATATGGCAATGGTTGGTATTATAATGTATATCCAGTAATGTGACGGCAATGGGCCGGTTATATGTCAAGGTTTAATATTATAATGTTTAACCAGCAATGTGACGGTTATATGACAATGTTTGGTATTATAATGTATAACCAGCAATGTGACGGTTATATGTCAATGTTTGGTATTATAACGTATATCCAGCAATGTGACGGGTATATGGCAATGGTTGGTATTATAATGTATAACCAGCAATATGACGGTTATATGTCAATGTTTGGTATTGTAATGTATATCCAGCATTGTGACGTGTAAATGGCAATGGTTGGTATTATAATGTATAACCAGCAATATGACGGGTATATGGCAATGGTTGGTAGAATATTGTATATCCAGCAATGTGACGGGTATATGGCAATGGTTGGTATTATAATGTATAAACAGCAATATGACGGGTATATGGCAATGGTTGGTAGAGTATTGTATATCCAGCAATGTGACGGGTATATGGCAATGGTTGGTATTATAATGTATAACCAGCAATGTGACGGCAATGTGACGGTTATATGTCAAGGTTTGGTATTATAATGTATAACCAGCAATGTGACGGCAATGTGACGGTTATATGTCAAGGTTTGGTATTATAATGTATAACCAGCAATGTGACGGTTATATGTCAAGGTTTGGTATTATAATGTATAACCAGCAATGTGACGGGTGTTGGTATTATAATGTGTATCCAGCAATGTGACGGTTATATGTCAATGTTTGTTATTATAATGTATATCCAGCAATGTGACGGTTATATGTCAATATTTTGTATTATAATGTATAACAACCAATGTGACGTTTTTATATGTCAATGTTTGGTATTATAATGTATATCCAGCAATGTGACGGTTATATGTCAATGTATGGTAATATAATGTATAACCAGCACTGTGACGGTTATAGGTCAATGTTTGGTATTATAATGTATAACCAGCAATGTGACGGGTATATCTCAATATTTGGTATTATAATGTATAATCAGCAATGTGACGGGTATATGGCAATGGTTGGTATTATTATGTATATCCTGCAATGTGACGGCAATGGGCCGGTTATATGTCAAGGTTTGGTATTATAATGTATAACCAGCAATGTGACGGATACATGTCAAGGTTCGTTATTATAATGTATAACCGGCAATGTGACGGTTATACGGCAATGATTGGCATTATAATGCATATCCAGCAATGTGACGACAATGTGACGGTTATATTTCAAAATTTGGTATTATAATGTATAACCAGCAATGTGACGGGTATATGTCAATATTTGGTATTATAATGTATAATCAGCAATGTGACGGGTATATGGCAATGGTTGGTATTATAATGTATATCCAGCAATGTGACGGCAATGGGACGGTTATATGTCAAGGTATAGTATTATAATGTATAACCAGCAATGTGACGGTTATATGTCAATGTTTGGTATTATAATGTATAACCAGCAATGTGACGATTATATGTCAAGGTTTAATATTATAATGTATAACCAGCAATATGACGGTTATATGTCAATGTTTGGTACTATAATGTATATCCAGCAATGTGACGGGTATATGGCAATGTTTGGTATTATAATGTATAACCAGCAATATGACGGTTATATGTCAATGTTTGGTATTGTAATGTGTATCCAGCATTGTGACGGGTAGATGGCAATGGTTGGTATTATAATGTAGAACCAGCAATATGACGGGTATATGTCAATGGTTGGTAGAATATTGTATATCCAGCAATGTGACGAGTATATGGCAATGGTTGGTATTATAATGTATAAACAGCAATATGACGGGTATATGGCAATGGTTGGTAGAGTATTGTATATCCAGCAATGTGACGGGTATATGGCAATGTTTGGTATTATAATTAATAACCAGCAATGTGACGGGTATATGTCAATGTTTGGTATTATAATGTATAACCGGCAATGTGACGGCTAAGTGACGGTTATATGTCAAGGTTTGGTATTATAATGTATAACCAGCAATGTGACGGCAGTGTGACGGCAATGTGACGGTTATATGTCAAGGTTTGGTATTATAATGTATAACCAGCAATGTGACGGTTATATGTCAATGTTTGGTATTATAATGTATAACCAGCAATGTGACGGGTGTTGGTATTGTAATGTGTATCCAGCAATGTGACGGTTATATGTCAATGTTTGGTATTATAATGTATAACCAGCAATGTGACGGGTGTTGGTATTGTAATGTGTATCCAGCAATGTGACGGTTATATGTCAATGTTTGTCATTATAATGTATATCCAGCAATGTGACGGTTATATGTCAATATTTTGTATTATAATGTATAACAACCAATGTCACGGTTATATGTCAATGTTTGGTATTATAATGTATATCCAGCAATGTGACGGTTATATGTCAATGTTTGGTACTATAATGTATAAACAGCACTGTGACGGTTATATGTCAATGTTTGGTATTATAATGTAAAACCAGCAATGTGACGGTTATATGTCAATGTTTGGTATTGTAATGTATCTCCAGCAATGTGACGGGTAGATGGGATAATCAGTTCTTGCATACCGGTCAAGGATATCCGTCATTTTACCGTGGCTAGATATTTCCATCTCACCCTAGGGTCGAGATAAAATTCACGCGCGCAACATCCGGTATGCAGGAAAACATGCAAAACATTAGTAGCTGGCGGCGTCAGCGAACAACATGTCTCTGATATGCAAGAAAAAGAATCTATCATAGGTATTCGGTTCAGATAGGGAATCCCAACACTAGGTATAAGAGTTTTAATCGGAACCGAGGTTCTAAAACAGTTATACCTCGGGTTGGAATTCCCTATCTTCACCGGATACCCATGAAATATTCTTATAGTGTTAATTATGTCTGCGAAAAGATCGCGTTATGGTCTAGTGGTAGAGCGGCCGCCTCTCATGCGGGAGACGTTGGTTCAATCCCCGGTTGGGCCATGGTCTAGTGGTAGAGCATCCGCCTCTCATATGGGAGACGTTGGTTCAATCTCCGGTTTGGTTATGGACTAGTGGTAGAGCGTCCCCTCTCACACGGGAGACGTTGGTTCAATTCCCGGGTGAGTCATGATCTAGTGGTAGAGTGGCCGCCTCTCATACAGGAGACGTTGGTTCAATCCACGGTTGGGTCATGGTCTAGTGGTAGAGCATCCGCCTCTCATAAGGGAGACGTTGGTTCAATCCCCGGTTTGGTCATGGTCTAGTGGTAGAGCGGCCGCCTCTCATACGAAAGACGTTGGTTCAATCCCCGGTTAGGTCATGGTCTAGTGGCAGAGCGGCCGCCTCACATACGGGAGACGTTGGTTCGATCCCCGGTTGGGTCATGGTCTAGTGGTAGAGCGTCCGCCTCTCATACGGGAGACGTTGGTTCAATCCCCGTTTGAGTCATCGTCTAGTGGTTGAGCATTCGCCTCTCATACGGGAGACGTTGGTTCAATCCCCGGTTGGGTCATGGTCTAGTGGTAGAGCGGCCGCCTCTCATACGGGAGACGCTGGTTCAATCCCCGGTTGGGTCATGGTCTAGTGATAGAGCGGCCGCCTCTCATACGGGAGACGTTGGCTCGATCGCCGGTTGGGTCATGGTTTAGTGGTAGAGCATCCGCCTCTCATACGGGAGACGTTGGTTCAATCCCCGGTTGAGTCATGGTATAGTGGTAGAGCGGCCGCCTCTCATACGGGAGACGTTGGTTCAATCCCCGGTTGGGTCATGGTCTAGTGGTAGAGCGTCCTCCTCTCATACGGGAGACGTTGGTTCAATCACCGGTTGGGTCATGGTCTAGTGGTAGAGAGTCCGCCTCTCATACGGGATACGTTGGTTCAATCCCCGGTTGGGTCATGGTCTAGTGGTAGAGCGGCCGCCTCTCATACGGGAGACGTTGGTTGAATCCCCGGTTGGGTCATGGTCTAGTGGTAGGGCGTCCGCCTCTCACACGGGAGACGTCGGCTCAATCCCCGATTGGGTCATGGTCTAGTGGAAGAGCGGCCGCCTCTCATAGGGGAGACGTTGGTTCAATCCCCGGTTGGGTCATGGTCTAGTGGTAGAGCGTCGTCCTCTAATACGGGAGACGTTGGTGCAATCCCCGGTTGGGTCATTGTCTAGTGGTAGAGCGGCCTCCTCTCATACGGGAGACGTTGGTTCAATCCCCGGTTGGCTCATGGTCTAGTGGTAGAGCGTCCGCCTCTCATACGGGAGGCGTTGGTTCAATCCCCGGTTGGGTCATGGTCTAGTGGTAGAGAGTCCGCCTCTCATACGGGAGACGTTGGTTCAATCTCCGGTTGGGTCGAAGTCTAGTGGTAGACCGTCCGCCTCTCATACGGGAGACGTTGGTTCAATCCCCGGTTGGGTCATGGTCTAGTGGTAGGGCGTCAGCCTCTCATACGGGAGACGTCGGCTCAATCCCCGGTTGGGTCATGGTCTATTGGCAGAACGACCGCCTCTCATACGGGAGACATTGGTTCAATCCCCGGTTGGGTCATGATCTAGTGGTAGAGCGGCCGCCCCTCATACGGGAGACGTTGGTTCAATCCCCGGTTGGCTCATGGTCTAGTGGTAGAGAGTCCGCCTCTCATACGGGAGACGTTGGTTCAATCCCCGGTTGGGTCATGGTCTAGTGGTAGAGCGGCCGCCTCTCGTACGGGAGACGTTGGTTCAATCCCCGGTTGGGTCATGGTCTAGTGGTAGGGCGTCCGCCTCTCATACTTGAGACGTTGGCTCAATCCCCGATTGGGTCATGGTCTAATGGAAGAGCGGTCGCCTCTCATAGAGGAGACGTTGGTTCAATCCCCGGTTGGGTCATGGTCTAGTTGTAGAGCGTCCTCCTCTCAGAGGGTAGACGTTGGTTCAATCCCCGGTTGGGTCATGGTATAGTGGTAGAGCGTCCTCCTCTCATACTGGAGACGTTGGTTCAATTCCCGGTTGGGTCATGGTCTAGTGATAGAGCGTCCGCCTCTCATACGGGAGGCGTTGGTTTAATCCCCGGTTGGGTCATGGTCTAGTGGTAGAGAGTCCGCCTCTCATACGGCAGACGTTGGTTCAATCTCCGGTTGGGTCATAGTCTAGTGGTAGAGCGGCCGCCTCTCATACGGAAGACGTTGGTTCAATCCCCGGTTGGGTCATGGTCTAGTGGTAGGGCGTCCGCCTCTCATACGGGAGACGTCGGCTCAATCCCCGGTTGGGTCATGGTCTATTGGCAGAACGACCGCCTCTCATACGGGAGACATTGGTTCAATCCCTGGTTGGGTCATGATCTAGTGGTAGAGCGGCCGCCCCTCATACGGGAGACGTTGGTTCAATCCCCGGTTGGGTCATGGTCTAGTGGTAGAGCGTCCGCCTCTTATACGGGAGACGTTGGTTCAATCCCCGGTTGGGTCATGGTCTAGTGGAAGAACGTCCGCCTCTCATACGGGAGACGTTGGTTCAATCCCCGGTTGGGTCATGGTCTAGTGGTAGAGCGTCCGCCTCTCATACGGGAGACGTTGGTTCAATCCCCGGTTGGGTCATGGTTTATGGTAGAGCCGCCGCCTCTCATACGGGAGACGTTGGTTCAATCCCCGTTTGGGTCATAGTCTAGTGGTAGAGCGTCCCCCTCTCACACGGGAGACGTTGGTTCAATCCCCGGTTGGGTCATGGTCTAGTGGTAGAGCGGACGCCTCTCATACGGGAGACGTTGGTTCAATCCCGCTTGGGTCATGGTCTAGTGGTACAGCGGCCGCCTCTCATACGGGAGACGTTGGTTCAATCCCCGATTGGGTCACGGTCTAGTGGTAGAGCGGCCGCCTCTCATACGAGAGACGTTGGTTCAATCACCTGTTGGGTCACGGTCTAGTGGTAGAGCGTCCGCCTCTCATACGGGAGACTTTGGTTCAATCCCCGGTTGGGTCACGGTCTAGTGGTAGAGCAGCCGCCTCTCATACGGGAGACGTTGGTTGAATCCCCGGTTGGGTCATGGTCTAGTGGTAGAGCGGTCGCCTCTCATACGGGAGACGTTGGTTCAATCCCCGGTTGGGTAACGGTCTAGTGGTAGAGCGGCCGCCTCTCATACGGGAGACGTTGGTTCAATCCCCGGTTGGGTCACGGTCTAGTGATAGATGGGCCGCCTCTCATACGGGAGACGTTGGTTCAATCCCCGGTTGGGTCATGGTCCAGTGGAAGAACGTCCGCCTCTCATATGGGAGACGTTGGTTCAATCCCCGATTGGGTCATGGTCTAGTGGTAGAGCGGCCGCCTCTCATACGGGAGACGTTGGTTCAATCCCCGGTTAGGTCACGGTCTAGTGGTAGAGCCGCCGCCTCTCATACGGGAGACGTTGGTTCAATCACCAGTTGGGTCATGGTCTAGTGGAAGAACGTCCGCCTCTCATATGGGAGACGTTGGTTCAATCCCCGGTTGGGTCATGGTCTAGTGATAGAGCGGCCGCCTCTCATACGAGAGACGTTGGTTCAATCCCCGGTTGGGTCATGGTCTAGTGGTAGAGCGGTCGCCTCTCATATTCTTCATAAAAATGCTACTTAGTCTAGTAGTTCCCTTGCTTGAAGTTCAACATAATACAATTAGCTATAGGACTGATCGGTCCTGTGTCAGTATAATGTAACTGGGTGGGGTATCATGCCATGTGTCTACGGCGTGATATTTATGTGTGTAAAAATGAGCATAAAGCTCACTGCTACAAGTAACTAATCTAGTTAATAAAAGTGACGTTAACCACATACCGACCCCTTAGAGCATCAATGTGCTATCTGCACTTTTTGAGTTATTGAGATAAATAGATTTTAAGATTTGAACTCTTACAGAAACTTATCTTTGGACTTTTAACATTAAAATGATGTATTATATATTATAAATATATGTAGATTATCGAAACATTTTTGTTTTTCTTTGATATATTTATTGAACTATGAGTTATGCACCCTTTTATCAAATAGCACCTTGATGCATACACAAATTGTTGAATATATCTGTGCATCAAGGTGCTATTTGACAAATAGCACCTTGATGCACATATCCTTCTGGCTGTTATAAGTATGTATTTCTCAAATAGACCCTTCTTTGCATATAATAAGGTACCCAGTTTAAGTTAGTATGTGCAAAATGGTATGTTTATATGCTTGTTTTAGTACTTTAACAGTCATCAACCATTAAAATACTAATAGTAGGCTGCACTTTTTATTTTTTTAATGCAGTACATAAGGATTAAGTCACAAAGTATTTATTATTTATTTACATGCATTGCATTTTACACAGTCATATATATGTAACTGAATGAAAGATTATTTAAAAGAAAATGTAATGACGAAAAAGTACTTTCCATTTTTCCTTGAACACTACTGCAGCATTATACTGTACAATAGCCTATTTATCATCAGTGTCATGTCCGCTTTCGGATACATATGGCAATGTAAGGCAATCCGTTTGATGTTGGTATTCCTTCGTATGAGTGGAATTCTTCGGTATCCCCATTTTGCATATAGAGACAGCAGATCTGCCTTCTTATCTTTCGATATTTAGTATTTTTCTGTGTGGCAAGGTCCCAATTCACTTGGTACATTTTGTAATTGATTGTTTGACCTAGTACTTGATGAAATTTTGATTTCCATGAAACTTTTTCATTAAATGTTTTATTTACAAATACACTTTCTGGAGATGCTTTGACGACCTTCATGTTGTATTTGCTATTCCTATTATTATGTTTGTTTCATTTAGAACTACTTTCTACCCCAAAATAATGTTCCTCACCTTTTATCTTTATAATCTGCTAAATTTATATGCAAGGTTTGGCAAAAGTCTGCTAAATCTGGTTTAATGTCAAACACATAATCAGGAATCTCACTTGAATATCTTTGTTTGTTTTTCCAATACATTCGCTGCCTATAATGGTATACAATTCAATTCAGTATTATATCTGGCATACAGTTACATGTTTATTGCCTAAACATGGTGAAATACAATGCAAAATATTTTAGAGAAGAGTGCAAACAAACCTATTTCGTTCAGAGAATGAAAACATATACAGGGGCGTACCTGGAGCATTTTGAAATGTACGCCAGATATGAGAAGCGTAGCTGCGAACCGAGCAGCGACGCTGCGAGTGGGGGGTAGGTGTGGGACGGGATTTCCCACTCCCGCCGGTGGGGGGTTGGGGGGCGTCCCCCAAGAAAATTTTGAAAATTAGGAGGCAAATGATGCGTTCTCAAGCTATATTTCAGCGTTAATATGACATTTTGTTTGACACTAGCCCATACACCCCTCAGCCTTTAGTTTTTATCGCATATTTGGAACTTTTGGAACTTTTATTTTTTCAGTTTTGCTGACGAATTGTACGCATTGGCGTACGTGCGTATGCCTGGTTACGCGCCTGATATATTACTAAGGACTAGTAATAGTTAGTAATTTCAATCAATGACGTTTTTATCACATTTCATCACCATTATTAATACTGTGTTCAAAGATCATTTATTTTTTTATAGAATTTCAGGAATAATACATAGATACTCTGATTACCATCGGTATTCAGTCAGCACACTTGCTTTCCATTGCCTCTTCCTTGTAATTGATTCAACTTCTCATACAAATCATGCTATTCTGTCCTCTAGTCCCATCATCTTGTAAAACAATAGATAATGTTCAGTGTTTTCTAGCAAGTGCTGAGTTTTTGATAGGTAAAGCATTTCTGTAGGTAGATCTTTTGACAATTGACACTGAACTGCGAAAAAGCCGTCTTAATCAGCTAAAACTAGGACACGTTTGAAATAGTGTATTGCAAGCTAGCAAGTTATCAAGTCGCATGATGTTATAGTTCCTGATGAGCTTCAATTCATATATTGTTTGCTTTTCATCGTAGCAGGTTTTAAATTGTTAGAGAGTATTTTTGGTATGCTAGTTGATGTCGGCTTGACTTTTGACTTTTATTGACTTGTTTCTTGCTAAGTTGTTATGCCCCCGAAATACGCACCGTCCGTCTGTCCGTACGTCAGGATTCTGTCCGTCCGTCATTCCGCTTTTCGTGTCCGGACTGTACCTTCAAAACCCCGGCATGGATTTTTGATTAACTTGGCACAAGTGATCACCATAACAAGACGATGTGTCGCGTGCAAAACCCAGGTCCATACCTCAAAGGTCAAGGTCACACTTGAAGTTCATAAGTCAAAAACAGGTACGCAATTTCGTGTCCGGACCTTAACGTCACAACCCCTGCATGGATTTTTAAATAACCTGGCACAAGTAATCACCATAACAAGACGATGTGTCGCGCGCAAAAGCCATGTCCGTACCTCAAAGTTCAAGGTCACACTTGAAGCTCATAGGTCAAAAACAGGTACGCAATTTCGTGTCCGGACTGTAACGTCACAACCCCTGCAGTGATTTTTAAATAACTTGGGACAAGTGATCACCATAACAAGACGATGTGTCGCGCGCAAAGCCCATATCCGTACCTCAAAGGTCAAGGTTACACTTGAAGTTTATAGGTCAAAAACAGGTACCCAGTTTCGTGTCCGGACCGTAACGTCACAACCACTGCAGGGATTTTTAAATAACTTGGCACAACTGATCATCATAGCAAGACGATGTGTCGCGCGCAAAACCCAGGTCTTCAAGGTCAAGGTTACACTTAGAGGTAAAAAGTCAAATTGTGTCCGGTCAATTACTCTGGCATTCACGGACGGATTTTCAAATAACTTGGCACAAGTGCTCACCACAACAAGACGATGTGCCGCGTATAAAATCCAGGTCTGTGGCCCCAAGGTCAAGGTCACGCTTAGAGGTCAAAGGTCAAATCGTGTCTGGCCAATAACTTTTGCATGCCTGGACGGATTTTCAAATAATTTGGCACAAGTGCTCACCACAACCAAACGACGTGTCGTGCATAAAATTCAGGTCCATGGCTCCAAGGTCAAGGTCATCATTAGAGGTCGGTCAAAGGACACTTCGCGGGGCATTTATCACTTACAGTGATATTTCTTGTTTCTTTCTAGTACTGATTTGTATGTACATTTAGGGTGAACACGCTCTTTAACATTCCTTCCTTCCTTCTTGCATGATGTTTGTTTATCATTCTAATTTATCAGTTGAGCAACTGGATATATTTGAATCAGATTGATTGAAATCTTCTTTTGACTATTGGTAATTGTTATTACTTGTCACAATCATCAATATTTGCTTCAAATGACTGAATTACATAATTTAATCCACGATTCCTTCTCGAATATGCCTCCAATGCTTCATTCTCACTATCACTAGTGTCTTCGTCAACTAAACCTGTTGGCAAATCTCCTCCATGAAGGGAGAATTCTTTGTTTTCGTTCAAAATTGTTCTGTTTTTGAATATATCATTCTGTATACTATCTGACCAGTTTGGCATCTCATCGTCTTAAACCTGCATGCAATATTTTACAAAAAGATCTTAACCAACTTAAATAATAGTATTCACTATAATATTTATAGACTTTACATTATTTTAAATTTGTTACTTTTAAAACAATACAAAGATAAACAAATGCATTAAACCTATTACACAATATATTTTAAAATATTACCTTGAATATTATGTATTATAAAAAAAATGTGTTTTTTTAGTAATCTAGTAATAATGATGATATAATATTACTTACCATTGAATTGCAGCTGTCCATTTCCTACTCAGTTTCTATAAGCCCACATTTGCATAAACCACTGAGAGAGAGTTATAGTCAGGTTTGCACCCAATTATTAGACTTGTGATGATTGTCAATCAAGATATATATGACTTTTTTTCTAATCGTCATACTTTGTAAAATGCCACATTTAATCAGTTTTTAATGTATGTTTAGTATTAATATGTTAAAGCACATTCCCCGGCCCCAATTAATGTGTAACCTGAAATCTTACAAATGGATGGAGCTATATGAACTAAACTACATTTAAGTACCCATATTTATCAGATGCATCAAGGAGCTATTTGGCAAATAGAACCTTGATGCATGCGAACAATGCAACTAGCACCATTACGCATGGAGTTTGTGTAACACATGCAGATATGACTTTGATGAATTTCTTATTACATATGCTAATTGATGGAATATAATGCCAATTATTTTTTTCAAACAAGATATGACTATTTCCAATTGATTTATTACAAAAAGGCAAAATCGACCAAAAGTGCAGATAGAACCTTGATGCTCTAAGGGGTCGATCCATACATTTCTTAAGAAAAAAGACTCGCTAAATAGTCCAGCAATCCTCCCCTCGGTAATCATGGTTTTCATTTGATTTCACTTCATACCTTGTAATTTCGATAGGATCATCTTAGTCCGCAGTGTAGTATATTGGTCCCCAAAATCACACTCATGTGTGCAGGGTTATTAAATAGTAAGATTATTAAATAACATTAAATTAGAGCTATCTATATATTCTCTCCTCCACAGTTACAATTAACATGTCGCCAGTTGTCAATCATTTATCCATTTTAACCAATCAAACCAATACTATACCTCCGACAAACAATAGCACGTGCAACAGTATAATAAATCACGTGCAGCTGTATTATAATATAACCTACTGTCAATATACTCCGACATCAACAATAGGGCCGAGATATCTAAGTACTGGCGACATGTTAATTAACATGTCGGCGGAAAACGCTAACCCTAGCCCCAGTGTACCGTTCAAGCTAGGGTTTGCCGTGTTTCACCCTAACCGCTTGCGGTAACCGCTGTAGCTTCGCCGTACCTGCTTGGATCTGCTCGAAACTCGCCAGTTGTCAATCATTTATCCATTTTAACCAATCAAACCAATACTATACCTCCGACAAACAATAGCACGTGTTAATTAACATGTCGCCAGTTGTCAATCATTTATCCGTTTTAACCACTCAAACCAATACTATACCTCCGACAAACAGTAGCACGTGCAACAGTATAATAAGGCACGTGTAACTATATTTGTCAATATACTCCGACATCAACAAAAGCGCGGAGATATCTAAGTACTGGCGTCATGTTAATTGGCTGGAAAATGTCCATTATAATGTTTTCATGCTACCGTTTTACTGAAGATCATTTCTACCAAAAGAAGGTGCATCGGCCGGGAATCGAACCCGGGCCGCCCGCGTGGCAGGCGAGCATTCTACCACTGAACCACCGATGCTTCATAATTATCAGCACCAATTAAGTTTTCATATTCGGTTTAAACACTTAATTTTATCACTTATACGAAATATGTCATATTCTGCTTGTCAAACGTCAATCTGACATTTATGATGTATCATAAGTGATATAATAATATCAAGTGCGTACCTCTGCGTTACTGTAGGCACTGTAGACTCGAGCCTATGTCTAATTATAGAAACATATAGGCTCGAGCCTATGCTTACTTTTTAGAAAAAATTAAAAGTTCACAAAGTGGAAGAAAATTGGAATGGGGAGGGTATTTTCATATTCATGTATGTCTTTCTATAAATCTTAAATATAAGTCAGAACAACGCACCTTATGCGTTCTAACCAGCCCCCGTCCCGACTTTGATAAGTTAAATATCGGGCCTATGCTGCCAATTGGGCCTAGCTGCGCCGTTGAAGGTAAAGGGAAACAAGAGAGTATTTGTCAAGGTTTGTTTCTGTAATATGTATATACAGGCACTGTGACGGGGATATACAGAAAATAAAGTGACTGTTTCTTTCTCCAAGAAATAGCCTGATTTATTTCTAGTATCGTATTCTACGTTCAAATTATTGAAATGTATTCAAATTAGTATCTGAAAAAGCAGGGCACTCGCAACCTTTATAATGAAGATCATGTGGAGGTCAATTTATTTTGGTGGAGGTATGACCACCCACATTTCCTCGGGTATAACCAATACTCAACCTTCCAACCTCCACAAGGGAACATACATCTAATTAGGATCAGAAATCCCTCCCCGGCATAGCTGCGAGAATCATAGTTATAGTCTGTACCTCCGATAGAGCTATGACGCGGCCTATGGAAAATACCATAGAGCTATGACGCGGCCTATAGAAACTACCATAGGGCTATGACGCGGCCTATGGAGAATACCATAGAGCTATGACGCGGCCTATATAAAATACCATAAAGCTAAGACGCGGCCTATAGAAACTACCATAGAGCTATGACGCGGCCTATAGAGAATACCATAGAGCAATGACGCGGCCTATAGAAACTACCATAGAGCTATGACGCGGCCTATAGAGAATACCATAGAGCTATGACGCGGCCTATAGAAACTACCATAGAGCTATGACGCGGCCTATGGAAAATACCATAGAGCTATGACGCGGCCTATAGAAAATATCATAATGCTATAACGCGGCCTATAGAGACTACCATAGAGCAATGACGCGGCCTATTAAATATAGGTAGATGTGCGACACGACACCATTCTCACGTATTGTATGCTGAATCTTTAATACCACACGTCCATGTAAAACAGATATAATCATTGTTTTGTAACGACTGTATGTCTTCAGTCATGCTTTTGTTTTCTTTTCGAAATATCTCGCTCGTCTAAACCTACGTTCCATATTTCAAAAGTTTTATTCATGAAGGTGTGGTATTTAAGTCTATTAAAAACATTGGGTTGTGTATGCAGGAATCACGTGAAATCTCACCGCAAAGGGATGATGGAGTGATGAGGGTGAAAATAAAGACATACAAAATAAATATGAATAAATACATAAGTAGGATATAAATACATATTATAAACTGAATCCAGGCTACGCAAAGATGTGTCTTCGCTTTAGGACACAAGTTAAATAGACCAATAATAAATTATACAGCAACGGAAAGTAACATTACGAAAGAGATTATAAAATATCTATTTTAAAGTCGGTGGATAAAACACTATTTCTTAAGCAATATATTATTATTACTATGTTGATATGGCGTGTACAACTTAAAATCCTTGCTGTTAGATCTGCGTGTATGGATACAAATTCCAGGGCGATTTTTTTTTTTTTTTCAATTTTCTTTTTTAAATTGTTAAATATTTTGGGTGTAATTTTAAATCACTTGAAGGTTTTTCAAAATTGCGATATTGTTATTTACCACTAGAACATTATCCTCCTTTCATACATTATTTACACATTATTTAAACATGTCAAACTCTCTTTTGCTAAAAAAAAACAGAATAAAAAAAAAGAAAAGCGCCCTAAGCAATATGGTTATAAGTCGCTTGTCAGGTAATCAGCCATCACAAAACGATACAATTAATGAAAGTGACATGATCATAAAGTGCATGTATTCTACGTTTTGGTAATGTTTTAATCAATGGGGGACCCGGGGCCTTGTCAAAACAGGTAAATGGTTAAGTATAACTTTCGCTGCTTGCTTCTTCTATATAATGGTTTTATTTTATTTCAGGATAGCACATTAATGCACGTGAAAACACAGACATGTGTAACTGCAGAGGACGACGCATCGACACTTCGCCTAAAGTCGTGTTCTAGGGACATGAACCAGCAATGGGACTGGTCAATGCTGTGATGGACATGATGGAATACTGAGATTTATAATTAAGACAGCTTTATCGTCAAAAATGTATATTAGTCGAAATTGTCGAATTGTTCGTTTCGACAAGTGATAAACCATAAGATCGCGAGAGTTAGTTTTAACACTGTTTTCCATTAGTGGCAATATGTATACATGTATTAAAACATTAGTATATTTGAATATAGAAGCGTAATAGAAATGGAGAAAATTCAAATAGAAATGGAGAAAAGCAAAATAGTAAACGAATGGAGAAAATACAAAAAAGAAGAGCTCAGAAATTGATTATTTGATTCTTTAATTGATAAGTTGATTGATTATTGGATTTACATCAGTATGTGATTGGTTGATTGATTGATTGGATACTCGTCATATTATACGAGAATGAACAGATGAATGATTACATAATGAATAAATGAAAATATGCATTAATAAATTTTGAACTAGCGTTATGCATACAATTGATCGAAGGGAAATGACCCTATCATGTCGCGCTTTGCGATGACATGCGAGTAATGTTATCTTAGTCCCACAACATATTGGATAACAATAATATACAACTATCTACTTCTATTGAGGTCAATGGTTAAAACTATTCATCCAACGAAATGACTATTGAACCGAAGCATTGAACTATTGACCGAGACACAGTCGAGGTCAATAATTCACTGCTGAGGCTCAATATTCTGACTCTACACCACCCTGTTACCACAGCCTGGCACAGGGTTAGACTAATCGAGATGTTTACTTATTTACACGGCCTGCCATTTTTTTTTAGACCAACCATAACCTAATTTATTTTACATGACCTGTCAATTCTTGAAACAAAAATGAGACCGACCATAACCTTTTATTTTACATGGCCTTTCTTGAAAAGAAATTAGGCCGACCATATCCTATTATTTTACATGGCCTTCCATTTCTTGAAAAAATATATAGGCCAACCATAACCACGAACAAGTTAGTGTAATACCAACAAGTTTTATACCAATCTATGTTCTAACAAGCTTACTGTAAATTATAAATACAATTGAATCCTAAATGAAATATTCAAATTTTAGATGATAATTTATATAGATGTGTTTATATATTGTTTCATTTATATCCATAGGGAGACTTGATGCCTGCATGACTTCAGAACCAAATACATATTCTTATCTGACATCCGCTGTGACTCTTGGTTGGACGAGCTGACTGTTGAGGTGGAAGGAAAATTAAAAAGATGAATTTCATAGAGGTTTGTATGCAGGTCTTATTTATATGGTGAAAAAAGCATTTCACATCATGATGACACTAATACGTTTAGGAAGAATTACCTCAGGAAATTTCATTCCCCATTCATGGATTTTTTCCCCAATTTAGGCCAAAAGGCCCCTTCCCCAAAACTGTTAAAAAGGCCCTGACTCAAGAAAAATGATTTTCTTTTGATTTACATACATGCATTTCAAGTCATATCTCTGGGCTCCACGTCTCATTAAATAGCAACATTGCGTTGAATATTTACATTACTTTATTTATTTATATATTCTTTTAAAAGAAATAGCGTTCATTTCAAATAAGCTTTATTTTTCAAGGAGATATACACACACACTGTAAATACACTGACGGTAGTGGTCTAGCTCTCTGTAACAGAGTCATGCATGGGGGACTTAACTTATACATTATCATTTCTCGTTTATGGGTATTTTACAAACGTAAAAGAAAAAGAAAATGCTGACAACTATATTTCTATAACTGGTAAAATTTAGACATTGAATTTTACATGTATGATGTGTTCAGCAGATGAATCCGGGGGTTCATAAGTGGCTAAGCGACACTAACCTGATATACAAGGATAGTGTCACTTAGCCACTTATGAGGGTCATGATTTATATTTGAACTTCATTTATCTAAAGACGTAGGCTGCTGTTGTTTCCTCATTAATAAGGACACATTTCCCAACGATACTTGGAGATTGAAAAAGCATGGGAAGCTTGAATATTTACAGCCAGCACGCTTCATGGCTGATCAACTCAGGTTTATAAATTGAAGGCCGCTCTTAGTTTTTTATTTGTATAGCATTGCTATATTGAGGGTAAGAATAGCTTAACAACACTTTGTAATTTACTTTAATGAAGAAATATATGTTCATAATTTAGCTTTTGAATACAAAACTTATCTGGTATTTCTTAATTGTTTTTAGACCAACTTGAAAATCAGAGCACAACGCAATAAATATACAACATTCTTAATGTGCACTGGTCACAAATGCTTCATTGGGTGGGCCTCATAATCTGAAGAAAATGTTGCTCATGAAATTGCATGGCTAACAGTGATCTACAGTTACCTATAGAAATTCCCTCCCACCGCCCCCCCCCCTCCCCCACCACCCCCCATCATGATGACAATAATATATTTCGAAAGAATTACTCAAGCATGGCCTTTTTACCCTTCTTTGCAGCGGCCTGTATAAGGACCCTTCCCCAACCAAATTTCTTTTAAAATCATGCAGTTTTCCCCATTTTTTAAACTTACCTCTGGAAATTTCATTCACCATTCATGGATGTTTTCTCAAATTTAGGCCAAAAGGCCCCTTCCCAAAAACTGTTAAAAAGGCCCTGGCTCAAGAAAAATTATTTTCTTTTGATTTACATATATGTATTTCAAATCATATCTCTGGGCTCCACCACAGGCACCCGACACAGAGCTAGGATAGTAAAATATATGTGTATATATATAAACATTTGTTTGGGTCCAGAAATCAATTAATTAATATTTTATTCACTCTAAGTCCATCTTTTACTATCCTAGCTCTGTGCCGGGTGCCTGTGTGCTCCACGGCATATTAAATAGCAACATTGCATTTAATATTTACATTTACTAAAAATACTTTTATTTATTTTATTTTAAAAGAAATAACGTTCATTCAAATAATATAAACTTTAAATACACTGACGGTAGTGGTCTAGCTCTCTTGCACTTTTTTTATCATTATCAATCTCCCAAGGCACGTTATTGTTGATATAAAGCTTTAGCAAAGGGAAAATGGAGTAAACTATAATTGATTCGCTTTTTTTGCAAATTATATGGCGTTTGTGGAATTTGCAATTCCGGTATCTCTATTCGTGTATTTTGTCATTCACTATTAACTGGCGTTAAATTCGCCATTTGTACAGTAGTGAATGGCATGGTCTTTGCAACACGCTTTATTGTATTTGCCATTCACTACCTGCATTTAAAACCGCATAAACGCCAAAAACAAATGTAAAAAAAAATGTGAATCAATTCTTTAAAATTTTAGTTAAAATACATTCAAATCTCGTCTTGAAAAGTTGAACTCAGCGAGTCGACTATATTGAAACATTAAAGCTACATTAGCCGTAACTTAGTGACACACGGCAATATTCTCTTTTTTTTTAAACTCACTGCGTCCCGTTTGTTTTTCTATAACTTGCATTTGTTCAATCATAAATGTTAATTACATGAATATTATAAAGAAAAGTGTTTGGATGTTATTAACTGTTGATGATATATCTAATAAATACTTCAAGATTGCCGTGTTTCCCTTAAGAACAATGCTGGCTCCTTCTTTTATTGGGGATTAAAAACAATCTGAATTATCCTGACTTAATGAAATCTGGGTTTAACTTTGAAAAAATAAATAAAGTAAAAAGCCGACATACAAACGAGAGTCCGATGAATGGATGGTAGATCTTACCTAATTAGTGCATTTTCTTTATGTTTCACACAAGTTGCTGCCATTTTCACAAACTGCATGGTTACGGTATACAGCTAATGGAGCCAAGTGATGAAAAATAATTGCAATTGATTATCTTGAACTACATCTACATGAATAATGACACGATGCTTATTACACCCAAAAAGCATCCCTGGATCATCGGTTTTCCTCCTGCATAAATACCACTTTTATCCGTGCCATTGAGAGTGATGTGAAAGAAAGTAGAGTTGCTTGTTTCGTACTCAATGTCAATAACATACAACATCCAATGAGAATTTGAAGAAATACATATTTTTATTGAACATAACCATAACCATACATAACAAGCATACATGTCGATGAAGAGCTATGTTTTAAAAAAAAGTTCCCAATTGAAAGAGAGGAAAAAAGGAGCGTATGTATGACAAGTATTGAGTATGACATTAAATGCATTTAGTTGACCTTGGTGTACATAAAGAGTAGTGTTGTTCCGATTAATCGATTTATTTATCATTGATCAGTACTGCCTTTGATCTGATTGATCTATTACAATTTTTCATGATCGACTGTATTCGGTTGTTGAAAATTATGGCTTATTTCATTCTCTTGTACTAAAATATACAAGAAAATAAAATGAGTTATAATTATCACATTTTTATAGTGGTTATCCCAACTTAATTTTTATAAATATATGTTGGTCAGTTTCATTCAGTTCCTTTATTAATACCAGAACATACTTGAAATGTGTGATTTTTTTCTTCATTACAGTCTGAACAAGGCTTACACTTGTCTTTTATAGCAGCCATGTTTAATCGATTATTACTCAATCATCGGTCGCTTAAATATTCTGATTATTGATTGATTGAATTGGATTTTATAGTCGCACTAACAGCTAAGGTCATATATCGACTTTCCAGCTTCCATTGGTGGAGGAAGACCCCACGTACCCCTCCGGGCAATTTTCGTGCACGGGCGGGCTCCTGGGTAGAACCACCGACGTTCCGCAAGCCAGCTGGATAGCTTCCTCACCTAAAGATTCCTAGGCCCCTGAGGGATCGAACCTACAGCGTAGAGGGGCAAGTGATTTCAAGTCAGAGACGTTAACCACTCGGCCACGGACGCCCCTAAATATTCTGATGATCGATCATGAATTTTTAGCCGATTCCCAGCACTAATAAATAGTATTAAAAATACTTATAAAATGAATGTTTTACTGTATTTTTCCCCATTTGTATAAAAAATCACGCTAAAATTTCCAGTTGTGATGGTATGTGTTATGTTCGCAAGGTATAGAAAGAAAACATTATCTTGCGTCCGGCACACTTTAAAGATACATTCACAATCTTGATCGTTTTAAAACTCGCGGCGTCCAGTTAGTTTTTCTACATAACTTGCATTTGTTCAATCATTAATATCTTATATAAGTGGTACCGAAAAACGGTACCATTCCCAAATTGCTTTTGTGCGATAGTGAACTATTCCCAATTTAAGGCAAAATGACGCGAATTTTCCTAATTGAATGGGTACCGGTACCATTCCCAAAAGGGTGAAAACAAGAGGCACAAGAGGGCCTGTAGACGCTCTAGTGTGTAAAGATGTCATATTTAGCCTTTTCCTATATAAACTTTGGATCGTCACTGCGGCCATTTTGATTATTGCAAGAAAACGAAAAACACAAACTTAATAGACGCCAAACATTGTGATAAAGTTTCAACAAAATCCTTCAAAAGGTTTCAGAGAAGATTTCATATTTAACCTTTTGCTATATAACTCTATGTAAAACTTGGGTCACCATGGCAACCATTTTTAATATTCGATGGTAACGAAAAACACAAATTTGATAGAGGCCTATTTACATAGCCATGGTAGCCATCTTGGACAACTGGCGGGTACGAAAAAACACAAATCTGAGGCGCACTATCCCAAAGAACATTGTGATAAAGTTTTATCAAAATCTTTCAAGAGGTTTCAGAGAAGATGTAATTTTCGCCCTTTCCTATATAAATCTATGTAAACTTTGGGTCGCCGTGGCGGCCATTTTGATTAGTCGACGATAACAAAAAACACAAATTTGATAGAGGCCAACCCAAGGAACATGTTTATGATACTTCATCAAAATCCTTCAAGCGGTTTCAAAAAAGATGTCATTTTTAGCCTTTTCCTATATAACTCTATGTAAACTTTGAGTCGCTGTGGCGGCCATTTTGATCATTCGACTATAACGAAAAACACAAACTTGATAGAAGCCAACCCAAGCAACATATTTATGGTATTTCACAATAATGGAATAAGTTGTTTCGGAGGAGATGTCGTTTGAAATTTCCTTTACTTTGACCTAGTTTAGCCATGGTGACCATCTTGGATGACTGGCGGCCATGAAAAACACAAACCTGAGAGGGGCCCAAGTAACATTGTGATGAAGTTTCATCAAAATCCTTCAAGCGGTTTCAAAGGAGATGTCGATTTTATAAAATTGCTAACAGACAGACGGACGGACAGACGGACAGACGGACGAAAAGTGATTGCATAAGCTCGCCTGGCCTTTGGCCAGTAGAGCTAAAAATCACTGTAGTTATAAGAATAGTATTAAGCAAATTGTCTTTGAACTTTGAATATTTCTGACTTGATGATAGTGTAGTAGGAGGCTAAAGGAAATCCTAGCGCTAGCCTAGTATACCAATAATATATTTAAACCTAGAATAACGAAGAAAAAATAAAAACTCAAAATTTTATTCGATGTATGCAAGCATGATTATACTGGATTATAAATCGAAAGTAATGCTTGTTAAAAACTTCAAGATATTCATGTGTCCCTTTAACCTTCAACCTAACTTTGAAAAGCATATTTCATCATCTTACTTGCATGACCTATTTATCATAATTCACTAGTGTAATAAATATGCAAATGAAGGCCATAATGAACTGTCTTATCCGTTCAGCTTGGTTTGCAATCGGAATAGCAGGGAAGGTTTCTGTTGCCATTAAACATGACATGATAATCTCATGGTATATATATATACATATATATATATATATATATATATATATATATATATATATATATATAGGCCACTACATTAATAAAGAGATCACTTTGTCGTCCGGCACACATTAACATGCAACCTAACCTTGGTCATAACTTGAAAATTATTTGACCTATGTTTGTGAAACTTCACACACATCTCTGTTACTCATGTCCAATAACTTTGAATTTCATTTTAGCATAGATATGCCACTTTTCTTAAAACGTTAACCTGCAATCTAATCTAACTCGTAACTTGGCAAAATACTGGCCTATGGTCATAACACGTTATACAGTTCTTCCTTATCAATTATCCATTACAGAGGCATGCCTCTTTTCATGAATTTAAAAATCTACTCCATAATACAGGGTGAGTAGGTTCTAGGCCCGTTCTCCATATTTTATCTCGAAGTACATGGAGGATGAGCCTGGCATGTTCATTCCTGTTAGGCGCCATATAACCTTTCATGTGTTGGTGCGCCTTAAAACCCCAATTCAATTCAATGCAATTTAAAGATGAAAATGTTTGGTCTGTATTTTGCTAAATCATAACTATTAGTTTTAAGGGGGTTATATTGATATCAGTTGCACATCCAATTCACAAAACAAGAAATTATATGAATTAATATTAATAAGTTTTAATGAATCAGAAACTAGTCAAGTCGTCCAGTTTTCTAGATTAAACCATTTGGTCAACAATACTCAAACCGTACCGAACATGGGCCTAGTTTAGTGTAAATTTACACTGAAGCATTAGGGACCAGGCAATATTTATTGGGGGGTTGGAACCGGTGCAAAATGGAATGGGACGATACTTTTTTTCCCGCTAGCTTGCCATGGGACGTACACTTTTTTAAAGTCATATTCTCCCCCCACCCCCCCCCCCCCCCCCCCTCCACCAAGAAAACTTTGAACAATTACAAATACTGAAGCAGTGATCTTAGACCATAAAAGGCCCCCTTACCAAAAATATAGACTTCTGGCGACTGTTTGCAGCAACTCTGCGGCAAACATTGCTGCAAAGCTGCGGCAGACAAGTTTGAGGCGAAGTTGCGGTACACTTTTACCATGCAAGTAAAGTATGCGGCAAAGTTGCAGCAAACAAATATGCAAATGAGGTTCTAATGATGTTCACCGCAACTTCTCAGCACACTTCATTTTAGCTGTAATCTTCTTTGCAGCAAACTTCATTTGCATACTTTTTTTCTCTGCAATGTTCTGGTGATGTTTTTCAAAATAAATAGTGGACTGAAATTATGAAATAGAACAATATTTAGCTCAAAAACATTTTGTTTTTTCAATATTTAACATGGACTGCACCATATTTAAATAAATTGACAGGATTTAACTAAATCGACACTATTTAAATAAATGCTTTCGATTTAAAGTATATCCTTACGATTTAGATTATATCCTACGATTTAACTATATCCATTCGATAAATGTTAAATAATTATTTGTGAATTCTAAATAAATGGACCTTCGTTTTACTAAATGTGCAACAATTTAATTAAATTCAGTATATTTAAATAAATCGACACAACACTATTTAAATAAATCCTCTCAAAATTAAAATCTGTCATTTCTGCATGACTATCATTTTCAATGAGATGTCGAGCGCTGTCATTTCTGCATTACTCCCATTTTTATGTAGATGTCGAGATGTCGAGTGCTGTCATTCCTACATAACTTCCATTTGTATGGAGATGTAGAGCACTGTCATTTCTGCATTACTCTCATTTGCATGGAGATGTCGAGCACTGCCATTTCTGCATTACTCTCATTTGCATGGAGATATCGAGCGCTGTTGAGTACTTTCATTACTCCAATGTTCATGGAGTTGTCGAGTGTTGAAATTTCTGCATTACTCACACGTTCATGGAGATGTCGAGTGCAGTCATTTCTGCATTACTCCCATTTTTATGAAGATGTCGAACTAAGTCATTTATGCATTACTCTCATTTGCATGGAGATGTCGAGCACTGTCATTTCTGCATTACTCCCATTTTCATGGAGATGTCGTGTGCTGTCATTTCTGCATTACTCCCATTTTCATGGAGATGTCGTGTGCTGTCATTTCTGCATTACTCCCATTTTCATGGACCTGTCACTAACTGTAGCAGTCCAATAGGCACCAATGGTGCCAGTTTTATTAAACATGACAGATATGTAACAATTTGCGCACCAGTCGCCTCCGAGAGCAACTGTGTGCACTCTGGTGACATGTGTCTCCCATGAAACTTAAAAAAAGTATTATCCCAAAACCCAGTATATAACGAGTTCCGTTGAGTCATAACGAGGTCCGTTCTATCATAACAAATATCATGCTCTTGCTATTTTAAAATTCCCATCTTAAATTAGTGTTTACTCTACTTTTTCAACCAATCAGTTGCCTCCGTATTTCAAATACTTACACCAATTATTCAAGGAGATTTTATTATCATCGCTCTTCACGATTAAGTGTTTGACCTATATAGAGACTACACACTTTTGGAAAACACTAAGTCGGATAAAGGCTATGAAGAGAAATCGTCACCACTCAGAAATCGAAAGGGAGGTAGCAAAGGGACCGACCGCAGCAAAACATATTTGGGGTAATACTGAAGTAGGGATAACCAACTTATCCCCGTTTGATGTATTTTGCACAAACTAGACAAAACATTTCATTTAAAAAGAAAGGAAGACCTGTGTACATCTCATAAGCCTAGGCGTCTTCTAATGGCGAACTGAATTTATTTTGCTACTACCCGGTGACTGTTCGCATAGCTGACAAGACCCGGTGGATGTCAAGAGTGATATGGGGTTCCAAGGGGCGGTTGTTCCTTGGGTTGGGGGTCAAGGTTTGCGGAGCGCAGGAAATTCGAGACGGTCTGTGGTACAATTTAATAGAATTTATTTGTCACAAATAATTATTTATCTTATTTTTAACACACATGTAAACACACATTTCAACATCAAAGAAAAAAGAAAATATTGAATGGAGAAATTGAATGGGTGAATTACATTTTATAAAAAGAAGTCGGCAACAAAAAAAATTAGGCAACTATTTAGAACGCGTGAGAACATAGAACGTATGCGTGTGAGCGTGATTTAATACACAAATATGTGTCTGACGCTCAATGGCCAATGCGTGAGACTTGACAGGTATGTGTTCGCTGTATGATTGGTAACCCTATAAGTTGACACTCTCCTATAATTGTAATCCCATTGGGAGGTCGACATGTTTACAAGTGGAAGGTGCCGATGCTTACGGATGGTAGGAGGTATACAGTACTGGTTCTTCTCAGGACACACACACACACAAAAACAAATAAAAAATAAAAAAAAACCGACTATCATATTATAGCCTAACAATGTGCTGAAAATGACGTAATCACCATTCAACCAACCATCAACCTATAACTGGAAAATGTGTCCATTGGACACGGATGCCCCGCTTTAACGCTGTCGGTCACATATACACAAGAATCAATAGTGTGTAAGTAGGTCAAGCTCATTAACCATTGATTTTTTAGTATGAACATATTTTTCCATGCCATTTGAAAGTTGTATGATTTACTAAATGAGAAATCAAACGACCAGACAAGGGTAACACAATATGCCACGCCCGCTTTCTTTGAGGGGTATCTAAACAACGACGCCCTTACCACCAGAGTATTCTGTCAATTTTGAGTGCTGTCACTGGATCCGAGACTGAGTCTCTGTTGAGGCACGATTGTTTTACCCCAGGTTTTATTTCACTGGGATCATTCTAAGACCCACTTTTGTGTGATTAGACAGTCAGGCATTCAGGGCAGAGTTTCATGGTAGGGGGTAGGCTAGATGTTTTTTTTAAATCACAATGACGATACCTGTAATTGATTTGAGTCAGAGGCATCGGTAATATAGTGGATAAGGTGTTGCACCTAAGAGCTGGGGTCGACCCCTGGTGATGGCATGTCTGATGGGAATATTTATCTCCATCTCATCTCTATCTGTTGTTCCAATCAATAAACCCATAGTTCATATTGTTTGAGTCTATAATCCAAATGACCTTACAGACTGTCAGTCATATGTAAACCCATAACCACATTTTTTGGGGTGGGGAAGGCGGGAGGGGAGGGGTGGGCGCGGTCGGAGAGATAATAGCCTATGTTTTTGTTTTAAAGGGCTCCCGACCAAAAACAAACAAACACATATAAGCACACGCATCCTTGAGAATTGAGATGACAAAAATTGTCCGCGTACATCTTTTCACCCTGTGAAACTTTTAAAACCCCATGTGACGTCACATTTCTTGTAACTTCTGGTGTTGGAATGTGGACTTCGGGAAACACGGTATTGTGATTGTTGCAATGTTTTTAATAAAATTAGAATTTAAAAGATCAATCATGTTACCGAGTTATTAATAAACATATAGCTGCTGATTGACATTTTGTTCATTACCGTTTATAAGCTAATTTCAGAATTCTGTTTATTCATATGCCTTGTAACTCTTACAGCACTACACAAAACAATGTTCGAAACGCTTGCGTAATAAACTGGTGACCAAACGTTTTATTGGGTAGCAAAAAGTACTTTTTTCAAATTTTCTTTAAAATTTAAATACTTCTAGAGGAAAGATTAAACTCATCGTTCATGTTCTTGTCTTTTTTCTCGCTGTTAAAATCTCCATAAACATTTAATTACAAAATAAAAATAACTGAAGTCGATCGATAAACAGCCGACATTTTCCTATTTCACTGCTTTTTTGTCGGAGATAATTTTTACAAAATAACACAACATAGACGGCACATTTTTAAAAAGTAGAATATGAAATTAATGGTTATTTTACAAGGAAATAAATGGCATGTATAAATTCTTTATGAATTTTAATAATAAAAAAGTGATTTTAACAGTGATTTGTTGAAAGCACCAGATTGAAAAAATCTCATTATTTCCGTCCGCGTGAACGGAATTGTATGGACGGTCATGAAACGTTGGATAGAAAAAAGTAATTTTTCCAAATTTTAATGATATTTTGCAGGCTTGTAGAGGAAGGTGTTTTCTTGACGTTATTGCTTTCGTCTTTTTTCTCGCTATAAGAACAAATTGTAATTATCAATTTGATTAAAAGCTCAAATTTCACTTAAATATTCCAAACAGTCGGATATTTGTAAATGCCTAGACATTGTGTTTTTAATAAAACAGAATTAACAAAACACGTAAAAACTTAAAATCCGCTGTGTAACAAACGAATATATGTATTTGATTATGTGTGTCATCTTTGTATATTGTCAGCTGAATACAATTTACATCACTGTTGTCATTTTGACCGCCATCCTGAAATCTGTTTTTTGCGCGTGACGTTTTCAAGTAAATATCCCTCCGCGACGGCTTGGCGCACCCACAGATAAAGAAGACAGTTGAAATCTCAAATTTTATTTAATTATAGGCAAGCAGTTTTAAAGTCAAAATGGTACAGTCTTTATAAATCGAGGTGATAATTTTAATTCTTGAAATAAAATATAAGATTGCCGTGTGCCCCTTTAAAAGAATTTAGGGGAAACGGAATCTTAACCTAAAATCTGTAATACAATGAATGTCCTCGTAAACTTAAGTATCTACTTTGTGTTGTCTGACCCAACAAAGTGTGTCAATTGCTCAACCACCATGAGTTGGGCGTCTTAGTCAAACTTCGTGAGTGGTACTTATACTAGTAAGGACTTGAAGAGGTACGAGTTTCCTTATATCTTAATTTTGTTTTGAAAATGTTATAGCAGGCATAATAGCAAGCGTAGATCTATGGGTTTCTGCACATCCCCAACTTAAATTTGTCATAGGTGATTGTCCATGAATGATCATTATCTGACATCCTGACATTGAAGTAAATGTGACTTTCTGCTATTCCTATTCAGATAATTTTGTATTTGCGTTAAAATGCATTAATTATTAATAATTTCCGAGTACTGTTACCAGTCATATGTGTGTAGTTGTGGTTTCGGTATGGGTTTCCACCTAACGACTTCAATCCGCCTATGTACTTGATGTAAGCCATTGAAACATGTATATATACGAGTACGGTGCGTGATTTTTCCAGTTGCACATAGGGCATAATATTATATCGAAACACGATCATTTATAAGAACAGTTTACTTTATCTGCAAAAATACAAAATGAAGATATTTATTTGCGAGTTAAGTGTTTTGTTATGGTTGTTTTCACCGCATTGCAATGGGACGAGAGTAGACGATTTACAGAAAAAGATCTACGGCTTGGAAACTTCGTTAGATCAGGTAACGCTTTTTGTTCTTCGAACACATGGTCAGCCATCGCAATTCATGTTGCTCTGATGTGTATTGATCGTTTCAGTTTATATTAGGCCTTCTCGAATTATCTGTTTTATTTTAGGGTCTATTTTCAAATATATACATTTATAAACTCATTAATGATTTAAATACGAGTATGCATTTAGTAAAAGAAAATGTATTAAAACAACTGCAATGACGGTAGAAAAGAGTATGATAATGGACCTTTGGAAACGGCCGAGAAAGCTTTGTTTGACTTTATATCTGTTACCCTCACCCATTTTTAACACTATCTGAGCCTACTTCCCAGTTCTGATATAAGGTACATGTTAAACTACTACTATTAATGACAATTATAAGAAACAATACTGTTAAACTTAAAAACTGTATATGTATATGTATGTTAAAATAAAACATGGAATTATACAATTACTAACCACTCACCGCCATCCCCACCCAAATCCCATTCATATATCTAGTTTTTTATATATATATATATATATATATATACAAAAGCTATGCTATATCCGCAGAAGAAAAAACAGATACATCTGTATTTTCAGGATATCAAAATTCTACGAGACACCGTAGAGATCAACACCATCGAGATTCGAAAGTTTGGGGCACTGATAATCGAAACTGTTTCACGCCTGACTGATATAGATGGATTAAGTAAATATGCCAGCGTCATAACGAAACACAGCAGTCCAAGTTCAGGAGAGAACGCTGATGAAACAACATCGTTTGAAATTAAACGTATAGGAGAAGACGTTGACAGGGTAAAAAGGGCGTTTTATAGTGAAAAGAAGTATCTCCACAAAGCAGTTGAATTTGTAAAAAGTGAAATAGTAACAAACCTTAATAAAACGCTTGACACTGTTATAAGATGTTTGAATAAACAGGACGATAGTATTAACATTTCGGAGAAGAAAACGGAGAAAATAATGTCAGATTTCAAGGAAGAAACAATTGTTAATATATCAACGAAGCTAGATTCTCTTCAGTCAGTCTTAACTGAAGATCACACACGTTTGTCGTCTTCGGTTGCAACCCAGCTTGAACAGATTATGAATAAAATGGAACAAATGGAATCAAAGATTGCTGAACAAAAATCTACACGTTTATCGTCTTCTTTTGCAACCCAGCTTGAACAGGTTATGAATAAAATGGAACAAATGGAATCAAAGATTGCTGAACAAAAACACTCCTTTGACGGAAATGTTAACAAATTAACAGTTGCGACACAAGACATACGTGCAAGTATTGATCAAGTCAACAAAATTAATACTAGGATACTGTCGGGTGTACTACAGCCAGAAGATGTAAGACTTGCAAACGCGAGATCCGACGGTAAAGCAGGAATCCTTCAAGTAAGACTTAACGGTCAGTGGGGGACGATATGCGGTGATGAATTTAAAAGTAATAACAGAGGTGCAGGTGTGGTGTGTAAGCAGCTAGGGTTCACATCTGGAAGATATACTAAGGGAACATACTTTGGTACGGCCAGTGGTGCTATATTGCTTGATGAGGTAGAGTGTAGCGGCAAGGAGTCAAATATCTTTGATTGCCCAAGCAACAGAGTTGGTGATCATGACTGTGGTAAAGATGAAGATGTAGGAGTTATCTGTTCATGATAACATGATACGCATAATTGTAGTCACAGTGACGAATTGTTCGTTCATAATCGGCATACGTTTGTACATAGTTTACAGGAAAAAGTAGCGTTATGGCTTTTGTTAATTGCTAATAATAATATTATACAAATTATACCAGATACATTCGAGACAAATTAGTAAATATTTCAGACATATTAGTAAATATGTATAATTCCATTTCTAGATATATATGTATTTTAAAAATATATTTTAGCTGTGGCTGTCATCCTAAATTGTATGGTCAACCTGATTTTTGTACATGGAACCAACTAGACATCAAGAGCAACATTCATGTAATGTTTCATTAACATCCATCAAGCTGTTTATAGAAAGAACACCTGCCAGCTTAATAAACAAGTTTTAATTATTACCTTGAAGACAAATAGGAATTAAAAAATGATGTTATTGTTTATCTCCTCCTCAGTGTCACGTGTTGCTTTTATTCTGGATTTAGTAGTTAATCTTCCATAATTCAATAAAGAATATTTTACAAAAGTAAGTGGATTCTTGTATTTGCCGTATAAGTTAATTAATTATCTAATCTACTATTTCATATAGAGAATATCTAACGGATGAAATTCTTTTACGAGATGGAGTGCTTGTTTTTCGTTAAGCTAGAGCGAATGCGTAGGAGAGTAAACAAGAAATACTTATTTCACCGGAAGACAGTACTCGTAAACTAATGTTGAAACATTTAACCAGTTAAATCCGTTTCATAATATGTACTTGTGATCCCACTTAATTATTTCTTTTTCATACTCTCTGTAAGAAGGCCGTTAGTCAATTACTTTAATAATGTTATTTAAACATTATTCCAACATTATTCCATTTGACATGTTTACGTTAAAACTATACGCGAGATTATTATCTCATTAAAATCATATCCTTATTACGCTTTGATACTCTCCGCTATTGGATCTGAACACATTACCTTTGAGGTTACATCAAGATACGAAGAAAATCATGGACTCTGTTGTGTTTTTTGAAAAAATATATTCCGCCGAAGTTATTACGACATTAGATAGCCTAAATAGTATGCCGTAGTAAATGTGACCCGATTAGCTCAGTTGATAGCGTACTGGACAGCTGACACACGCGTGTCACTTTAGTGTGTGTTCAATTTTTGTCTACCACTATTAAATTCCGCCAAACAATCTTTTTTTCAGGAAAATAATGGTTGTTGTAATATGTTTGTCAACGCAATTTGTTTGTGATTTTTAAGCTCAAAGTTACGGACATTGTCTCTTTCAATACCAAGCGTAGACTGCTCCACATCGTTTTACTGAAATGCGACATGCACAGTGAAGCTGTCAATACCGAACAATTGTGTAGGCTCAAATCTGATTGGCTAGTCGTAAGGTCAAGCTGACGTGACCTGTAATGGGAAATCGTCAGATCCTTGTAGCGAAGAGTATCGTTGCGTGATAAAAGGTCTGGTTTTAATGAGATTGGATTATGAAAGACCCATCGTTCAGTTATAATATAGGAAAGTGACACTTAATAAATACTCTAGCAAGCATAGGAGAATTACATGCTTGCATGTTATAGTATCACTTACACGTTTCTTCCATATTGTTGGTGATATACTTTAAATAGTTCAATGCTAATAATCATGATAATCAGGTTGAATATTCAACGTTTTGCTAGGCTTACGTGTGTTTTATGATTCAATTTGTTTTCTCGCCTTCGAATAAGGTGGTGCTTTGCAGTGGCGGTGAAGGAGATGTAAACATGTTTTTTTTTACATTCTTATATCTTTCACAAAAATGAGATATAGGGTCCTATAGAAACCAATACTTATTGAAATTTATACAAACTATCTTCAATATAACGTATTCAATTTCATTCAAACATTGCATATGTGTTTAGTATCACCAATGCCACTCATTACACAAGTTCCATGACTCTGTATTGCAGTTTAGCAAACATACAGCCTCTATAAATAAATATAGCCCTAATTAAAGTTTTGGACTAAATTTGTTCACATTCTAATATTTTCAACACTGCTTATTAAATTTTAAACTTTTGATAATCAAGAAACGGCTCCTTTTATAAATTTGAATTGCATATTTATAACATTCATATGACATTTATACACGAGATTGTGTTTACAAATAGAGTATGAAAGAAGAAATTTGAAAGAAGAAAAAATCGCCGATGACGATAAACACAAAACATATTAAAGTCTCGGTTTGATCAGGGACTGTACATATTGTATACTAAACGGGTCCTGGTTTGATTGAGACTGTTCATGAACGGTAGTGAAAAAAGCTTACTACCGTTCACGCCCTCTAGCCCCGGGTTGAGCAGCAGATGGGTCGGAACTGCGCCCAGAATTAATAGTATTTTACCGTTAGATTTTATTGTTATAGAACAGAACATATATTTTATTTAACTTTTGCATACGTGCATCGTCATTTATACATACATAAATACAATTATTCATACATAAGTCACTTGATCCTACAAAAGTTACATTTTATATCAATAGTTTGAGCAATATATTTTATTATTGTTTTTCATTTTTTTCGATGTTATCGAAGTATAACACGTCAATGACGGGTCGCAAACTTGTATAAAACCTCTTCTAAGGATTGTTTTTCTTTTTTTTTTTGCAATGTTATCGAAGTATAACACGTCAATGATGGGTCAACATTGTTTAAAACCGCATTTCAGGAAATGTAATTAATACAATTATAACGACCTGGGTGTAAGCTAATAAGTTGTTGAACTCTCCCACTGCCTGGGGAATTTTGTAGAGAATATTTTTCTGAAAGCCCATAATGTTTTTAGTTCTTTGCAACTTGTCTACCTTCTGAGCGTTGGTCGTTACCGTGTTACAGGAAATTGATATAAGTAGACGTAGATATAAAAGTCGAACAGAAAATGTAGCATTTAATGACAACAGTCAACCACAAACACGCACAGAAACAAACAACAATTGCAAATATGAATAAAAGGCAGGCAAAATATGACATAATAAATATAAAAGGGTTGACAATAGGGCGACCGCCTTGGAAAAATAATTAAATTAATGCTACTGCATTTTGAAGACTAGAAAGGGTTTGCATTTTAAATTTTCTTCATTATTCATGCCTTTCATAATACAAACGTTTGTTTCAATTACTATTTATACCCTGGATAACAGCGTTATCAAGCCTACAGTTCCGTAATTTACGTTAAATTGTTAACTGAAGGTTTTTGACTGAAGAAATTAAGAACATTAAAAATGCTGCATTCGAAAGTTACTCCAAACCTTACAGATATCACAGACATACGTGTCCATGACTTTAACAATGTTTGTTTTGTGTAATGTCCGTTACATTGTGTGTTTTTTAAAATCATTTTAGCTCTACTGGCCAAGGGCCAGCAGAGCTTACGGGATAGCGAGTTGTCCGTCGTCCTTGTCGTCGTCAGTTAACGTTTGCCTTGTGAAGACGATAGGGCCTTCATTATTAATCGGATCTTTACCAAACTTTCCAAAGGTCCACTCTCATACTCTTTTACCAGGGTCTTTTATCAATGAACGCTCAAAAAAAGTTGAAAAATGCCATATTCTGCCTTTTGAACACTCTAGCAACTTCATTTATTATTTGCTATTTACCAAACTTGCGCATATTGTTATTACCAATGAAAGCTCCGATAAATTTGAACACCAGCCATATCGGATGTGTAACACCAGAGTTATGGTCCTTGTTTTGGTGAAAAAATGCCATTGCCTGGATTGTGACCACTCCATCACTTTCATTTATTTGATCTTTACGAAACTTGCAGAGATTGTAAATATCAATAAAAGCTCAAGAAAGTTAAAAAAAAAGCCAGATCGGACCGGTAACACCGGAGTTATGGCCCTTGATTTAGTTTATTTGCCTGGGTCCCAACCCCACGATAAATATTACCTGGTCTTTTTAATCGTGTCCCTCAACGGTTTAGCGACCAGGCAATATTTATCGTGGGGTTGGGACCGAGGTAAATATTATATAATATAAAAAAGACTGTACGTCGCATGGAAAGCAAACGAAAAAAGGTATCGTTCCATGGTTTGTCATGACAAATAAGTACCTGTCCCATGTCATTTTGCACCGGTCCCAACGCCCAGATAATATTGCCTGGTTTGTTCTCTTGTTGCTCTGGCTTCTGCCAAGTCAATGAGTACTTACATTGTGGCTTTCTAGGCTTTTGTTTTTTATATTATATATACATTATCATTTACGTGTTTTACGATGACAATAGGGTAAGAGTGAGGTCTGGTGCACCCTAGAACCTGGTTTAAACCCCCATCGGCCTTTTTTTGCCACTGACCGTTCCAAGGCGGTAGCCCTATTGTTAATCCTTTAGTTTTAGTCTTGACTGTCGTCCCTTGAATGCTACTTTTCCTGTTCGATTTTTATATCTATTTTTATTTCAATCCTATGTCTTGCATAACGACCTGTCTCAATTCTTAAGCTATGTGAATATAAACGTAAATTAGTAAAAACACGTATCGTATTCCTTCTGTACTTTAAATATTCAGATAATTTTCGTATCCAAAATTAGTTTTTTACACGTCTATATAAACTTGTTAATAATCTATTTTCTTGTAGATCAGTGTTCCGGTTTTGAATAAAGCAATCTACCAACATCTGTTTAAAGCTGTCAACACCTTAAATGATCATACCATATATACATAAAGCCATAAGTGTTAAGTATAGATTTTACATTGGATAACCAGTTGCTTAAACCACATAATGAAGATTTATATATACAAACGTAGATGATAAGGCTAAAGTCTTTAAATCTTAATTTGTTTAAACTCACGGCGGCGTCCCGTTTGTTAATATTCAATAACGAAGAATTGGTTTAATTATATGCAAACTGGTTGAATGTCAAAATGATAGTGAGTTAATCAGTGCTTACACTCGCCAGACGCACATCATTTAGTTAAAAGATACTAGCCAAAGTTGCACGCGTCGGAATGGATGTGTCCACCGTATTTTACTTTTGAAAATTATGTTTAAACCCTCTATACACCTTCTTGACAATCTAAATTAAATATTTATGTATTTAAGTTTATGCTTAGTTTATAATTGTAAATTGCATGTTTGTTTATAACTGTATATCGCATGCTTATATCTTATGGACAATTTCTTGTAAATATTGAAAGTTATTTCTATTGTTTTTCATCGTAATATTAAATCTAATTAATATTCCGACTCTATACAATTAGACGAGGTAATGGTATGTGTTAATGCGTTGACCCGCTCTAAGTAGTCAAGCGATTAAATTGTAAAGGTCTATCCAGTCATTAATTAAAACAACGTAATATTTGGGGAAAGCACCTGATATATACGTGCATTATGTAATGATCTAATTATAACTCAATAAATACGGTTTGAACTATACTGAAAGGAAAAAGAAACGCGAAACGGGAATTTCCGCTATATATTGTATATACTGCACACTTAATTCCATATATATTCCAAGGAAATCTCAAGATGTTTTGTAAAAAATAGTAGCAGTTAGTTATAGAAAGGACACAACTGTGATGCTGTAGACGTTTTAATCACAGTACACGTTGTAACAAGAAATTCATAAATGTTGAAGTTCCTTTTTGAAAAATTGAGCCAGTTCAGTACTATATTTAACGTAAAGAGTTTGAAAAATGTTGCATACTAAGTTTGCGCCAAACGCGTACTCTGTCAATAATGAAGCGTTGCAGGAATACTATTTGCTGTGTTACGTGTTGTTTTAGTCTTTTGTTCGAAAGGAAAGATCTTACGTAGCCATGTACCACTCGATTAACAGCAGCATTTTGTACATACAATATATAGCGGAATTTCCCGTGTCGCGTTTCTTTTTCCTTTCAGTATATATCAATTATCCTAGATTTTGGCAATGTGTCGCGCAAGCTTATAATCCCCTATACATCTGATCCAATTAGTTATTTACCCGAGTAAGACACACATGTTGTTCCTTAAATGTATTTTAAATTCAAGGGAGCATATGGAAATATTTGTGGTACCTGACCCCAGGATAAGAGAGGGCTGAGAGAAAACTTGAATATTAAACGATGTTTCTTCTTGCCACAGAGGCTCATACCCAGTCCATTATCATGTCTGAAGTATTACTTAAAGTAGGTATCACGCCAACAACAGTCAAATGTTACAACATATATACACCGCTTCTAAACCTACTGAAGACTAGGTAATACAATATAAACGGCTTTAGACTGTCAGACCAAACCCCAAAACTGAAGCATCGAATTAAGAGTTACCAACACGTTATTTATTTACGCATATTCAATCACATATATTTTAAGAACCTGTGAATAAAGCTATATTTACTCGGTTAATATACATTATTATATTACATAAACGCATGGATAGAGGTTTGATATTTAGAGGGTTAGCTTTTTCAAAGTGCATAGATTAATGGTTATCATGGTAAAGAAAAACACGTCAGGTTATAATTGGCTAGGGCCCCAAACTGTGATTCTGTTTCGGTCGCATTGTCTTTCCCGTATGTACTGAACATTTAAAACAAATATCGATCTCACAGCAAGTTCTAAATTCAAACCCAGCTCTGCATTCAAAATGACTTGGTTTAAGTTTAAAACGAATATCGATCTCAGAGCCAGCTCGAAATTCAAATCCAACTCTGTATTTGAAATGCCTTGTTGTATGTTTATAACGAATATCGATCTCAGAGCAGCTCGAAATTCAAACTCATTCGTAAGTTAGTATCAATTGAAGTATAGGGCCTGTAGCTTTAAGCATGTGCAAAACCAAGGACGCTTCAATCACGATAGATGGCTCAAAATAAATAAAACGTAATATACGCTCTTTGGACAGCTCGTTCGTGTAGTCAGCATTTTGTTCGGAACTAAATAACATATCAACATGAAGTTAATGTTTCATACCTTAGGATTGCTTTTCTTTGCCGCTATTTGCGACAGTATCCCGTTGAATAAAGGAAGATATGATGATGTTTATATCGTAATCCAGAACTCCGTTCCTGAAAATGAAACTCTGTTGAACAGAATTAAGGTATGTGGTATGTTAAACATGGTTTGACATATTTTGAAATTTGTTTAAAATACGTTTGTGATAAATATGTATGAATTGCTTGATTTTTGTATCTATTATCCTTTGTATCGCGTAGTTAGTGTACGAATATTATAGCTTTCTATGATTTAAAACAAACGCATAAATTCGTTCAAACACACAGAAACAGTGGAATCTCACAACTGTACTGTGTGTAAGCTGGATGCCACATACAGCCATTTCGTATTTTCTAAAATTCTTTTTAATAGGACTTAATGTCGAATTTAGAGAGTACACCAGATATAATACGAACTCCAAAATTAAAAAAAAGTTTTCCGGCTTCTATGCAACACAAAATCGAAAATAGAAATTACGATTAAAATCAAATGGACGTCGTTACAGAATGTTTCGAGTTGTAACTTCGCATATTTGGCGTACTATATTGTTGTAAAATATTTTTTATGTACAACGGATAAATTACACTCATAAGGTTACGCTCTGTTTGATGTGGGAAATCAGAAACAATTGTAGGGCGATACAAAAGAAAACCAGTAATATGGATGTAAAAGTCGAACAGGAAAAGTAGCATTCAAGGACGATAGTCACCCACAAACACACACAGAAACAAAGAACAACTTTAAAGATGAACAAAATGCCAAATTAGACATCATAAACACAAAAGGGTTGACAATAGGGCTACCGCCTTCGAACGGTCAGTGGCAAAGAAGGACGCTGGGGGTTTAAGCCAGGTTCAAGGGTGCACCAAACCTGGTGTTAATAAAGAAATCCCCACTATGAAATATTCTCTAACCAACAATGCAACATTAATAGGCAATATAAGTAAAAACAAAGATGCTCGTGTACATATAAATACAAAAGACAATAGCCTAGAAATCCACAAAGAAGGTACACAAGTCAGAACAACAAGAGAACAAACCATTGAGGGCAAGACAAGACAAGATTGTAGACAACTGTAGACAAACGTAACCGTCGTTTTGGGCTTTAGGTAGACGTCATCATAGGGTCCACAGCCTGTCCGGTCATCGCGCAATTAAAGAGGAAAGCACAATGGCGAAGTGTAAATGGGTCCACCACCAAGCATGCAGTGCGTTGCAAAAGATAGGGTCATAACCTCTTTTGGTAAACCGTTTAACAAGTTTAACAAAGATAGTAATAAAATGATCAGGACCAAGGATCTTACGAAGTTTGTAAATCATGTCACCATAGAAGTCAGGTTGTGATAGTCCTTGTCGCAGAAGAGTTCCTAAATTACTTTTATATTTGGAAAGAAGATCAGGGTTACGATAATACAATTTTGCAAAGGTTTTACGCAGTTTATGATAACGGTAGCCCTGATGGAGTAGCTTTTTAGTAATGCAAAGATTACGAATATTAAAGTTCTCAACTCGAGTATAAGCTCTAGAAAAACGAAAAAGGTGAGATAAAATCCCTTCCACAGCAATATAAAAACAAATCTGCGACAAGTGGTGCACAGTTTGTAACCATAGGGATACCAACAATTTGTCTATAAACGCTCGTTCCACACTTGACAAAAATATTATATAATAGGAAGATGAGTGCTTCACAAACTTCTTGACAAGTCCACATAGTGTAATTGTCGAAACTGCCGTTAGTAAAAACGCTTTAATATTATTACAGGCCAAAAATGTAGTATTTTCCCTAGAGAATGTTTTTTGAATAAGAGCAACAAGCTTGTCTTTGATAAGGTGATGTGGTAAGGTTGTATATAGTGCAGAGAAGTCATAAGTGCTGAAATTTGACGTTTATTTTATCAAGAACGTCTCCTGAATTTTTAATAGACCAAAACAAATTAATCCCTGAGTTTTCATAAGTTTTAGCTCAATACAGTTTAACGTGATCTTTAACGGCAGTAAGACAAGACGTTAAACGTTTTGAAATGTTTGTGGTGGTACAGGCAGCAGAATTTGAAATGAAGCGGACCTTATACGGATTTTTATGTAATTTAGGAATCCAGTACAAAGTTGGCAGTTTGTTCTACTTTTCGTCTACCCCAGCCTTGAAAGTAGTGCAACGAGTGATATGTGTGGAAACAACACAATCCTCAGCAGATTAAACTGGAATATACGGATTAGTGCTACGGAGTTCCTGAGATAAAACATTGACGTAATGTAAGCGTCAAACAATAATTATTTATTAGCTGCTTTATCAGCAGGAACTAGAACAAATTTATTATGAAATTCTTGAATTCCCGATTTCAAATTACGAAAGGAAAACCTAGCTCTCGGAGGAAGTAAAATGGGGTTAGCATTATAAAAGTTAATACGTGTATCTATAATTTTATAAAATAACTTTTTCAAGAGAAAGAGTTTGGGTCCGCGTGTTCTGTACGACACCATTTATACTAAAATCCCCCAATGGATTGGGCGATCTGAGTACGACAGGCATTACAATCGATAGTTGATGGTAATCTATACCTAGGACTTTTCGAAAACAGATGCCGAACATGCTTATTAACAATATCAAAATTACCTGTGATGTTGAAATTGGGATTTATTTAAGAAATGCATATGAACTCAACATCATTTCTTATAAAGTAAATAAATGATATATATTTTTTCCAATCAAAGGCGTGGGGAACCTAAAACACCTCAAAATCATTTTTATATAAAATGTCAATATCATGATGTATATATATAATATAATATATCAGACAATTTTGATGTGGCTGTCCCTTTTGCCATGTTCCATGCTTATTCAGAAAATAATGGTGTATTTTCGTAAAACCCGTTTTGCTACAATAATCTTAGACGTAAGTAGTTGACCCGTTCACTGTGTGATTTTAAAATATTGCAAATGTAACATACGTGATGTAACATGTTACCTTACGAATACGAGACGAGTACCATTTTATTTTGATTTGTACTGCTTACTCTAACATTAGAACATATACTTTCCTATATATTACACAACTAGACCAAGCATGCTTAAATTTGTGGAATTGTTGCAGTCATTAAACACAAAGATTATTCTTAGTTTAAGTAAATTCATTTCCGATGCACTTGTATTAAGGTTATCTATATCCAGTTTAAAAGAATAAACAACTAGATATCTGATTTCAGAATATCCTCATTTAGTATTTATTTGTATTTTTGTTTAAATATGTATGAAGCAAAGATTTATTTTGTTATATAACTATGTAAAGTTAAAGTCTGTCAAGTGTGTGAATATTATAATTGTCGTATGCAATGAGTGATATATAGAGTTTAATTAACAGTGTTGAAGTGATATGGGAAATAATTCCTGAGTGAGAAAGATTCTTGCGATAAAGAAACGAGTGCGTTTTCGCACGAGTTTCTATATGGCAAGAATATTTCTCACGAGTGAAATATTTTCCGTATCACGACAAAAGTGTTAATTAAACTATATAATATATATTCTGTGATGAATTTCTTTTAAATCGTCTTTTGACACAAGTATTCCTTCTTCTGTCACTCCTTTGGCGACAGCGCGGAGTAATATCATGACGTCAATTCGTGACTTAATATCGTGACGTCTATCGTTTAGTTCATAACATTTGTCTACTGTACTATCTTGCACACTAGGCGAGATAGCACAGTAGAGGAAGGGATATGTTATAGATTTTCTCAAACTGGGAAATTTCTATAATTCATCACAGAATATGAGATATAACACATTGGAGGGATGGGATAGGGACATTAAATATCTAAATCTTATTTCAGTTATATAGCAATCATGTCTGTAACAATAGTGTCACGGCAACTAGTACTATTAATTATTCATATATGCCAACCTTATATATATACACATGTATATTAAATATCTAAATCTTATTTCAGTATTTAATTAATAATAGCAATCTTGTCTGTAATAATAGTGTCACGGCAACTAGTACTATTCATTATTCATACATATATACATCAATATTCCTTTATATATATCCAGACCAATATATTTTTTTTTTTGCTTGTTTATTTTTGGCGTTTTTCATGTCCGGATACTGGATAATTCAAAAGTCAAGATGTTTTTGTTTATAAAAACATGTTCACTCTTGCGAAAATATTGATCGTAACTCAAATTCTCAAATGTTTAGCCATTTATTTAACATACATGGTATTAACCGCCCTAGCGGATTTTAAAATCATTAATAGGACCCACTTGATGCGTTCAATGATGTAGTCAATGTTAAACACTAAACTATATCAATTGTTCGTGATCTAAAAATAATAAGATTAAAAAAAGCCTTTTATGTGCAATCCTTATTACCGATACAAGTATTCAAATCCTGAATGTATGAGTCAGACATTGTCGGTATGCCCTATGACACCGCATAGAGCCACTTCGCTACTTCGGTGATTATCGCGACCAATTCCGTCGACAAATACAGCAGATATTCGAGCTTAAATCTCAATGTTTTTACGAAAACTACGCAGAATGTTTGCATTTGATGCTTTTACAAAAAACATTTAATTCAGTCATTGTAGCGCTATTTTGTGAAATGAAAATAACTGAGCGACATTTAGATACAATTTGGAGTGTGTAAGTGCTCGTTTGGAGAAGTTATCAGCGTCGAAAGGGGTCGTGGTACGAGAAAACATGATGCCTTAGTAAACAGAGCAGATTTTACTTAGATATCACTGATGACAGAGCAAGTGCTCACCACAACAGGACGATGTGCCGCGCACAAAATCCAGGTCTGTGGCCCCAAGCTCAATGTCACATTTGGAGGTCAAAGGTCAAATTGTGTCCGGTCAATAACTTTTGCATGCCTGGACGGATTTTCAAATAACTTGGCACAAGTGCTCACCGCAACCAAATGAGGTGTCGTGCACAAATCCAGGTCCATGGCTCCAAGGTCAAAGTCATACGTAGAGGTCAAAGGACACTTCGGGGGCATTTATCACTTACAGTGATATTTCTTGTTTTAGTGTAATTTTGCCGTTATTTGGCTGGCTAGTTTTATATCACGATAGGGCCTTCATTTTGCCATATTATGACTTGTGAAAACTCTAGCCACTTTGAGAACCTCAAATGTAAAAATTACTTAAATGTAAAAGAATCATAAATGTAATAAAAGCCCAACGCTAAATGAAAAATATGACACAAATGTAAAAACCACTTTGTCAAAAATGTCAAATCTGGTCACCCTAAATGTAAAATAAAAAACACGCTAAATGTAAAAAAGTCTTTACCCACAAATATAAAAAAGAGGTAACGACAAATGTAAAATCTGTTTTTGGTTATTGAACAATAAACAGTAATGACTATACTGATGACATGCTTACTATTTTGTTATATTAAGTATATTTTAGTATATAAAAGACAGTTTAGTAATTAGTAATAATTAAAATAAATAGATTAATGTGCGAAGCTAATTTGGTTTCAACGGGCATTACATCAGTGCATTACGTCTTAATTTTCTATACATTTTAGTGGTGGTCGAAGACGCCAAATTTTACAGATCACTATAATTTCCATGTAAGATATGGATTCCAGACGAGGATTTCCACGCGGAACATCTTATCATAAAAAAAAAGAGTATGATAATGGATCTTTGGAGACGGCCGAGCGCGACACATTCGAAATATTGCAGTCTCGGTTTGATTGAGACAGTTCATGAGCGGTAGGTAAATATGCTAGCTACCGCTCACGCCCTCTAGCCCCGTTACACACCAGTGCTACCTCTTACACCCACGATCTGCTACATATTTGACTTTACTGCCATGATAGATATTCTCATAATAGCGGTCATGCGTTGAGCAATGTTGGTCTTATACTTTCGAAGTTATCGCATAGAATGCATATTTCCATATAAGGTCATGTCGACCTTTGATTTTTGACCTACTGACCCTAAAAAACAGTCAGTTTCCTTCTTTCTCCAAGGGCAGTGTACTTATGAAGTTTCATGCCTGTGGGTGTATATCGTTTTGAAGTTATCGCCCAGAATGCATTTGTCCATATAAATGCACGGCGACCTTGACATTTTACCTACTGACCTAAATAACTATTCTTTTACTCATCAAGGTCAATTTACCTATATGAAGCTTTATGATTGTGGGTGTTATAGTGTCGAAGTTATCGCACGACCATGTCAACGCATTATGTGACTTTTTTGTCGCACAATTCGTTATGTTTCGTATATAGCTTTTCTTTATTTTGTTTCAGCGCGATGCGTCACAAAAGTGTATCAAATTAGATGAATGGTGCATGTCCTCTATTAATAATTAGGAATCATTTAAAGAGGCACTACCTATATCTACGCGATTTTTAATGTAAAATATTAAATACTCAATATTACTGCATTTATATGTATACAACGCTATTTTATGAGTATTCTAAGAAGAAACATGGTTCGTATTCCAGTTCTGTAAATTATTAATTATGATCAAAACAATATCTTGAATAAAATGCTGCCCAGCCGTTTATTCCTGCCGGAGAACTACGATTTTTTACGATTTTTTCGGACATGCGCAATGCGATTACAAACTATTCGGCGCAGTTCCGATAGCAAACGAATCGATCGGAACTCTTCGCTAATCAGACGAGGTAGTTCCGATTGTAAACGAATAAGATCGGAAAATCTCCGCAAGCGGCTTGTCTAAAACAATTACGAATACAATTTCAAAAATCCGATCTTTTCAGTCCTGTTTTTCCCCAGCAAAACGCATATAACTTTGGGTGAAATTAGCGCCATTTACCTTTTTCATAGTCCTCTTTATAATTAAGTAAAGTTTATATCAATTGGTGGACAAAAAGATATAGGTAGAGCCTCTTTAAACTTCCTAAGTTTAGACTAATAACCAGTAGATATAAATCATCAATAAGGAATTCCTTATAAGGACTTCCTTAAATGGCTGCTCTCCTATATGTATACTCACATTTACCGACTATTTTAACAATAATTAGAAAGTAGTTACTGTTTAGGAACTAGGAATCAAGAACTAACTTCACACATAACAAATAGAGATAAGTCCATGATAAATACATGACTATGAATAAAAAATATGTTAAGTTCTAAGCAAGCATTATTTAGTACATAGGACATGGTATTTCTCCTGTATACTCAAATGTATCGATTGGTATCACAATTAATCGCAGTACTAACTTTTGCTAAAGTAGAAATGAGTTAATGGTGATATGTGGTAAAAAGACGATAGGCACATCTCCCACGTTGCCTAGACACTATCACAACCACAACATATAACTGAATATCGTAATAACACAAGTCGCATAACGCCTTGAAAAAGTGGAATAGTTATACTATACGACGCATTGCATGACTATTCATATAAAAATGTTATTGCGTCGTGTAGAAATTGACCTATTGGAAAATTTAAGGGTATGCATGTGAAAGATATATATTTGTAAATTTGAGGATATTTGCAATTTGAATCTGAATTTTGTTTTGTCGTCATATAAACTAGTTTTTATGTCGCCTTTTCGAATTAAAAAGCGATACATAGGGATCATTTTGTCGTCTGTCCGTCAGTCCGTTTGGAAGTCCGTCACGAAAACATAACGTTGGCCATAACTTACTCATTTCTTGATATTTCTTCATCAAACTTTCAATATATACTCATCATGACAACATCGACATGACCATACTAAAGTTTACAATGAAGTTCATTATTTGAGTTAAATACTCATGTTTTCCTTCACGAAAACTTAACGTTGGCTATAACTTACTCATTTCTTGATATTTCTTCATCAAACTTTCAATATATACTCATCATGACAACATCGACATGACCATACTAAAGTTTACAATGAAGTTCATTATTTGGGTTAAATACTCATGTTTTCCTTCACGAAAACTTAACGTTGGCTATAACTTACTCATTTCTTGATATTTCTTCATCAAACTTTCAATATATACTCATCATGACAACATCGACATGACCATACTAAAGTTTACAATGAAGTTTTTATTATTTGGGTTAAATACTCATGTTTTCCTTCACGAAAACTTAACGTTGGCTATAACTTACTCATTTCTTGATATTTCTTCATCAAACTTTCAATATATACTCATCATGACAACATCGACATGACCTTACTAAAGTTTACAATGAAGTTCATTATTTGGGTTAAATACTGATGTTTTCCTTCACGAAAACTTAACGTTGGCTATAACTTACTCATTTCTTGATATTTCTTCATCAAACTTTCAATATATACTCATCATGACAACATCGATATGACCATACTAAAGTTTACAATGAAGTTCATTATTTGGGTTAAATACTCATGTTTTCCTTCACGAAAACTTAACGTTGGCTATAACTTACTCATTTCTTGATATTTCTTCATCAAACTTTCAATATATACTCATCATGACAACATCGACATGACCATACTAAAGTTTACAATGAAGTTCATTATTTAGGTTAAATACTCATGTTTTCCTTCACGAAAACTTAACGTTGGCTATAACTTACTCATTTCTTGATATTTCTTCATCAAACTTTCAATATATACTCATCATGACAACATCGACATGACCATACTAAAGTTTACAATGAAGTTCATTATTTGGGTTAAATACTCATGTTTTCCTTCACGAAAACTTAACGTTGGCTATAACTTACTCATTTCTTGATATTTCTTCATCAAACTTTCAATATATACTCATCATGACAACATCGACATGACCATACTAAAGTTTACAATGAAGTTCATTATTTGGGTTAAATACTCATGTTTTCCTTCACGAAAACTTAACGTTGGCTATAACTTACTAATGTCTTGATATTTCTTCATCAAACTTTCAATATATACTCATCATGACAACATCGACATGACCATACTAAAGTTTACAATGAAGTTCATTATTTGGGTTAAATACTCATGTTTTCCTTCACGAAAACTTAACGTTGGCTATAACTTACTCATTTCTTGATATTTCTTCATCAAACTTTCAATATATACTCATCATGACAACATCGACATGACCATACTAAAGTTTACAATGAAGTTCATTATTTGGGTTAAATACTCATGTTTTCCTTCACGAAAACTTAACGTTGGCTATAACTTACTCATTTCTTGATTTTTCTTCATCAAACTTTCAATATATACTCATCATGACAACATCGACATGACATAATAAAACATACAGGTCACGGTCACACTGAAGGTCATTATATGGGTTAAATACTATTTTTTTCTTCACGAAGAATTAACGCTGGCTATAACTTTCTCATTTCTTGATATTTCTTCATCAAACTGTCAATATATACTTATCATGACAACATCGACATGGCCATACTAAAATTTAAAGGTCAAGGTCACCCTGAATGTCATTATTTGGGTTAAATACTCATTTTTCCCTTCACGAAAACTTAACGTTGGCTATAACTTTCTCATTTCTTGATATTTCTTCATCAAACTTTCAATATATACTCATAATGACAACATCGACATGACATACTAAACATAAAGATCAAGGTCACACTGTAGGTCATTATATGGGTTAAATACTATTGTTTTCTTCACGAAGAATTAACGTTGGCTATAACTTTTTCATTTCTTGATATTTCTTTATCAAACTGTCAATATATACTTATCATGACAACATCGACATGGCCATACTAAAACATATAAAGATCAAGGTTACACTGAAGGTCTTTATATGTGTTAAATGCTCTTTTTCTATAAAAACTTAACGTTGGTTATAACTTTCTCATTTCTTTATATTTCTTCATCAAACTTTCAATATATACTCATCATGACAACATCTACATAACATCTTAAAATATAAAGGTCAAGGTCACACTGAGGGTCGTTAATTGGGATAAAAGAAATACTCATTGTTTTCTTCACGACACAACGTTGGCTATAACGTTCTCATATTTTGATATTTCTTCTCATCAAACTTTCAATTCAATATACTCATCATGAAAACATCGACATGACCATAAGTACCAAAATATAAAGGTCAAGGTCACACTGAAGGTCATTATATGGGTTAAATACTCATTTTTTTCTTCAAGAAAACGTAGTCAGGCCAGTTTGTCAAGGTAATTTATCTGTGTCCAAAATACCTTGACAAAATACGGACACAAAGTTATTTTAAAGCGACACGACATCTTTTGAATATTTTCTACAGATGACGGGAGGTATACAGTACTGGTTCTACCAAGGAAAAATTGACCGTCATGTATTGCACAAAATGTGCTAAAATTGACGTAAAACACCGTTCAAATAAAACAAATCAAATTGAAAACAAGATATCCGGACAAACGGGCAGACGAACGGACAGAGATACGGACCTCTTATTGCCCTCTATAATTGTGTGAAATTCCATTGAAATTCCATTAGAAGTTTTCGAGTTACGCTCCGAACAAGAATAATAAGTATAAAATTATAAAGGACAATAAATGTAGTTTAAATGAGATATAGTTACGGTACTTGTGCTCTGAACTTCCTCTCATTGCCCTCTGTCAATGTTTGTGGTTACATTGCAATTCCTTTAGTAGCTTTTTATTTATGCTCCGGACAACCATTGTAAGTATACATTTACAAAGGGCAATAACTCTAATTTGAATAAAGATATAGTTTTGGTTCTTGTGCTACCTATCATTGCCCTCTATCATTGTATGAAGTGTAATTGCAGTCCCGTAAGAGGTTTTTTAGTTATGGTCCGGACAAAATATCCTGAAGGACGGACGGACGTATGGACGTACGGACAACGCGGCAACGGGGAGCATGAAGGGAGAACATAACTAGGGGAAATCGAGGTGGCTTAAGTTCTTAACATAACCAAGACGCACTAAGGAATTATTCTGCCAGATGTCATGCTTGTATCACAATTAATATTACTTTATATAGGTATTTTTTCCGCTATTGACTGACAGCACTATAGCCGGGCATCGGTGTCCCATGGATTTTTTTTTTTTATTCCGATAAGTAATTAAATTCTCTATTACATATTAAAAGTGTGCAGTTTTTATCAAGCCATTTAAAAGATAAAGCTTTTTTACGTTGTTTGTTTTCTTAAATATAAAGAAATAGAAAACAATATCAATTATATTTTACATCTTCATTTAAATGATGCAATTTATACTTCAAATGACAGGTCTTAACAAGACGAACAGTTTGAAATAAAACATAATTGCATGTGACTAGACTAACACTCTGTATGTAACACTACAGCCTTGCCATTGTAATTAACCTAATGACAGTTTATAAATGTAACACAATTACGGTTGAAATACACCCCTCTTATAACTGATCATACAATGGGAGATTCCTAATATTGTCAGTTAGTTGTTGGTTAATCATCTGAACACCTGTTTTGTTTACCTGTTCTAAACTATGGATTCTTGTGGGTAATTTATGCATACAATGAGGTAATCACCATGGCATTGACCTGTAGCTACACAGGTCAATGTCCATATGTGAGGCATGACTAACTGCCGAAAAGCAATATAGCTTCAAGTATAATACTGAGCGCACGGAGAGAGATCACAGAGTCTGGGGCCGGTGGTTAAAGAGTGGAGAGTCAGTCTACCTTGTAAGATGGATTCCCGCAGTCTAAGACAAGGTGTGGGATAAGTTAAACTATACTATGTAAGCCAGTATAGTACCCGGGCAGTCATCGTTACATAATAATTGGAAGATTTGAACATTTGAAAGTTTCTAAATACTATTTTACTTTGTGAACCTAAGACATTTAATAATAAGGACTATTAAGTAATCAACAAATGGACGTACTAAAAACCACTATACTAAACGGATATGTTTATATATATAACAGGATTATGAATGTGTAATTATTCGGACTGTTTTATATGTACCAATAAATTATGGAAATCACAACGCGAAGTCCGGACCTTTTTATTAAATGTACCAAGCATAGCATACGACCCCGTAGTGCTACATGTATAGCCAAAACGTTAAACATTCAGTACCACGCAACATTTATGGACAAACGTCAAATATAGCCATATTTGATTCGTTGTTATTAAAACGACAAAACAAAAATCAGATTCAAATCGCAAGTATTTTCAAACTTACAAATATATAGAGAATATTATTTCGGTGCCTTTTACTATCAAGTTTATTAGGCGAGGCTTAGAAAACTAATAATGGCTCGGCTCCATTCTTCGTTTTCGTGCCGAGCCTAATAAACTTGATAGTAAAAGGCACTGACATAATATTTTATTTATCATGTAGATTATCCACATTTTATGTATGAAATACTATTATTACCTATTTCTCAGAATGTTACGTTTATCGAGGACGCCGCCATGTTGTTGTTTTTTGTTTGTTTTATGACGTCAGGCAACGTTACGTGCATGACGTCAGATAACGTTACATACAATAAACGCCGAGGGATTCCGCATTGATTTGCTCTTTTGGTCAACTTGCCTAATAAAGCAAAATGTATTAGGTCACCCCTTTATTAGGCAGAAAAGTGTATATCTGCATGATAAATATAGTTCACATGCTTACTCCCTTGAATTTTCGAATAGGTCAGTTCCTCCTTATATGACAGAGCAGTCACATATTGAAAGTGTCGCGTCATATACTGGGGACTGGGTGGGGTGGGGGCTGGGTACTTGTGGGTGGTCTTCTGCCTCCTCCCTTCCCTTTTCTCTCTTCTCATTTACTCTCTTCTCCCTCCCTCTTCCTTCCATCTCCCTCCCGTTTCATTAGAAAATATTGGATTTTCAGCCGTTTTCACCATGGACCCCATGAATCAATACTTTACACTATTTTTTTCTATCATTTAGTGCTTAAATTTGTAGAGCTTACAGATAGTAACTACAATGTTAGATAATTTTATATAACCGTTGACAGAGCAAATACCATACAAGATCATACCAGTCCTCACTATCTCCAGATATCTCCTACTGGTCAGTAGCCATGGGATTACTCGGAAGACTTTGATATACATAGTCTCACACATCGGTAATTGCTTCAGCCCACCCCAAATATACGAACATTTCTGCCTATCAATATTTTTTTATATATACAAGCATCTAAAGCCACAAAATACCAATCTCTTAAATAAAATAACCCGCCAAATAACGACAAAATAACACTAAAAATGTTTATCAAAACTCTATCCAGGTGTTCAGGTCATAACATTTTGTATAAGTGCTGATTAAAAGTATAGGTTGATTTATGGGTTTATAAAATATCCGTAATTGAATATGCTTGAAATTAATTATGAGTTGGTAACTCTTAATTCGACGCTCCATTTTGTGGTTTGATCTGGCTAATTAAAGCCGTATATTGTATGTATAGAGCTTATAAACAAGTTTAAGAAACGGTGTATATCTGTTGTAAAATGTGCCTGTTGATGGCGGGATAGCTACTTTAAAGAGTATTGCTATCCTCTTTATTGAGCGTTTTACTTAAGTTTCATTCTAAAATAAATTCATGTTTGGCCCGTTCTCTTGAAAATATAATTGTCTTTGTTTGAATAGAATGAATAAGAAAAATAAAAGTTCTTGAATCACGAAAATGCTTCGATAAAGATCAACGCATTTTAAGATTAGTATCCACGTGCAAAACTAGAGAGGTTTATATTTGTTAAAATATGGTAATTTATTGCAATCGAAATCAGTATATGGCAATAGTGATGTGTTAAAGAACGAGTTAAACATAACAGTTGTATACGTATGTTATAATGATTCAGAGTAGCACGTCTAGCAAATAAACAAATTGTTTTTTGTTGTTGTTTTTTTTGTGCTATTTTTAGATGTTTTTTTTTAAATGATAGTTGTTATATTTTACAATATTGAGGATTTGGAGGTTTAAGAGAAATTTCTTTTCCACAGATTATCCCAATATGTCCAACTTCAAGAGTGTTATTTTTAATCGCATGTAGTCGGTATAGAATTATCGACATTTCAGCGTCAATACGACTCTCAAACTATGATATTTTATTTTTACAAACTTGCTATTTGAAAAGCTTGCCGCCCCTTAATCTCCCGACACGCCGCATGCTTTCCGATCCCGCCCCTTGTCTCCCATCACACGCCCTTGTCTCCCGTAACCCCGCCACCCTCTCCCTCTGTGTACCCCACCACTTCTCTATAATGCGTAAAAGTCATACATTACACCGTAACAGACCGATATAGTTAACTATCACCGAAACCCAATAATAATTTTAACATGTAATGTTATCCAACTCGTTCAATAAATTCAACATCAAACAGGCATCCATGTGACCTTTTATAAATATATAATATAATAATTATAAGTTCATATGAACGATTGAATTTAATTAATTATACTTTAATTATATAATTGCTTTACTAGTTTTATAAATAAAGCGTAATTTTGTACAAAGTCAAATAATGTATGCGTTGCATGTCAGATTTGTTTTTTACGAAATATTGAATTTCATAACAAGTTTAAATAGACAGCAACAACAATTTCTCATATTTCATTTGGGAATTTAAATAAACCTTTCTCATCCATCTACATGTTTTCAACATGACGATAAACTCACATATTAATATTAATGTTTTAAGTATGTTTTAGACAACATGTCAAGATTAGCACTGGCCACTCAGTTATTATTATGTATATATTTGTTTTTGAGATATTCTGAGAAAATGATGTGATAGATGAAAGAAGTGATATGTTTACTGTGATATGTCTCACGGTGCATGATCAAAACTAATTTTCACGGATAAAATATACGTTGCCTGAATAAGAACGGATAAGCACCTCGTTTTTTCGTATAAAAAATGGAGCTGGAAGGTGATGAGTGGCTTAATACGAAGGCAAATCCGGTAACAGAATCGTAAGTTCAGTTCATTTGTACTACCACGAAACACTAGTTTATGCTAGATTTAACTTTATAGCTAAATATAGTAGAAAAAGTAAGTCATTTTCGCAAAATAAGCATTTTAAATGGTGCACTGCTGTAAGGATTTCAGTATTGACAATACTTAACAAACTTTTATACGTTATTTATACCATTTTGTATGCCTTTGTACGCGAGGATAGATACATTAGCATCCATAGTTGCGATATAAGTAAACATGAAGTGTTTCACGGTTGTATAATGATGAAATATCGGTTCATTTGGAGGTACGTAATATTTTCAAAGGCACCTAATTTGCACAACTACGCGGTCAACAAGGAACCTCACTTGTTATCCAATAGTGCACCCAGTAAGTAGCTGCTTTTGTCATTGCAATAAAAACGATATCATCTGAAACAGAACATGGTAACAACTTGTATATGTACTAACTAAAGTCATTTATAATATATGTAAGTTAATATAAGTTAATTAAAGTCATTTTTAATATATTTACGTCTAATACATGTATTGTTTGATTCAGAATGTTTGTTTGTTTAACGCCCTTTATCATTACAGGCCTGCCATTTCTCAGGCTTTTAGCCGGTAATTACCTGCTTTTTTTATAAGTTTGCAAGCTTACCGGCGTTTCTGTTAATTGATTTAATTTAGTTAAGTATACAGGAATTTGATGTTTCCCTTGTTCTTTTAGTATGTTATTCTTATGTCTTTTTTGAGAATGTATCGGTCACTTGTAGGCAACGCGACCGTTTTTACACTGGAAGTGTTTATTTGAGTTTCATCATTTGTGCAAATGTTAACATAAATAATGTTAAACCACATACATAATAAACTCTGAATAAAGTTATAAGATCTGCGGTTAATCACTTTAAAATGTACAAATGCCAGCATTCAACTATTAAATGTATACAAGGGACAATAAATACTGCTCGTTCATTTTAATATACACATATGGAAACAATGAAACATTCGCGCATTAAAATGTTAGCAAGTGATGTTAATCTTAATAGTGTACGACCTGACGAACGGATATAGTATATTTTGTAAATAAAATAACTAACATTAAAGCCTGACAAAAACATCCATTCGAGGAATAAGCTTTATAAATTGGTTAAACATAGTTTTAAAAATGTCAGATTTGCTATGACCTAATTAACGCCCATTGCTCGCAAACAATGCCATCAGTAATCCTTAATTATATACTGAATATTCACAAGATCTTAATTACACCCGTAAAGTTATTAATTGCAGTGGGATTCGATTAAAATCCTGCATATTTCATGTGCATTCATGTAAACTGATTGAATATAAGTAAGAAATAAGTAAGTAATATTTTATTCAAGTGTCACATATCAAATACACTTACATTTACAAATATTATACAATATTGTTATTTGATATCCTGCCATCATAGGCATATGAGACACTGTAAAACACAATAGTACGTATTAAAACATAATAAAAGTTACAAATGTATTGCGTTAAAATATATATTCAATATTTTAAAAAATATTATTTAGTATTCGTTGACATATAATTAAAATGAAGACTACAATTAAATTTCAAACTTTCATTTAAAAACAAATGAAATATTATCTTTGTTTTAAACTTCATTCCTTATATATAGATTTTATTTTATAACAGAGTTATGCATATTTACAATGCTAAAGAGCGCCGTTTAAACATTTTTAAAAGTGCATTAGCTAATGTGTGCTGTAATATATCACAGTTCATTAAGAATATTAATTTTTCAGTTGATGAAAACAGAAAAAAAACGTTTTCAGCTTGATTTGCTCCATTAAAAAGTTCGTATCTAATATCTGAATAAAACTCGCAGTCAATCAAAAAATGACTTTCATCCTCGATTGTTGACTTATTACAATATTTACAAACTCGTTCAGGGACAGGTGTTTTCGGTCGAGTATATCTCCCTGTTTCAATTGCTAAGGGAAGATTACAACTTCTAAATTTTGCAAGAATGCGTCGGTGGCCTCTGCTCATATTGCAATTTACATAATACTCTGTTTTATACACACTTTTATAGAGTCTGTACGTTCTAAGTTTATTTCCATTCTGATTATTGTTTCCATCACTTTGTAACTGTTCATACCATGCACGTCTATCCATTTGGATTAAAAGGTCATGTACTTTGCTCAGACATTTCTTTATGTTGGAGTTCTCAATTAACATATGTTCTGATGTTCCTGTGTCCTCTATAAATCGAAGCATTATACTTTTTCAGGACTTGGATTTATTACACGACCAATTGTGAACTTGTCGTACTACTCTATTGCTTGGCATATTTCTTAATCTATTCCACAGTCGTACTATTTCAGATTTTTTCTTGATCTGACAAGAGTCCCATCCCAGATCTCCCCTCGATGAAACGTTTGAACAATATTTGGTTACCCCTAAAAAATATCTTCCCGCCTTATTTAAGACTGTTTCAATTACTTTATATTTATTTTGTCCCCATATGCCAGATCCATAGAATAGTACCGGTATGTGTATGTTTTTAAAACGGAATCTTGAATATTGTTTTCTTTTCATTTCATATTCATTCTGACAAAGATTTTTATTTTACTATAAAATCTAAGGATAAAAAACCGATGAACACAAATTTGATAACTTACTCATGAAATCTCAACATCTCGGCAAGGAACCAATTTTCGGCGAAGTGTAAATTTCAATAGTTTTCTTAAAGACTGCCGTTTACAATATTTTTTTATCACGCGCAGTTACGTTTGGGAAATTTGGAATTAACTGAATGTGTCACAAACTGTTCAAGAATACAGTACGCGAGAATCGATGTTCAAATAAATATCGTTTTTTCATGTATCATTTGTATCTTTGTGTGTGTGTGTAACCGTCGTTCTTCATAATGAACATTTAAGCTGTGCGTCTTGCCATTTGATTGTTTTAGTACATGTATGACATTGTATGATGTATGCAGAAATTAGACAAGAGCATGATTTTTTCTTTTATGACATTGATACAATATTAGTACTTGTATACTATTACTTTGCGATGATACACATATTAGTACTTGTATACTATTACTTTGCGATGATACACATATTAGTACTTGTATACTATTACTTTGCGATGATACACATATTAGTACTTGTATACTGTTACTTTGCGATGATACACATATTAGTACTTGTATACTATTACTTTGCGATGATGCAAATAGTATTAATATTATATTAATAATGCATTATAAATTCTTCATTTGTATTTCATTTAAATTTATAAAGTCCTCAGAATTCACCAGAATGGGTCATTTATAGGGTAATTTCGAAAAATCTCCCCAACCCCAACATCCAACGCCCCAATGTTAAACTCTTTTCGGCGCCTCTGTATAATGTTTGCTCTGAGATTCTTACCCACCCGATGAAGTAATCAGAAGTAGAAAAAAGAAACGCATCGTACTTTGTTCGAGTACTGAATCAATTAGATGCCCATATCCAGGACGATTAGGTGTCTCGATCAAATGCTTAAATTGTAAGATTTTCTATGCAGCAATAGTGTTCTATTCTTTTCTATTACACGGAACATTAAATACAATAAAGTCGATTAAATGAACTCAAAATAAAATCTAAAAACGTCTATAAACAAATGAAAAAAATTAATTCAAATGATCAATACTCGCCTTTGCCCAACCAGAATCGCACAAAAAAAACTAAATTGTGTCGATTTCACAAACATTACACAGAGACAGTGTTGTACACTAAGGCGAACATAGCATCATTATGTTCCGTGAAAGCATTACAATTACAAAATAAAGCGTAATTAAGAAATAATCCGCCAATAAAGAAGGTCACTAGAAAAACGAGTTACCTTGGTTATCCCAAAAAAACAGTGAATAATAAGAGCCCATCAGTAGCGATTAGGAGCCGAATCGACTTTTATCCGTGAAAATTAGGTTTGATCATTCACAGTGTGTCTGTATGAATTGACTACTGGACCTACTGCTGTGGCTATGACACGGCTGTGGCAATCGGTTCAGAATCAAGTTTTCAATATTTTAACATTGTAATACGCATTTACTTCCGATTTATCAGGAAACGTCAATATTCTCTCATATTCTCTCATATTGACGTGTAGTAAAGTCATATTGGGTGTGTAATGTATACTATTTCGTGATTGGTGCAATTTTCTCTCGTGTCAACGAAAGTATGTCACGTGATGTAAACAATGTTGGTTTCATTGGGAAAATTCCCACAATGTAACGACAATATGTTTGTTTGAAATATATATTTTTGATGAAAATTAAATGTTAAAACCTATTGTTTCATTCTAATTATTCGTGTATATATTAAAAATCCTAATGTCGCGCAATATTGTTACGCAGAAGAACTCATGCATATATCCCAATACAAATCTAATAACCTAAAAATATGTATATTCATCTATAAATATGTATATTTATATTATAGAGTCTAAAAAGAGTTATGATGAGACATATATAAACTATTAAACTAAACTTAATATAATGTGTGTTATGTATTTGTGTCTTATACCTTTAATTAGACATCAAACTGCCTATTACTTCTTAATAAACAAACATAATTTCAGTTGTGTATGCTATATTACACAACAGTCTGAATAAAACAGTCTTAATCTCTGTAACTCAATATTCAAAATAAAAAGCAATGTTTTAACGTTTTATAACAATTCCTGTTAGGCGCCATATAAACTTTTATGTGTTGGTGCGCCTTAAAAAACCCAATTCAATCAATGACAATTGCATTTTCTATTTCACTTTTTTTTTGCTATTTCATATTATTATATATGTGCTAAATTTGTATATATTAACTTTAGAAAAAATCCGAAAGAGAAGTCTGGTATGATGGAAGAACGTGCAACAATGGCCAAAATACGTCCACGTGCAGGTGTTCGCCAGGATTGCTAGGCAGCACGCTCGTTACAGGCAGGTGGTGGTAGCATAGTCGCAATGCGTGTATTCAGATAAAACACTTATTCTCTCTTTTTTTATCTTACTAATTGCATAATGTCAGTTTCACAATATTCAGCATTGTGAGTATGCAGATGACTTTATGAGGTTTTCTCAACAATCGGCAAAACGTCACATAAAACAAAGAGAATTAAGTGGTAATAAAACATTAAAATCATTTCATTTTATCAAATAACATATTAAATACAGTATTAAAAAAAATGTCACAAGTCACCAAACCATAAATTGTCATCACAGTACTTTTAACGAACTACTTCCACGAGTAACGACCCGGAACCAAACACAATTATACTAGTTTATATATCAGATTTTTATAATTAAGACTATGACGAGTGCCTGAGTAACCCGTGCCAGAATGGTACCACGTGTAATAACGGTACCAATCAGTACACGAGTACATGTACTCCTGGGTGGACTGGTAGTAACTGTGACACTGGCAGGATATGTACACACTTTTATGAATAACAATGGCGCTGTGTTTGCTAGATTAATATTCATACTTTTCACACAACTGTATAGTTGTCTTCATAAACATTATATTCAATCAATTCAATGTTTATTAACACTGTTTAAAGCTAACTGTGCCTTTAATAATTTTTTAACTAAAATGTACGTTTTTTGGCTATATTGGATAAATACATATCTTAGATACCAATTATTTTTTTACCGCGGTGGTGAAGTAGTGGTAAAACGTCCGCCATGCTTGCTGGAATTCAATACAGGCCCGGGCACGCCATGGTTCATTCGTTACTCCCTAGCTTGACGTTCGTTTAGCGCTTTAACAGTTCGGCTTGATTCAGTCTAATGTGACTGGGTGGGGTAACATGTGTCTACGACGTGGTTTTCTAGTTGAGCATTGATCTCCCGGCTACAAGTAGAAACCGTCGTGATTGACTGAAATATTTTTAAAAGTGACGTTAAACATCATAAAAACATAGATACCATTTTTGACAGGCATATAACTACTGTATATATGCAATTATGCAATTCGTTCGTATACAGTAGGTATAAACTGTGCACCTCAAGTTACAGATGTTTTTTTATTGCTAGTGTAGTTTAATAGTATGCTATTGCAGATATGTTACAATACATCAATTCAACATCACAATATATATAGCAACATATGCAAAAAGGGACATAATTCTGTCTTAGTCAAACATTCTTCAGTTGGCAGCGACAAGTGATTATCGGTTTGAAATTGTAACAATACATTTAAATATGAACTTGATAAGTAAAAACGAAGAAAAAAATCCAAACATTCAAACTCTGTCGTGCCAATTTACCTCCACGCAATCTCCACCGAAATAACACCCCATATCCCCGTTCAGGCTGATAGAAACATAGCGACAGTTAATCCAACCATGTTATCACATCATCCAAATTTCGAAGTACACCATTGTCAAAAAAAGAAAAAAAAGAGAATATTGTCTGTGAGCGTCAAGGGCCTTTAATACACAGATGTTACACATGAGCAGCATGCACTTGAATTGTAAATTGAAACATGTGGTATGTTGTGATATGTTGAAACATTCGGATGAACAGTTCATTTGATTTGTTTCATATATTGTTATTTGGTGTTTTTGCTCGAAACAAGACATGCCCAATGATCAATTATAAAGTTTTGTTTTGCAATATGTATATGCATAAATAGTCACTTTGTTTTGTTTAACATATCCACAAATATAGATGCCAGTTATAATATTGTCACAAAGAAAGTTCGTCAACGTCCAACTACTATGGCACTGGGATTATTTTGGATACCATATTTCATTGAAATTCCTTGTGCGTCCTTGTGTCCTTGTGTCCGTCTGTCCGTCCGTGCACATTCTTGTCCTGACTATTTCTCTATATCCCTTGATACAATTTCACGAAACTTGCTAGAATGTATCACTATCAAGTAGACAATATGCGCTGTGGCCCTTTGAACAGCTTCTACTATTTTATTCACACTCACACAATATTGAGGCTCTTAAGTAAAATTATACTCTCGTATATGCAACTTCTTTAATACTAGTTTAAAAGTTCTCGAACACGATGCCCTAAATGCGTATATTAAGCTGTATTCAAACTATTTTAGATGTAAACGAATGTCAAAGTAGCCGATGACAGAATGGAGCCACGTGCGACAATAGCCGAAATACGTACTTGTGCAGCTGTGCACCAGGTTGGCTAGGCAGTAAATGAAAGCGTAAACGTGCATATTATATAGATATTGCATTCCAGTGAGGGTAACAGTGGATATTGTCAACCTGAGGAAAATAATGACATATATCCACTCTCACCCTCACTGGGGTGCAATATCTATTTTGTTATACTGAAAAAATATATTGAAATATATGGGGAAAATGCTATTTTTAATAGAAAGAAAATATCCTTGATAGATCTATATATATTTTAACCAGTTTTGATTTAAGAAACAAGTTATGGTCAACAAAAACAAGGCTACTATTGTTAACACATGTGTTATCACATTTCATTTAAACAAAACAAAATTCGTTTTCGCCTTCGCTTTGAGCGTGAGAAATCTCAATAGCCTTGATGTGACGTAACAATCATGAGACAGGATAAACTATTTCCGCTAGAGTATATACAGGAGTGTGAATATGAGGTATAATAATACAGGTTGGTGTTCTCGTTATAACGCGTCTACAGCACCGAAGCAAATATTAGAGACAACTAAAACCTGATCAGAATATGAACACACTTTGTGAATATTTCAGATTGTGACGAATGCCAAAGTGACCCGTGCCAGAATGGAGCGACCTGCAACAATGAAGAAAACGCGTACACATGTAGTTGCATACCTGGTTGGGTAGGAGAAACCTATCATTTAGACATTGATGAATGTCAAAGTGACACGTGCCAGAATGGAGCCACGTGTAACAATGGTCAAAGTACGTACACATGCAGTTGTATGCCTAGTTGGATAGGGACACACTGCCATTTAGACTATGACGAATATCAAAGTCACCCGTGCCAGTATGGAGCCACGTGTAACAATGGTCAAAACGCGTACACGTGCAGTTGCATGCCTGGTTGGGTAGGAGAAAACTGTCATTTAGACATTGACGAATGTCAAAGTGGCCCGTGCCAGAATGGAGCCACCTGTAACAATGGTCAAAACGCGTACACGTGCAGTTGCATGCCTGGTTGGGTAGGAGAAAACTGTCAGTTAGACATTGATGAATGTCAAAGTGACCCGTGCCAGAATGGAGCCACGTGTAACAATGGTCAAAACGCGTACACGTGCAGTTGCATGCCTGGTTGGGTAGGAGAAAACTGTTATTTAGACATTGATGAATGTCAAAGTGACCCGTGCCGGAATGGAGCCACATGTAAAAATGGTCGGAACGCGTACACATGCCTTTGTACAGCAGGTTGGATAGGAATAAACTGCGATGTTGGTAAGTTTAAATTTTGATATTAACATTTATTGTAGACTCATCTTTAAGATTACCATAGCCTATGCGATATTCTAAATGTGAATGTGTCAAGCAGGTTTGATACACACGTGTATCAATGGCCGAACCGCGTACACATGCAAATGTTTATTTGGTTAAATATGAATAAATTACTATTCTGATGATCTAAATAAAAAAAACGTATCGTGTATTTATTCAATTCAATTCAATTGAATTGAATTGTATTTATTGAATGCATACCATTCAGACACTTATTGCTGAAATTTAAATTCTAATTCTTAAGAAGATGAGGATCCTTTAAAAGTATCAGGAAAACTATCATCAGGACTTCTAAAGGAAAATACATCATAAAAACGATAATTAAACGGCTTGGGTTTGATACATCCAATTTCCTCATTAATCACATGTCGAATTTCTTCAAAAACAAACAAAATATCTTATTTCGCTAAGACGTCAAACAACATACAGGCAGATGATGCAGAACTTGAATACGAAGTGTAGCATTCCCAGATCGCAGACATTCAAAAACTCATTTTAAATAAAACGAAAGGTAATTGGTTTTTTCATCCCGTTAACACGTCGTATTAGATTATACTGGGACAGAAACCTCAGAGGGAGATACATTATGTGGTCGAGTATTAACTTTCATACCCCATTCAACCCGTTCTCCAAGCAAGGAAAACGGGGTTGGCTGGGATATGAAATAAGACCTTACTTTTGGCTTAAAATGTTTGCATATTGTAAAAAGGAAGTAATTTCAAACATGTTATCGCATTTTTCCAGTAAAAATGTTTTTAAACGTGTTTTATTGTCGAAATATCCGTCATAAAATCCTGCTAATATAAGCTTTCCTATCGCTTAATGAAATTAAGGCAGGACCATCTAATGGAAGGACGAAGTTTCCCATCAGATATATGCCTCCGCCATTGAGCGAACTCAAACTGGCGCGGGCATTTTAAACAAACAAATGCATGTAAATATGCGTATTTGCACAGCTGAAAGTTAGGTATGAAACGTCTGTAAAATAACAGGATAAACCATAGGGGTACCGCGTTTTAGTAGATAGTGGCAAAAAAGCTCTTGTTTTTTAACCGGTTTCTATGATAAGTTTGCTCGTACTATGGGTCAACAGTCCTAAGAGGTTTATTACCACTAATTACATGTAAGCCGCCGATGTGTAGTTCCTATAATAAAAAGTAACCCTCCTTTTTTGATGAAAACGGGCATTATAAGTAGCGGAAAACTACCCATTTCTATTCGATTTTGTGGTTGTATGTCTAAGAAGCGTATTAATAAGTTTTACTGGATCATTGATGAACATTTTCTAAATTTCGACTCTGTGCTTACACTTTGTGAGCAATGAAAACAGTCAATCAATGAAAACAGCTGTAACCCTGACCTGTTTAGTAAACAAACAAGAATTCATACATGTCTTGTGATCCCACCTTTTAATATGTGACACTTTAACATTGATTTTAACATTGGTGTCTATGGGAAAAATACGTAGTGGTATAATACCTAAGAACAGGGGTACAGTGAGGGAGCAATACAATTTACAGTTAGACACAGCATGGGAGACGATATCAATTACCTGATAATACTCCAGTTGATTTTGTGGTATAGGATAAGTCAGACCAGATGGTCACTTCATGAGATATTGTGTGAAAATAATATGAATAAGGCACTGTCTCATAGCATGCTCAACTCCAAAAGCCACTGTATTAAAAATAAAATACATTATGGACCAGACATTAAACACCGAGGCGCAGCCATTTTCTACCCTAGGAACTTCATTTGTACAACTTGTAACTTTGTAAACTTTGTAAACAAAACCTGCCGAAATCTATTCAGTGGTTCATAAGTTCTGATCATATATGGTAATGGCGGCCATCTTGGATGATTCTTTGCTTTGAACGGCAATATGCGAGTGACCTCCCCTTAACAAGGGCTTTAACTGTGTTTGGATTTTTTTACCATGTTTATTTCCCCATATTATTTTTTTACTCGCTCTACCGTAAAGCTCGTTTGGCCTGGCGTCGCTACGCTATAACAAGATCGTTTATCATTTATACACAGAATTTTGAATTTAAAACAATTGGGCAAATATTCGATTACAGTATTTTATTTCTATGAATCAGTGAAGTAAGAACCGCGATTTCAGTCAGGCTATATCTCCATTACTGGTCACCAATTACTTATATTATTGGCCCCACTTAAATAGGTTAAAAAAGCCTGGAGGAATAAAGGAATATAACCTGGCGGGACTATCTTTATTAACACTGTCCCATTTTATTGGGATGACAATAGGGTAAGAGTGTGGTTTGGAACCTGGTTTAAACTCCGTGCGGCCTTTTTGCCACTGATCATTCTAAGGCGGTAGCCCTATTTTCAACCCGATTTTGTGGAGAGTTTGATATGATTGAGTCGAACAATAACGGAATTTATCAAGTTTTCACTATTTCTGTCTCTGCTCAACATCGCCTTAACTCGTTCTGTTACCTTTGATACTAAAATGTCAGTCAAATTTAAGTAAAATCTAATCCCAATTAAAATGCATATAAATATCAAAACAACAGAAGTCATTTTTGAAGTTTGTTCCTCAAATAACATAACAGGGTACTTCTTTGAGTATTATCCTTCTAGTTTCTCTGTTCTGAAATGCTGCTAATATATTAAATGAAAGTTTAGTATGGTCTTATTGCCGGAGCCTTCAGATGTATTTATCCCGGACTCAGAAAGCTGATATGAGTGTTTTACTGTGTATAAACCGAGTTTGTGGCACCGCTAAAGACCACAACTCCGTTAAAGACCACAGCTCCTCTAAAATCCACATACATTTTCGCTAAGTCCACAACTCCGCTATAGTCCACACACATTTCCGCTAAAGTCCACACAAAACGAGCGCCAAAATCCGCAACATTTTCTGCTAAAATCCACACAAAATATTGTCGCTAAAGACCACAAACGTTTTCGCTAATGTCCACAACAATATTTCAGCTAAAATCACTATTTTGAATTAACAAAATGCTTTGTGGCAAATGTTAAAAAAAGGTCCCAAATGTAAAAAGAAATTGAAAGTCACATATGTCAAAAAAAAAGAAGAAAACAAATGTAATAAAGACTTGTTTCACGTGCAAATGAGGTTGTAGTTATAATATCGTGATCAGTTGATAATGAACACAACCCAATAATGCAAGATTATGTTTTTTTTACTAAACGTACTTTAAAGCCATTCAACCAACCATCCAAACATGGACACATTAACTAAATAGCACCGTACACATGCGAATGTTGATATCACTACAGTTTACGCAAGGTGAAAAAAACGTATAGCTGCGGGTTTGGTTATGTAAAAGGACAGAACAAGTAAACATGTCTTTATTGAAAATTTGGATGAGGCAAAAATAGATCATCCAAAAGCAAGGTCCGTCGTGGAGTTTCGTCAGAATGTTGTAGTGACCAGTCCTAAGATAAGACACATAATAAATTATTAATATGAACAAAACATTGCTAACAACATTATTTTTATATCACGACTAAATTTATTAATTATGTTCATGCGCTTGTTACAGCTCATGGATAATGAATGTTTAAGAAGCATGCAGCGGCAGCAGCAGCAACAGCAGCAGTACAAGCAGTAGCAGAGCAGTAGAAGTAAACCAGAAATAACAAATCACAATTTTAGTGTTGTTTTTTCTCATTTCGCATAATTTTACCAATTGAAAGAGCACATCTTTTGCTTAAAGACGTTCTATAATAAAAATGTGTAAAGTATCTTTATCCTTTTTCTTGTAGTTTGTGTAACACCACATTTGTTAAAGTAAAACGTCTTGAAGTTCATGTTTCTTCATATTGTGAGTACATGATTTCTTAACAAACGTTGAACATGTCCGAGAAACACCCTCAATACATGAGCGTATTTTATGGATTCAATTTTCACAACGGAATTGTGAACAATAGACTGTTTTATTTGTGTGTGCATTGCAAATTAATAATGTTCATTAAGCGTATGTTATTACTGTTTATATTTATTATAGATAAGTCATCCCAGTGTTCCAATATTTACAGATGTTAAACTGGTATACATGAACGCCTACTAAATTACTTAAATAAATAATTCATCAACATAGTAACAAATAACCAAACAGCAACTGTTCCGAGTCATCTGTTAGCCCAATGTTGCTCAAAAGGTTATTCCTTAAAGAACACCACTAGAGGCAGATGGCAGGACTGGAGCTCAAATAGAAGTTTTAAATTATGTATCTCAACAATACCACGGTAATCACTGTAATTAGCAAGTCCGCACGATTTCCGCTATATATTCTGTGGGTAAAATCAGAAGTGATCTTTCTTTATTTTACCCACAGAATATATAGCGGAAAGTGTTGATCGTATAGCGTCATGCTCTGCTGTTACAGGTAAGATTATATTATTTATATTTTTTTTGTAGAACTTATTTAAGATCTTGTTTTATTTTATGACAATAACTGCGCATCGGACGTGCGCTTATTTAAGAACGTATGATGCAAATCTGTATTTTAAGCAAGAAATGATGGCTATATGTTAAATAACATGAGTTCTATGATTCTTTATTATGTGGCATATTTATTGCCATATTTAGTAGTTTTGTCTCGCCTTTTCGGAGAAAAAAGGAGACATAGGTGTTGCTTTTCCGGCGGCGTCAATATTCAAAGTGGCGTTTAGGTCATTTTCTAACAACCTGTATGCACTAGACCTTTCAAACTTTGCTTATAGTTGTATCTTGGGTAGTACATGGCAACGTGGAAAAGCAAATGTGGAAGTGACCTTGACCCTCTAAGCAAGGGGCAATTAACGTAATGTTTTTTACCTTCAGCTTTTGCATTTAGGTCAATTTCTCACAAACTGTATGCACTAAACCTTTCAAACTTTGCTTATAGTTGTATCTTGTGTGGTACATCGTAACGTGACAAAGCAAATGTGAATGTGCAAAGGGCAGATAACCTTATAATTTTTACCTTCAACTTTTGCGTTTAGGTCACTTTTTTCGCAAACTGTATGCACTAGACCTTTCAAATTTTGCTTATAGTTGTATCTTGATTGGTACATTGCAATGTAAAAAGCAAATGTGGATGTGACCTTGACCCTCCAAACAAGGGGCAGATAACTTAATAATGTTTACCTTCAACATTTGAGTTTAAGTCACTTTATCACAAACTGTATGCATTAGACCTTTCAAACTTCGCTTATAGTTGTTTCTTGTGTATCACAACGTGTCAAAAAGCAAATGTGGATGTGACCTTCACTCTCCAAGCAAAGGGCAGATAACTTTAATTGTTACATTTACATCACTTTCTAAATGCAATAGATGCTTTAAACCTAGTTTATAGCTTTATCTTTGGAAGACAAAACATTCTATTTTGACATAGTTTTGTCTTGGGTAGTGCATCGTTTTGGACGCATGGATCTCATCTATCACCTTGACCTACTTTTTGGAGCTGATTATTATTATTTGTTGTTTTTTTGTTTTATAAAACTAAAAAACAAAATTAATGCACTTCAATGTCATATGAGCAGACTGTAAACTCTATTGTTTTTAGTTATTAAAATGTTTAAAAACTTTCATTTAAATACATTTATTTTTTACTTTTAAGTCCCGCCCACGTTAGGCGAGACGCTTAGTTCTAAAACTGATTATACGGCGCATAAGGCACATACCTGATTATATTACTGTAGTTTAAAAAGCGTTTAGCTTCAATTAGATGGAATTTTGCTTAACCTCACGAATTCGCATATCGAAGTTAATATAATATCATATTACATCTACTTCCATTGGCGCTATTGTAACTGTTTAATGTTAAAAACCATTAGGGTTTTGTTTGAAAAATATTGTATATAGGAATTTAACATCTGGCGTTGACGTGAATTCAGGTGTACAAGTGTTTTAAAACGTGCATACGTAATTATTTGAACTTAAAAGGCATCGCCCTCCCATTGCCACGCACACTCTGCAAATTCCCTAAAATTTATATATTTCTAAATATCTACTAAAATACTTGAATTCATAGTTAACCATTCCTTCTATTTGAATTTAATGTTTTATTCCATATCATTATATAGTTTGTCTACATGTATCACTTCTTATTTTACCACAATAAAGTATTGATCGCATAGCGTCTTGCTCTGCTATTACAGCCCTATTTCATACATCAGTGACACAGACGACCAGTGTCAAACAATGTTTTTATGTTATGCATGCCCAGGGCAAATGCATTGACACAACTTTGTAAATTACACCGGAAAAAGAAATGGTTCATAAAGGTCCATGCGACTTGATTCTTTTGCTGGGCCCCTATATGGTTATAAGGTAACAATATACAGACTATACCAGCACATCATTTTCCTATTTTCCACGTCCAACGCACATTCACTTGCGTATGTGTTTCCGTCCATCGCACAAATTTGGATTCCTCCTATATCTGGACAATTAAAGTTTTCGCAGTCACCCACGTGTCGCTGTGGGAGACAAACTACGACTGAAAATAAAAACATTCCAACTGGTAACCAATCGCTTACTATGGGAGCTCTTTGCGTCGCTACATATCCTCTCTGACATGAACAGACTCAATAAACTCGAGTCTGCTACCTTTTTCTATCTTGTTTGTGTGTGTTACTTCCCAGGGATCCCCCTTTTCAGTATGTATTCAGTATGACTTGAATCTTCAAAGCAAGTCATACATATTTGAATAATGGACAATGTCCGTGTTATTTAAGTTTGACATTATTTAGTTGCTTTATTCATAACAACAGTTATAAATGATTCATGTTTTGGAGACACAAAAAAAAGAAGCATAAGAATTGTGTATGCTTTCATTTCTGTTGTTTCGATTTACGGTGTTGAAGTTTTAACAGGTGTTATCTTTAAAAAACGACCTTTGCGTGTCTTGGCCCCATACTCGTCGGGGGCCACTTTCCGTCACTTATGTAAACATAAACTAATTTTTCAGACAAATCTATGTATCCTGACAATTTTTACTCTTTTTTCTATTAGGTTACCTCTTCCTGGAAATGTGATACCAAAGAATTTTGTTTTATATAAATTATCGAATTGGCACGTGATCTTTTTATAAATAGACTAAAACTGAGAAATCATTTTGTTTACAAGCCCAGTTTCCGTCATGTATTTTATCGAGTGATAGATTCAACTAGGTCAAGATACAGTAAACATTTATGAATTAGAAACTTGTTTGCAAGTCTATTCAACAATTTCATTGTAAAAATGGTACGTTTGCATTATTCCATCAGTCACATCGATCGTTATAACAATGCGCCTGTTAACGTCAATGAAAAACGTTCAACGACGATAATTTACAGTAACTCTGTGTAAATCAAACAGATACAGGTTGTACGAGTTGCTTCTCTTTGGTTAAATTATATAATCACGGTATATTTTAACTGCGTCCACTGAAGAGTGATAAAATATGACGTCATTACATTGTTATTTTTTTAATAGTTTATTATGCGGCAGTATGCACGCGCATCCCCAACGCCGTATAAGGAAGTGAACACATTTTTCGGAGAAATCCCTTTCGTTTTTTACCGCTTATTTACTTTTTGGTTGTTTTTCCTGTTTCCAATCTTCAGTTATAAACGTCTGACAATAAGTGATAATCGCGAAAGTAATTTGCAGCGTAAAAACGTTTTTTAAATGAGAATGACGGAAACTGGGCTTGGACGGAAACTGGCCTCTAACGAGTACACAGATAAGGAAATTGTTGTGACGTACTTATCTAATTTCGAAGATAACACATTAAACTATTCCGTAAAATTAATGTACTTATGACGCAGCTATACATCAAACTGAATCTACTATAATCTCAGATATATCGCAACCAGACTAAATGTAGTTTAAACAGACATCTAACATCCAAACAGAATGAATTATAAGCACAGATTTTCAGCATCCAAACTGAATGTACTATAAAAAACAAGTATATAAAAGTCGAACAGGAAATGCAGCTTTCACAGAACACAGTAAACCCAAAAACACTCAAAAAGACAAACAGGAATGGCAATGTTAATAACGCATAAAGGCATACGACGTCACAAACACAAAAAAGGGTTGACAATAGGGCTACCGCCTTGGAACGGTCAATAGCATAAAAAGCCGCTGGGAATTTAAACCAGCTTCTATGGTGAACCAAACTCACATTTACCCCACTGTCATCTCAACAAAATGGAACAGAGTAAATAAAGAACTCCCCACCATGAACTGTGCTCTAACCAACAAGGCAGCATTTGCAGGCAATGTAAGTAAAATACAAAGATGCTCGTGTATATACGAATACAATAGCATAGAAAGCCAAAAAGAAGGTACTCAGTGACTTGGCAGAAGCCAGAGCAACAAGAGAATAAACCACTGAGGGCACGACAAGACTAGATTGCAGACAAACATCAAACGTCACCGTCCTTTTGGGCTTTAGGCAGACGTCATCGTAGGGTCCAACACCTGTCCGGTCATCGCACAATTAAAGAGGAATTGAATTGAATTGAATGTTGTTTAACGGCTCATCAACACAGTATAGGTTATTTAGAGCCGCCCTAGCGAGAGGGGAAGGATACATAGGAATCCGGGAACCTGCCCTACTCTTATTATCGAATAGATTCCTATGGTTCTTTAACGTGCTCGGAGGATAGACCGATACACGGGACCGCCCGGTTTACGTCCCCATCCGACGGACGAGGCTAAGGTAAAAGGAAAGCATGGTGGCGAACTGGATGTGTCCACCACCAAGCAAGCATTAGTATACCGGGGACCAACGTAGACACTCTTGAGCATACGGACAAAACTTGATCGACTTCAAACTGAATTGCATCAATTCGACATTCTCACCTTTTCCGTTTAATGACCAAGTCAAAAAATGCAGACCTGCTTTTTCCATGTCCGGAACGTAAAGACCGTGCCGCCGATAGTCACGGTGGGATAATGGTTTATGTTAAAGATAATTTGCATTACATCCACAGGTTTGAATTAGAAGTATTAACTTATGGATTGAGCTAGTTTTAAATCATAAAAACATTCTTCTAGGTATTTTTTACAGACCACGTAGTTCTAACTCAGCATACAGTGATATGATATAAGAGTCTAGCAATTGACACAGGGGTTAAAGACATCATAGTTACAGGTGCTTTTAATTTTAACATGTTAAGTCGACAAAGTTCACGTCAAATTGACATGTTTTGTCAGCAATTTGGTATGGAACAGATTATAAACAATCCGACAAAAATTACCGAGTACACTTCATCTCTGCTTGATCTTATGTTAATCAGTAACAAAGATAATTTGATTATGAGCGGAGCTGCCGATCCATTTTTAAATCAAGATTTACGTTATCATTGTCCGATATATGGTATATTCAAAATTAAAAAAAAACGTCCTTCATAAGGAAAATTTGGAAATACGACCAAGGCGATTATAAGCTGTTATGTCTGAAAGCAGGTTATTTGGATTAAACAGAACTTGAAAACGAAGACATTGATGTATACGCTAAAAACATATCTGATACAATTCTTTCTTTAAGCAAACAGTGTATACCAAATACAAATGTACGTATAAAACCATATGAACCACCACGGTTAAATGATTTGATCAAGCGCAAAATAAGAGTAAGAAAACGTGCATGTAGGAAAGCAAAATATTCTAATCTTCAACACAATTGGGACAAATTTAAGCAAATGCGGAATGAAGTAGTTGCATTAAAAAATCAGTCACTATAACACTATTACCGAAAATCTTAAATCATCTTCTTTGTCTTCAAGGACTGGTGGAAAACCCTTAAAAGGTTCATATCATCAAATGAAAAACAGTCTATCCCAGACCTTTTTGAAAACAACTCCATTGTTTCCGACGAATCTGATAAAGCCAATTTACTAAACGACTACATCAAAAGCCAGACTGCCCTTAACGACAGTAACATTGAACCCACTTATGTGCATTCAAACGTTACAGATCACACTCAAAATACCATTGTTCTAACTCCATATAAAGTTAATTCAGTTTTGAAGTCCCTCCCTGTAGGAAAAGCCGATGGTCCAGACCAGATTAACAACAGAGTTCTTCGTGAGTTAGCAACTCTTTGTCATCTGTTTAATTTGTCTATTTCACAGAATAAAGTTTCCAAAATCTGGAAAGAGGCTTATGTATGTGAAATTCTAAAGAAAGGTACCACTCTTGTGTTAACAATTATCGTCCAATATCGCTTTTAAGCAATATTGTCAAAGTATTAGAAAGATCAATCTTCAAACATATTTTTATTTTTCTTCGTGATAATAATTTCCTTACAAACTAGCAGTCCGGATTTATCCAAGGTGATTCCTCAAGTAATCAACTAACGTGTTTGTATAACGCTTTCTATAAAGCGCTCGCCGCTGGGAAAGAGGTTAGATCTATTTTCTTCGATATAAATAGAGCGTTTGATAGAGTATGGCATTAAGGGCTCCTAGTTAAACTGAAAGCGGCAGGAATTTCAGCTGATCTTTTATCTTGGTTCTCCAATTACCTTGAAAACCGTATTTAATGTGTTGTTATTCCCGATTCTAAGTCTAATTGGAGTACAATCAATGCTGGAGTCCCACAAGGCTCTATACTTGGCCCTCTTCTTGGCCCACTTCTTTTTCTAACTTATATAAATGACATTGTTTCTGATATTCAATCCAATATACGGCTTTTTGCTGACAAAACTAGTCTTTATATTATTGTCGATGAAATTGATGTTGCAGCTAATACCCTCAATTCTGACATTGCAAAGATCACCGACTGGTCAAACAAATGGCTTTTCACAATTAATCCGTCCAAAACAGAGTCTCGTCTGTTATCCCGCAAACTTCCTAAACCTACTCAACCCCCTCCCCCACCTCCTCTTCAAATGGTTAACCAAAACATTTCAGAATTTCAGTGCCATAAACACCTAGGTATCATTCTTTTAAATGACTCGCAAATTGAGTATATAACAAATAAAGCATGGAGTAGAATTAATATTATGAGAAAACTAAAACACCAGCTCGATAGAAAATCTCTTGAAACTATCTATATAAAAGAGCATGAGAGTGGACCTTTGGAAATGGCCGAACACGACACACACGAAATATTGCAGTCTCGGTTTGATTGAGACTGTTCATGAACGGTAGTGAAATACGCTAGCTAACGCTCACGCCCTCTAGCCCCGGGTTGAGCAGAACTCAATATTAATAAAATCAATAGTACATAATTTTAACCATCCCGAAGATGGCATGCATATGGCGGTGGACATAAAGATCTTTTCTTCCCCCATGTCCAGGGCGTATTGTCCCAGTATCTAACAAAATACTATGCCCCGAAGAGCGAATAAACAAAATGGAATTTAGTTGGGAGCAGCGGTTATGAAGCCTGCGTATCACAAGTAACAGCCACAAGACTAAATTAAAAAGCAGATAACATTTCCTTTATAAGACCACTATTGGAATACGGGGATGTACTATGGGATAACTGCACTAATTACGAAAAGATACATCTTGACAATATTCAAAGCGAAGCAGCCAGAATAACGACAGGTACGTCCGAATTGGTATCCCTTGATCGTTTAAAAAAAGAAACAGAATGGGAAACCTTACAGAATCGGAGACGTAATCATCAACTTATTCTGTTTTATACAATGGTTCACTCCCTAACGCCTTCGTATTTATCGTCTCTGTTACCACCCTTAGTAGGAGACGCGTCGCGATATCGTCTAAGAAATGAAAATAATCTTCTCGAAATAAGCTTTATAGAGAATCATTCCTACCAACTACTGTTCGCGAGTGGAACTCTTTGAAGATAACCAACACCCTTTCTTCACTTGTCCTGCTTACAACGAAATACGTACTGACTTTGCACAAACCCTTAACCTGTTATGTACAGCTATCCTCGAAACACGTTTATACGGTGATCAGTCGCTAAGTTATGACACTAACGTTTCAATCTTTGAGACTGTTTAAAAGTATATAATAAAAAGAAAACGCTTCTGGCAGAGTATGTAAATATGATTGATGTTTGTGGTTGCCCATCAATGTTGCTGTGTCTCATGGAGTACTCCGCTTTCTGATCCCCAGTGTCACCTGCTATTATCCTGTTATCCAACAAGATTATATGCAGTATTCTTTATTTTCCTTTTTTCTTTTTATTTTTTTTTATTTTATATATATATATACTTTATTATCTTCTATTTTTTTGAGTGAATCTCCCCCACCCACTCTCCCCCCACCTCCTTGAAATGTTACGAAGAAACTAATAGGATTTCACCCGAATAATCTGGCCTGCATTTGCTCTCATCTTGTAACGTGATGGTGGTGTGTGGGGGGTGTCTACAAAAGTTTACCTCTGCGACTTGAAGCCTTGGATCCACGACTGCTTCTCATTCTCGACTTACCGGTAGTACCTCGTTGAAATGTTGAAAATGTATCAAAAGTTTGTAAAAATGGTGTTGTATATGTTAACCCATTACAAAATGTATCTTCTTGGTATATATAAAGTAATCGGTTTGTGTTGTATATATTATTTGTATTGTAGTGACAGATTGTATCACAGTTTTCAGACTGAGTGTTAATATTCTCATACCTGTGTTACATGCAGATCCAGGGGAATGGGAAGCTGGCAAACACCCTTCTAAAACCCAACAGGTCTGAACATTTGTGTGTGCCCCCATAAATAAAATTACATCTTAAAAGGCAGAAATCTGTCTTGCCATAATAAACATATGCGAACCTTTTTTTTGCTTGCATATTTTATTGCAAATTTGTCCCCACAATCAAATCCAGGATCTGCCAAGGTTTTCTCACATTTTATTTAAGTTTTACTGACACACTTTACAAAGAGTAATGACTGTGAATTGTTTCATATATTGCCAACTTCTGTAGGTTTTATCTTTTCTTGTAGATAGTTTTAGAAAGCAAAATATCAAATGACATTTGAACTTAATGCTCCAGCATTATAAATTGTGCTATTTCTTAAATATGAGATTATGAAGTAATGATATATTTATGCAATAAATACGAAAATGAAGGCCGAATTAGTGTTAAATCTTTTCCGTTCAGCTTGTTGTGCGTCAGAATTGCCTCATCCATTTCTGTAACCATTTAAAATACCGAATTATGGTAGTTGATGAGATATGTTGTTTAGTGCTGTACGAAGAATACAGAGCCAACATACGATGTCATCATATAAACATTCAGCATCATCAGACATTCGACATTATCATACAAAAAATTTACACCATCATACAAATATTCATCGTATTCATACAAACATTTATCGTCATCATACAAACATTTTGTATATAGGCACCTAATATAATAAATGTTTCTTATTAGGCATCTTTGGAGTTAAGAGATCAATAAAATCTCACAATCGTGTAATTTAATATTCAATTTATTGAAGCTGTTGGATAAAATATATCCATCTCGCACTCATGCAAAATCCTCTATTAGTTTTCGTAAAGGTTGCTCTAGTTCAATTTCTGTGGTGCAATTCTTCTACCTGCCTTTAGGGCTATTCCATTAAAACATACCCGGCAGACCCAAGGAACGCAATTTAACGAACATCTATTGGTGAATCCTATTTTATGAAATTTGATTCTTTAAACTAAATTTTGCACCTATCAATTTCAAAAGTGCTTTCCTGGAGTGTATGTATGTTTTAATTTAATAGCCCTTGAAATAATTAAAGTGCTAGCACACAAGTGGTTAATACCAATCGTACATAGTCGGCCAATTCCGTCATTCGTAGGGACCACACCTCGTATGTATTTCGATGAATTACTATTATCAAAATCTTGACATTTTGTTAGCTGGAAGAAATTGGAACAGAAAATACTGCACTGTTGCTCTATAAACAATATGGCATTAGCCACACATGTTGATGTATGATTTATGTTGCATGTTTGTTATTACAATATAGATGAAGGTTATATCAGCCCTTTCATGTAAATGTACACTGTACTATAAATAGAAAAATCCATAAAATGACATTGCAAAAATTTGATGATAATATTGATTTTGATTGCCAATGCCTTTTTTGGCGGTAATCTAGGCGTCGCCACGTTAGTATGTCGTAACCAATGTGGAATCCTTCCCTGGTTCGTATTACTTTTTTGTTTATGTTTTCCTTCACCATATACTATCGTTTTCCAAGGGCAGAAACTTTATAAGTTTTCTTTCGTTCCAATCCTTTACTTAATATACTGTTAAATGTATTTATGTACGAATTCGAAATAAAATATGTTTAGACCAAGCATGCATTGCGTTGCAAATTGATAGGGTCATAACCTCTTTTGATAAACTTTTTAACAAGTTTAACAAAGATAGTAAAAAAGTGATCACGACCAAGGATATTACGAAGTTTGTAAATCACGTCACCATAAAAGTCAGGTTGTTATAGTCCTTGTCGCAGAAGAGTTCTTAAATTACTTTTATATTTGGAAAGAAGAGCAGGCTTACGATAATAAAATGTGGCTCAACGAAGTAAAAGAAGTCACACACAATAAAAATAAATAAATACGGTTCGCTGACAAATTTAAGAGCAGACGATGAACATTGAAAAGCATGATAAATTGAAATCGAAAAAAACGTCAGATGACAATATAAAATTGACAGACAAACAACAGGATATTACCGAAAAGGATACAACTTTACAGCTGAGAACACCTAATAAATATGTTGACTTGTACACTTCTCTGGAATCTGTACATTGCGAGAACAGGTTTGATCAATGCAATGTAAAACAAACTTTGACGGTCTTTATTCTGTGTGGCTTATCATGAAACTCCGACAATATCAAAACAAAATGTATACATGGAATTATTAAAGTAATACCCGATAATCATTCTTATCTTTTCAGTTTCGTAAATTGTGTTTTTTGTATCTAGTTATTCCATTTCATTGTCAAAATTTGTAGAAATTATGTATAAAATCATCGAAGTATCAAATATGTGAAAAACAGTTACCAAATCAAGTATGGATAACGTAAACATCATATCAATATACATATGTCAACACAGTTTCAAGTACTTTAACTTGTACACTTAGAAACTATATGCAATTGTGTTATTGTACGCTACGAAGTAGATGGGAACACCATACTAAAAGTTGGCGTCTACACGAACAGCTGCTGTACGATAGATAGCGCTTATATGATAGCTGTCTGATTCTAATGCACTACCCTGTGCTCGCTGCGTACAGATTATCCAACAGTGTTGTAATTATTGATTGAAGTATCCGTAACTAGAAGTTCTAACGATACTAGTGTTGATACGTGCGGTAATCATGCATATTCCGCGGATTATATAGTACACATCTCAGAATTGTTACGCACAATCTACTCTACCAGTCTTGTTACATTCGAAAATCGTGTTTCTCATGCTTTGCATAAGACTATCCATGAAAAAGGTACAGCTTATGCTCTTATGTGCGAGATTTATTTTCATATGAGAGCATTTGCGTATGATTTTATTAGGATATTCATATGAAAGTTGTTTCATATTATTTTCATATGTGTCAAGTGTGCCATATCTATAAATATTGTGCTGAATAGAAATATAGAAATATCAGACAGGGAAAGTAGCATTCAAGGAGGACAGTCAACCACAAAACACAGAAACAAACACGCAAACAGACAAACAAGAAGGCAAAAGCAATAATAAATGCAAAAGGCAAAATACTACACGCTTTCTGATTGGCTGAACAATGATTGTCGTTTATTATCGGTCAATCAGAAAGCGTGTATTATTTTGCCTTTTGAAATTCTTCTTCCGGCATTTTCAACACTGTCAACATTGGTTATTCTTGTGCTACATTTTTTGTTCGGTTTGTGGTTTGTGTACGCGATATCACGAGGAGACATATAGTCAGATAGTATCATTCGTATTTACGCTACACGGATAAATAGTTTTAAGTGCGCGTACTATCGACACGGAGTGAAAAACGGGTAAAATAGTAAACGTTGGATGTGGTCCACAGATGCGGTAAACTATTCCCATAGGCCTATACAGCTTGATTCAACCCTAGTGAATATATTATATAAAGGATTTTTATTTGGATCAAGCGCTCTGGATTCCCTGTGCGTTAAACGATAGATTATTTATAAATGTTTTAAATAGCACTTAGATGTATTGCTTTTACCATATCTGAACTACAGTTAAACTAGTATGAGAGTGGACCTTTGGAAACGGCCAAACACGATAAATACGAAATATTGCAGTCTAAGTTTGTGTCATGGTTTAGTTTTTTTTTTTTTTTATTGTTTTATCTCACATATGGTGACCCCCTGGGGTTAAATCTGGTCCCACCCCGGAGTCAAAGTTTTACATGTATTATATTTGAGCATCTATAAAAATATTCTTCTGTGGAACACATTTTAAACTTACTGAGCATGAACAGACTGATACAACCATCCAACTAGCATTGTCGCTGGTGTCAATCCGAACCCATGGAGATATATATAGACCTATGCGTCATAACTTGAAACTCTTTGAGAACCCAACCCTATAACCATATATACGGCTCGTACACTTACTGGACATGAACAAACGGTTACAACCATCGGGGTCCGTCCTCACCACTGGAGAAATATATCATGGGTCATGACTTGGACACAGTTGAAATCCCCACACGATAACATATATTACACTTACTGGGCATGAACAGTCTGAACAGACGGTTTTATCAATGAGTTTAATACTTATTGAACCAGGTTGTTTGTTGCAGATAAAATGTTTATCATTATGTATTGTTGTGTTTTGGTAATATTACATTTTATAGATGTATTATATGTATATGCTTTTTATGCAATCTTTGGGTGAAAGTATTGAAAGTTCCATATAACCTTGCATACAGAGTGTAACACAAGCCGGGCTAGTGTGTGCTCTGATATTCTATGCAGTGTATTCTATACTGGTCACACAGAGGGGTTGTGTGTAGTTCTTAAACGGTATTTACACGGGGTGTTATTGGGGAGACTGTGTAGTCCTTTAAACAAAGGAAGGTCAAACTGGGGTTAACACATGGTGTGTTGGGGAAGATTCACTTCCTTATAAGGGGCTTGTGTTAACACATGTACATTACACAGTGTTTACACGGGGAGATTGTGTAGCCTTTAGCCAAAGGAAGGTCAAACTCGGATTAACACATGATGCGTTGGGGAAGATTCACTTCCTTAAAAGGGGCTTGTGTTACACATGTGTAGGGGGTTAGTGTTACACACTGTAGTGGTATAAAAGGTGTGGCTCAGAGATATTGGGGATCGATCTTTTGGCATTATTTTTGAACATTCTAATTTTGGTATATTATGAACATTGCATTAATTGAAGAAATATATATAAATTCGTGTTGTAAAGAATATATGACTTTGTGTTTCCTTACATCATAGTTTGTTAACTCGGTCACAAACTACCAGTCGCAAAGACATTAACAAATTCATAAGATTGTAAAACTGCGGGTATGAATAAATGAACACCGTTATTAAATTATACAACACTAGTTGAAAGCGGAGAAAATACCACGTTGGTAAAAATTACAACAGTATTTATGCTAAATAATAAGATAATAAAAAAACAAAACAACGGGAGATCACACAATATCACCCGCCGAATAAGTGTGTTCAGTGTTAGGTGACCTGGGTTAATTGCGGCAGGACAGGTCTGACGTAATCGCCAGACAGCTCTGCCAATATGTAGCCTGCGGACGTGATTGCACTTACAAATCTGGGTAAAATGTATCGATAATGCGTTTCAATATACAGTGATTTGTTTACAGACTTTTTTTCCCAAAATCAGAAATGCGCGAAATTACGTCCCCTCGAAACTGTCTTTTTTTGGAAAGAATCGCGAAATTTAATCCCGACAAAATAAAATGATTTCACAGTATCAACCAGCATTGACCCTGGGGTCTATCCCTTCTTTTGGGGGCTTAATCGCTTTGTATCGCTTGGAAACTGTACCATAAACTTCTCTAGATCTTCACTACGTGCACGTCGTGGAGAGGGCACTGCCGATATTCAATACCTGAGAACTTGTCATTCTCAGGTTTGAATTGAATATCGGTTGACTGAATGTGAAGGTGTCTCCTGCGTCCCATCACAGCACACATCATCTGATGTCTCCAGATCTCTGAAGTCGGAACCGGTACGCGGGCTGATGCTGCAATGGACCTGTACTCAACCATAAACCTCTGGTCATCACATTGCAGCGGAAGCCCACATTCTACCGTGGTTTTTCACAAGCCACTGAAGACTTCAGGGTGACACAGACATCGGGCGGTGTGTGCGGCGCAGGGGGCATACTGTGATGGGTGTGGCCCTAAACAAGACCGTCACCCCTAGAGGATTTAGGACACCGTAGCGGCTGTAGGACCTCCACGCCAGCAGCAAACGACCATGCCAGACCAGTCCAGACCACTTCACCGCCACAGCGAAAAGTACACAGAGCGAAAGCGACAACCACCTACATACACACAACAGAAGCGACAACCACAGCAGCAGCACCAGATCAACCAACACACTCCACTAGAGAAGTCCAGACACTATTGTGCCCATAGCGACCAGGGTTCTCCAGGCGTTTTAGTTGGCGGAGGGACTTTAAACCTCAGAACTACACACACACACACAACTGTACCATAAATACACTTACCTGGCATGCATAGGCGGATACAACCATCCAACCAGCATTGGTCCCGGGGTCCATCCCCACCACTAGGAGCATAGCCCCTAGGAAAAATAACGTGGAAACCGTTGAGATCCCACCTTATAACCATAGTATACACTTAATGGACATGAAAAATGGTGCTCCAAGTCCTAGTTTGTATTTAGTACTAAGCAGCGGCTTGACTGTCAAATTCTTAGCGATTTTTCTCCAAGTGATTTGGATTTGCTTAATTTTAAAACAGCCATCATGATTTTATCGCACATTGGTTTATTACTAGGACTTTCTTCACAACAGTAATCATGCTCTTTACAAATAGTATCTAATTCATTTGCTGGTTCCCCGCTATCAAGTGGATTAAAAGGACCGCAATATTTATAACCAGGAAGCGTTAACCCCTTTTTAGGTAACAAAGGGAGTAAAGCTTTATGAATATCAATACTTCCGTCTTGTGTACTTTTAACAAACTGTGTTTTAGTAATACCACAAGAAGCGCATGCTGCTTTCAACATTCTTCTGCCATTTTCTGCTAACATATACTGAGGATTGACATTTTCCGTAATCATATTTTCTTTAACGCAGTAACTCATATATAAATATGATTATATAATATATGATTTTATGATGTTTTCATTTTGCGTAGGTTTGTAAGGTTTTAATATTTTATAAAAAATATCGTACAAACTATGTCCTACTTGCAAATTTTTAATATACTGAATAGTGTTGTATTTTATGTCAGGTATGCAAGTTAAAACTTCTTTTGGCGGACTTAAGCCAAACGCATCAAAGTAATACTTAACGTAGTAGCAAGTCCAGTGTGTGCCAGGTCCAGTAAAATCATCTAGGTCAATAATGCCGCATTCGTGTTTATTTTGTTTTATCGGTAATTTGTTTTTGCTAAACACTCCACTTAAGTTTTTAATACCTAATTGTTTAACCCATTATATCTAAGTAAGAGATAGGCTCGAGTTTGAAAATTAACTTTTGTTTACGAGTGGGATACTTCTAAATGGTCTAATTTGTGAATCTAATTGTAAACCGTTTCCACGGTCAACTCTTAATCCCTTCCCTTTTCTGCCTACTTGCAATCCTTTTCCCGTCAAACCACTAATAAGAGATCCAATTAAAGGAATTCCTAATGATGCAAGTTGTCCAAGAAATCCCCCGTCTTGTTGTTGTTGCCTTGTTAGTTTAATAGGGCAGCAACCTTTCAACCTTTTTTCTTTGTGACGGTGCAAGCACACTTGATTCAAGTAGTGCTTGTGTTTTATCTCTAGGTATAGTTACTATTCCATTTCCAAATAGTGCTCCTGTTGCTAGTGATGCTTATACTTTCGGCGCAAATCTAGCAACTGTTGATAATATTGTTTTAGTTAACAAACCAGCTAATGCTCCTAAAAGGCCTCCATTTTTAGACTGAGATCTCATTTGCGATTTTGATATATTTATGTCTAAGCCATGTCCATTTTGTTAATGTTAATTTTAGTTGCTGTCAACAACAAAGGAAAATCCCCGACTAGTTGGTTATTTGTTAACCTTAGTGTTAATTCGCACCTGTAATTATATGCTTTTCCTAAACTTTGTTTTTGGCCATCTGTTAAATTTACTGAATAATTTGTGTAAGTCATATATATTATAAGTTAGATTAAACTATAACTAATGCATTTCCGACAGTATCAGTGACACATTTTGGTTTTCGTGTGAGTTCAGACCTGCTGAAATTATGTGAAAATCGTAAAGTTTGATATTAATAGATGTTTAGGAGACATAACTCAAAAACAAAATCCTACTTTTTTCATTTTGTCGATTTTATAACGTTGCATGTCATTTTCATTAAAACTGTCATATTTGTAAAGTTGTATCATTCAGTTCCTTTTTGGGTTCGAATTGGGAACCGGGAACTAGAAGACCTGACATTCATGGCGTTTAGTAGTGTTTTAACTTTTTTTTCCATTAATTTGACGCCATGATGCCGTCCATAGATAAACGTGTATAAAATAAGAGTTCGACCTTTCCTCGACTTTTTTTCCCAGGGTCTCCATTAATACATAACATACATTTTATTCCCTCCACAGTTTTGTTTTAACGTGAACATATTACAAAACTGCATCAGTTATAAATCGGACCTCACCCTGACTTTGACGTATTACGTAAGAAATTACAAGTTCAACCGCGATCAGATTTCCGGTCGGGATCTGCCTTACTGCGCGTGCTTCAAGTTTAAGAAGTAGAACGTAGGGCCGAGCTTAGAATGCGAATGACAAAGGTAAAAAAATCCTTAATTAAAAGACGCATCGGCTGCTGTCAAAGTTGACCTTGCTTATTTGCATACTGTGACGTCATATTATAAACAACAACTTACCTCTGTATTTTCGAATGCGTCGTTAATTCGAAGAACAATGGCGGATATGTCGAAACCGTATAATCTATTAAATGGTTGCGTTTGATCTAAATATATTATGGAAGTCACCGGCGACGTGAAAATCAAACGCATTACAATCAAGACATATAATTCTATCTATCTATCTTATAATTCAAATAATATATTGACTATAATTGCACCAGTTTCTTTGTAGGACGGCATCATGGCCTCTAACGAGCGATTACACCCCCCCCCCCCCCACTCCCCACACATCAAAACGTCTCCTAAATGCCATGAATATCAGGCCTACGGAAACTAGGTACCAGTTCCCAATTCGGCGCGAATAGGGAACTGGCTTCTATCGGAGTTCAAGCCTGTTAAAATTATGTGGAAATCGTAAAGTTTCATATTAATAGATATTTAGGATTCATTACTCTGAAAATATCCTACTTTTTCATTTTGCAGATTTTATAACATCGCATGTGGTTTTCCATGAAACTGTGATATTTACATTGAAATATCAAATTGGAATCGTTCAGTTCCTTATTGGATTCGAATCGGGAACCGATTTGGCGCGAATAGGAAACTGGTGTGTGTGTGTGTGTGTGTGTGTTCAAGTCTAACTTCTTTCATTTTGCCGGTTTTATAACATAGCATGTGGTTTTCCATGAAACTATGATATTTGCATTGTAAAATCGAAGTGGAATTGTACAGTTCTTTATTGGGTTCGAATCGGGAACCGGGAACTAGGAACCAGTTCCCGGTTCCCGATTCGAATAAGGCTCTGGCCTCTGGGTGTGTTTAAGTCCGCAGACATTGTGTGGAAATCGTAAACTATCATATTACTTGATGGTTAGGAGATATAACTCTAAAACAAAATGCTTTCTTATTTTACCGATGTTATAACATCTCATGTCGTTTTCCATGACACTGGGATATGTGCAATATGAAAATCAAGGTGAGAGTATTCAATTTCTCATTAGGTTCGAATCGGGAACGAGGAAGCATGAACCAGTTCCTAATTCACAGTTCCTGGTTCCGATTTCGATTCGAATAAGGAACCGAGAACTGGGAACTGGGAACTAGGAACCGGGAACCAGGAACCAACTTTATGCTCATGTTAATTTGGCTGTTGGGGTTGTTTAAGTGCCAAACTGACAGGTCAGTTATGTTTTTCTTCGGGTAAGTTATAATATATAGATGTTATCGATTGTTTGTTAATGTAAATTTAAACAATAATTAGAATTACATGATACTACAACATTAATATGCATCTCTCAAAACGTCGAATATGTCCACCTTGAGTTTGTTCTTATTTCAAAGCACGCCTGCAATGTAGGATGCACGCCTGTATCGCCATGCATCTTTTACAATACATCATTTTCAATTTACAATATTTGTGTCTAGAAATTCACATATGTACGTCAGACATCTATATCTATGGCCTGGGACATTGACAAGGTAACTGTAACGGTCTGAATGTTAAGAATATTGCATCTACATGTGTTATGCTAGTTTTCCCTACATAAACTGCATGCGGCAGAAAGGATTTCTCAAACATGCGTAGATGGTCGGTGCACAAATTTTGGGAATAGTCGCTTTGGTTAGTTGGCTAACACATGACATTCTTCAGTTTTGAAAATAACGTTTAAATACAAAAACAATCGTCCATAATTTTGAACACCTATCTCAATTCCTCAGACCTTGACGTCTATAAAGTCATAACGGTAATCTTCGAAATACCTTTGCAAAGCAGAATATATAGGGAGGCAATATTTTCCAAGAACCAAGGACATACAACCTTCAGGCCAACTAAGGCCAGGCACCTAGCCATGGAGAGAGACATAGAAATCAAACGTGTGCATTCACATTCTAAATCTAATTCCACACCCAGCCCCGCTCACTTCATGCTATATAAAGAGGGTGACAATAAAGGTGCCGTACAACTAGCATACTGTGAATCCAGTAAATGTAAATAAAGGGAGATAATTAAATTCATAACGGCAACTTTCGAAATGTGTGATCAATGAAATGGATTTACATAGCGTTAAGTATGATTCCACTATTTGTATATTTGCATATATGCGTTAATGTGTTAGTTATGCCTCAAAGCGAATGTGTTAAGACGATGTAGAAATACAGTTTATCAGCGTGTGTTTAAACTAACCGTTTTAAGAAGTGCATGTATGTGCCCCTCTGCGCACCATTGTATTTCCTGTCCTTGCATGGTTGTTTGCAAATTGTGTTTCCTTATATATCAGTATATATAAATGTAAGACAAATTATCAACTATTATATATAGGTCATTTCTTCTTGGACTATTTAAATAAAAAAGTTAACAAGTGTTGTGTTATTGTAATTATATTCTAAAACGAATTAGTCCGGATTTATTGTATGCATACATTCTGGCACAATACACCGTTTCAAAATATATATACAAAAAGCTTTATTGATACATGAATTATGTATACTACTCACATGCAAGCACGCAACATTAATTTACCTATTCATTGTGATAACGTTTTAATTATTGCTGACGCACGACCCTGGTGTAGCATTATCACCATTAAAATGTCGATTTATTATATGCTTAAACAAATTATTCTTAAATCTCTGGACATAGACATTCTTCAAATTCGATAGAATTGTCATACACTATGTAGAATATTTAATGAATATTCGTATATCTACAACATTGCTGCACCTGCCAATATGTATCTATACACCAACAAATAAATAGTTCGTTCAACAACTCCGCCTAACGAAGACTTTGTTCGAAACAAGGAAAGATAATGTCCTTCTAATTCACTGGTTCAACCGAACAACATTATATACACTGAACAACATTCCTAATTGCCCACCTAAATTACCTCCCTTATAACTGAATATCGTTTGAAATTCAAGTAACTGTAATTCAGCGTTAACATTAAATATTTATAAAATTTATTTAACAGAGGCATTTGTAGTGGTAATACTAGTAAGACATGATGTAAACATAATTTTAGTTGACATATTTTAGATATAAGGAACATCGAAATCTTCACTTATTCGAAGTATTTATCAAAATCCTATGTACCCAGTTATACCCAGTTGTATAAGAGTTACAATTTATTTCTAAGAAAACTCATCGACTTGAAAGCTTTAAAATGTGTTCATGCAATCTAAGCAGACGTATTAAACTCGTAATTATATACTTTTAGAGCATAACTTGAAAACTACTGTAGGAACTGGAATGAAACAATGATAGAGGGCAATGAGGGGAAGCTCAGAGCACAATAACCTTAACTTTAGCTTGATCACACACACATACGAGGGTGCTTCAAAAAGTTCTGTCACTAGGCATATATCCTTTGAACTGGATATTACACTGAGATAAAGTAGTGTATATATAGTACTTCTGGGTTCGCTCTCTTAAATTCCACAACAAAAATGAAAAATTTCCGGTTATTTATACCCCTGAATTACCTCCCCCTACCACACCTTTTCGATACTGGCATCTCTGAAAATGTCCTTGTTACAAAACGTTGTAAAAATTATTTGAATAGTTCTATGTTTTTAAATTTTCTTGTACGCCATCTGTTGTTATTCGCCCATAATCCATGAAAATGATTTTTGAGAATTCGGAAAGGTCTTGCTGCAAACCAGATATGAGTGAATGCATATGCCTTAATTTTAGCAGAAATAACACTGATTTTCTTCATTTTGTTTACAGAAATATTATAATATCTTTTAAATGTCGTAATTTTTCTCATAGTATTAATATGTTTTCATATTTTTTTACAAATCCTGGTCCTTCAGTGTTTAAATTTCATATTCAACACATTATTGTATAATTTGGTACAATGTTTAGTGAAAATATTGATCATCCAAAAACGCTATTTCAGAAGACTGCCCTTCCATTTATTTTCCATTTATCGTTTAATTAATTTTACACGTTAGCTTAAAATGTTAATTTCTAAGACAATGCCTTTTCATCTACCATGCTTAAATTCTGAATCTTGTAATGCACAGATATAACTGGTAATGTATGAGAAATTCCAAAGGTCTTTGACAATTACTTAAAGAGAAACAGGCATTTTAAAAAGTAACAATTAACATACCTGAAAAAGCTCAGGATGAAAATGCCTCAGTATGTATAAGTGATATGTATTAAATGTTCCATAACTTACGTCCCACAAAAGATACAGCATTCATTTTACCATCATTGGAAAGGTATTGAAACTCTCGTTCATTTGATATCAAGCATCAATACTCACAACGAGAACATGATTGTTAAAACGCGTTTGTGACAGAACTAATTGAATGACCCTAGTAATTACTATGAACAAAGGGTAAAAGGTAAACTATTCAGAAAGTGTTATTAAGGGATTTTAGCGGAATACTCGTGGTATTAATGGAACAATTAAGGTGGCGAATAACTGCAGTTTCTTTACATATTTTGCAATTAGAATCAAAATAAAATCTTAAAATCCTAAATTTTGTTCTCAGCCTTTTTCTGAATAGCTCTGCACCACTTATGTTAGAAGCCAGTAATTCAAATGGTACTTAATGCAGACTATTTGATTTGATGATAGTTTGAGTTGTCTCAAATAGTATAAACATGAACAAACATGAGCACATTTAGTTTAATGGCATACTACACTTAATAACTATATTTCCACAGTTATCTGACTGCGTAGTTTATATCTACGGAAGCATTGTAAAACAAACTTCATCCAACCAGCAACACTAGTCTATCGCTGCACTGCAGTAACAAATGACTATATAAGGCATTTAGGTCCATAAGTACACGGGTATACTTATATATACGGCAATAAATGTTAACATATTTTGTAAACAAATACATCTAAAAGCTATTTGTATATTTGCATATATGCCTTATTGGGTTAATTGTCCTGTCCTTGCATGGTTGTTTGTAAATTGTGTTTCTTTATATATCAGTATACCTTATATATCAGCATATATAAATGAAAGACAAATTACCAACTGTTATATATAGGTCATTTCTTCTTGGACTATTTAGATTAAAAAGTAAACAAGTGTTGTGTTATTGTAATTATATTCTAAAATGAAATAATCCGGATATATAGTATGCATACATTCTGGCACAATACATCGTTACAAAAATCTACAAAAAGCTTTTATGATACATGAACTATTTATACCACTCACATGCAAGAAATGCATATATAAGACATTTAGGTCCATAAGTACACAGGTACACAGGTATACATACGTACACCGCAATAATAGTAACATATGTTTGTAAACAAATACATTTCTCCATCATTAGAGAACACTTACTTACTTACATGTAGTTCAGTCCAAGATTCATTCTCTTGGGAGAGAAACTCTTGTATATAGAGGATTTTGAACGAGTCCCCATTTCATATAAGATTTATGAAACGAGTTATGAATTATTTTAATTTTAACGAGGCTTTTGGCGAGTTAAAATTAAATATAATTCATAACGAGTTTCATAAATCTTATATAGAATGGGAACGAGTTTAAGATCATTTTTATCATATAACACTGCAATCAAATAACTAACAAATAATTCAGATGGACATAAAACCGCCACGACGTCAGACACACGTTAGCGCCAATACGTCATAAAATCAGGCAGAACGTTATGTGACGTCGCAACGTCACGTCACACACAACGTTGAGTATCAAAGTGTTCGTTTTTTATCTCTTTACAAAAGGCGTTTTACGACGACTTTAACAAAATTGCACACTGATTTGTATAACTTCCATTAGTTAGTATAAGCTGTGGTAAATACTAAGTTTATGACCTAGATCTAGATGACTTTATAATAAATAAAATAGTTTCAGTCAATTAAACCTGCGTAGTGTTACAGATTCAACTCAACCAATCAAAATCGTTCCAGGTTGTATTACACGTGTGTCATACAACAGAATATTACATGGGTGTTCGACACTGCTAACAAAGGACGTTATGTGATAAATGTATATATGTATATATACATCAATTGATACTTTCTTTTGTTATAATTATTATTTGTTTTTACTACGCTCAATCCTGTCTCAAATAGTCACTCATGTGAGGGTTCAAAACAGGCCTCTAAAAGTCTTTAGCCATTTGATATATGTAATTTCAATTACATTTAATAACAATATGTATCATAAATTAAATTTAAGATAATAACAGCGCTATTAAATATATGTCTGCTTAAGACAGGTGTCTGCACATTATACTTGACCGCTAAAACAGGTTTGATTGGGCATATCTTTTTTAAAGATAAACAAATGTATGTTAATACTTATAGATGTTAGTAGCACACAATGGTTAACAAGAGCTATACTAATTGATTGGTAACACTATTATCAATTGTTATAGATAATAGAATTGTTCAGTCTAAACCACTTATATACGTATGTAGACATTTTTCTTATAGTTGTTCCATTTTCAAATGTAATTTACTGAATGATCTTTGGTATATTTGGCCTAAACCAAAAGCAGCAATGTATATATATGTTTTCCTTAAATCAGCATATCTTCTAAATTCAAATTAAATTCCGTTTTCCAATGTGTTACAAACGTAACAAGTCGTTTTATTGTATTAAAAGGTATGTAGCGACATCGCCAAACAAAGGTGAAATGATTTTCAAATTTGATGATAAACAAAAAAGATATGACCATATGAAGGTTGTTCTAAAACGGATATGGGAGCCGCTATTTTGGAAATTATAACGTCATAGTTAAAAATTTGCATATATGGAATATAGATAAATATCATTTAAAGCAAAAACAAAAAAAATCTCTGCAAATGACTGTAAAATCCTTACTGATAATATAAAGAATTATTGCCATAAATATACTTCATTCAGTTGGTGTTACTTATTCCCTATAAATAAATAAATATTCATATTAATAAATATTCCATATATGGTCACTTAGAACTATGATTTCATAGCTCTCAAATTGGCGATACATCATATCTTCTTTGTTTATCATCCGATGTTGATAATTCTTTCATCCTTTTCCAAGTTGTTCAGAACTCTCAATAATAACGATCGTTTAGCTGTGTCGCTACATTCCCTTAATATATACTGATCACCAGTATCGTAAATAGGGTTACTGCAAATGCAAAGTGGTCCTTCTATCGCTGTTATAAGTGCGTGTTATCGGTTGATTATTAAAATATTGTTATCTGTTGTTTTTTTCTACTTCCATGGTCATACTTTGTGTTGCATAGGTTTAAAGCTACTTGTATGCTCATCTGAAGCAGCATCCTCTCATTATCAAATCGAGTTATTCTCCGTCATCGTTTCCAGACACATCAGCACATTGTGGGTTGACTTGTATTGCCACTGGATGTCGCCAATGAGTGCTAGTATAACTGCATACCTCGTTCAAAGCCTGCTTTCGGGATAAAACAAAATATATTGTTTTAGTATATATAAGCGCACAAGACTAGTTTCGTGGCAGTGCTATTTGTTTATGAGTGGTTTGCTAGAAGGTTTATTTTATTTGACACAAATACTTTTATACAAGAAGCGAACAGAACAATACTTTATCAACTCAAATCACAAAAGTGATACAAGAGTATACAGTTCATAGTTGTTTTAACAATTTACTCCCCGTGTGGTTGCCGGGGTAGACTACAACCACTGCAAATCCCGCTAGAGGACACCCCCACCCCCTTCATGTTCATTTTGTCATTTTTTTATCATGCTCATTCAAGGTTTTCTTCATAACACTGCATATGCAAATGTGGAAACGTGGCTCCATCGTAAATGGATTGTGTACAATAGAATTTGCAGCAACTCTACAGTGCAGGTCAGAAGGTTCTAGGCCCATTCTCCATATTTTATCTAGATGTAAATGGAGGATGAGCCTGGCAAGTTTATCCCTGTTTGGCGTCATATAACCTGTCTTGTGTTGGTGCGTTGTAAAACCCCAATTCAATTCAATTTAACAATTTACACGACATGGTGTTAGTATTCATAATTTAACAATATTTAATAAACGTAAATAATTGCACATAAATACTATGGGATTGACTTGACGCGTGGGTGCGGTGGAATGGTTGTTGGGTCGCGATGGGTGTTGGGGTGGGTGTTTGGGTGTTGGGAAGGGTTTAAATGCTTATCAAACAAAAGCAATAGTAACTTTTGTTTTTACTTTGACCGAGCAGGTAATACAGTTCAGGGCCCCGTTTTATGAAACAACTTACGACCATTGTGATCGTAAATCAATTTCTTAAATGCTTCACTATAAATGACTCTTTTTAAATAAACGTGATTTTATTTCATTTTCTTATGCATGTGATATTTCTGCACTACGTGCACACATAATTGTGAATAATTAAAAAGTCAATTCTTATTAATATTAATATAATTAATTTTATTGTTATATTTATAATTATTGTTATTACTACTATAATAATAATAATTAGTATTAATATTATTATCTTCATTACTATTATTATCATCATTGTTATTATTACTATTATAATTATTATTATTATTATTATTACAATTATAATTATTATTATTATTATTATTATTATTATTTTCATTATTATTATTTGCATTGCAGTTAGTTATAATTAGACTGATTTCCAGGCAATCGTTTAAAATAATAATACATGTTTCTCCCAGACTAAATTTATCGACAGAAGACTCTAACGTATATAAATCTAAGATTAAATAATATAATACTAATGAATTTCTAATTTAACACACGCTAAATATGATCAACATAATAAATTACCTGAAGCATCTTTGTTCTTCTTCTGCGCACGCCTCTTATATACAAGTATGCTGATGATGAATATTACTATCATAATCACAAATAAAGAAATTGAGACTGCTATAATCAGGATGATTTTAATGCTAGAGGTGTTGTCTAAAGGCGTGATGTCATCAGATATGTCATCGCTTCCAGCTATTCGGTATCCAGACGCAACGGTTATGGAAATAATGTTTGAAACATCACCACGGTTGCTTTTATCATCCACAGCAACTATTCCAACGAAAGCCGTCGACGTGTAGCTTTTCGTGGCATCTACAATCAGTTTCAGAGTTTCAGTTCCCCCTGATGGCAATGGCGTCATCGTGAAGTTTGTTGTATCCAAAACTGAGGCCGCAGTAAAATTGTCAATTAAAGCATCAAAGTCGTCCGATACCCTCAGTTCATAAAGCGTAGCTGAAAGTAAATATACATAACGGGACTATTAGTCTAAAAGAGTATGGGGGTGGACCTTTGGAAACGACCGAACACGATAATTACGAAATATTCCAGTCTCGGTTTGACTGAGAAATATAGTGAAATATGCTTGTTACCGTTCACAGAACTCAGTATTCATAAAATCAATAGTAAAGTATTTTACCTAGAAGAGAAAATACATTTCCAACAGAGAAAGTTATTAATGTATTAATAACTTGTTTATGGTATTGACTATTAAATAGTTCAAACATATATTAAGGGTTTGTTTAAGATTGTATTTAATTGTCAAAAGTAACACGATAAGACGTCGTGGTTGAAATAAATATCAGCCCGAGAGAACGGGCTCATACGTTGCAAACGTAACATAAATGCTTCATTTAGGAATTTTCTTAAATTTAAAACATCATTTTTAATTTCGCTCTGTTTACTTGGTCTTCATCTACTGAATAATATTGTTTTCCTTAATTAATGATGGACAATGCATTTTATATATATATGTCAGTTTGTGCTTTTAAAATAGTAAATGACAATTTGATTATAATCCTAAAAAAATAAAAAAAAAACACGAAAAAACAATAATTACATTTTTATTTAAAACAAAATAAAAACTGTAATCAAATTGTCCCACAATCATCTTCATACATGTAATCACGCATCAAGATATCATACAAATGCGTGTTGTGATGTGTGTCATAAGGTCGAATACCTTAAATGAATAATGAGTAAAGTATACATTGATCCAGTATGTTGTTTTTTATTTATTATTCTCGTCAGTATAAGGTAACCTTTTTATATTTGACCAGTTAGTCATTCCCCTGTCCTTTGCACACTTATTGCCGGAATCTCAAGACTCCGGCTATATTTATCCCGGACTCAGAAAGCTCCTATGGGTGTTGGACTGTGTATCAACGTCATTTTACTGTTCATAAAACAACTGTATTTTATTAAGAATACCGGGACGCAGTCAAATTGATACACAGGCAGTTTTTGGGTCTTCTACTACTTGAATTACATATCAATTTTAGGGATACAGTCTACAAATTATGATCTGCGCATGCACGTAGAACTTGTTCTAACTGTTTTTTACTACAAAAATTATATGTAATTTTCAGGGATACAGTCTATAAAACAAATACAGCTGGTTCCAAATCGGTATCGTCACTGATTATTGCTTGATGTAAAACTTTATTAAAGGGACAAACGGCAATCTTGATTTTGTAAAAGCTCGCTGCGCCCCGTTAGTTTTTCTACATAACTTGCATTCGTTCAATAATTAATAATACTTATTAGAATAATATAAATCAAATTGTATTTGAATATTACTAACTGTTTTTGTTTACAGCTTTATATGTATCTCTTTCTGGTGCTGTCTGATTTTAAAATAAGCAACACCTCTTCAATCATTAAACAGAGTTGATGAAACTTTAACTGAAGCATCGTCTAAAGAGTTTGAATAGATCTGTTTCACTGCTACTTATTCTCATGAACTACTGATTGTATTTCAATAATAAAAAACATCTTACATTAAACCCTTTCTTCTAATGTAAATTTACATTGCTAAAATCTGATATTACCTTCACAGACGCTAATATTTTAATCCAATTAGAGTTGATGAAACTTTAACTGAAGCATCGTCTAAAGAGTTTGAATAGATCTGTTTCACTGCTACTTATTCTCATGAACTACTGATTGTATTTCAATAATAAAAAACATCTTACATTAAACCCTTTCTTCTAATGTAAATTTACCTTGCTAAAATCTGATATTACCTTCACAGACGCTAATATTTTAATCCAATTGCTATTATATTATCCTTAAGTTGTCTTTTTGTCTATAACTATGATAATTTACCAATCATTTATATTCTAACCATAATATTTTCCCTATTCCGCACATTCTAATCATGAAACAATATCCTATTTAGTCATCCATTACACATACTATTTCAGATGTCTATCAAATTCATATTATAACATTATACAACACAGATGCCAAAATTAAAAACATGTTCATTTTGTCTCATGATGACAAGTTCACGCTCAAATCTTTCATGATAAATTTGTTTTGATTGTTGACAGTTACAAATACAAAATTCTCTAACATCTACAAACTGTTCGTTTAATTTATCATATTCATTAATTCCTTATTGTTTTCTTATGTGACGGACTTATACTTGGTATCACTGTGTTCTTATATGCGCATGTTCCGCTATTTATTGTCCAGTATGATCCAGTATACTAATATCAAGTCCCGTTATGTTTTACTCACTAACTTGACTAACCTTTCACACGTGACTATACAACATCGACATGAGTGACCAATGCAATGCTTCGCTGTATTCGCCAGTTACGCCTGTTGACGTATAGTCGCATGAAAATATATTATATATATATGATATATTGTTTCAATCCTCCTTTCGGCTGTACCTCTTCCCAAAAACAAATATTGTTGCCACGTAATAACGAGGCGAGGTAAATAAAAGTCCACCGACTGAACAAACCGTGACACGTGCACATTTAAAATAAACATGTCTGTTTTCGAAAGATAACTGGGGTTAGTTATTTATTTTTGTGTTATTTTTAAAGATGCCCATTTTTAAAAAAAAAAGAAAATACATAGTTTAAGATAAAAACATATATTTGAGTATGTTTTAGTTCTTAAATTAGCTATCCTTGTACATTTGTCCGTCTTCATAAGAAATGCTTACATATATATATATATGTCAAATACAACCTGTTTCTTACTTAACATTAAAACATTCATGTCTTCAACTGCTATTTATAAAAGATACACTTAAACGTTTTTTTTAATATAAAAAACAACAAACAAAACAAAACATAAAATGTTCACGACGTCGCAAAACGCTAATTTATTCCAACGCGAATTTGCGCAACGTCTAAATGATACCGATGTCCATACCTTGGCCGATATTCTTATCATCTCCTGTGGCAGTCCATGTAATAATGTAGTTTCTTCTTTCAGAGACATCATGAGATGCAGTCATTATATCGACAATTTGTAAATCTGTTATTCTTCCAGGAGCCGTTATATCGTCGGAAGTATTGACACCAGCTACGCTGACATATATATTCCCCGGAAATGTGACTCTTTCGAAGGCATCAGTCGGAACGTCATCGGTAGATTCGTCGTCTTTAAAAGATATTCGGTATCATAAATGTATAACGTTTGGATTAATAAATTATATTTAAAGACACAACAAATTATTAAATGACGGTTTTACTTCATTGTTTATTGACTTTATATATATATTGCATTGATTCATACCAAGTATCCTTATGGAAATTCAACACACTTTGCTGAAGACTTAATAGTATTGTTTAATCAAAGTGCATTTTAGCATAGCAGTCTCGTGCGTTTTTTTATGAAAATTAATAATTAGGTTAACACTACTTCCGAATGAGACATTTGAAATAGAAAATAATAACGCAGTCTCAAAGTGTTGAAGACATTCTTAATCTGAATAAAAGTAGGTATACAAGTCAATCAGGAAATATAGCATTCACAAAACACTGTCAACCTAAAACACGTATTCAAAATAAAAAATAAAAAAATATATAGATAAAGTATGAGACACCACAAATAAAATAGGGTTGACAATTGGGTACCGACTTGTTGGTTAGAGAATATATCATGGCGGGGAGTTCTTTATTTATACTGTCCCGTTATAGTGGGATGACAGTAGGGTAAGTGTGAGGTTTGGTGCACCCTAAAACCTGGTTTAAACCCCCAGTGACCATTTTTGCCACTGCCGTTCCAAGGAGGTAGCCCTGTTGTCAACCCTTTTGTGTTTGTGATGTCTTATTTGGCTTTTTATTCATATTTATAGTTGTTCTTCGTTTCTCTGTGTGTGTGTGTGTGTGCGCGCGCGCGCGTGTGTGTGTGCGTGTATGACTGTCATCCTTGAATGCTACTTTTCCTGTTAGATGTTTATATTTATATTGGAATGGTCAGTGACAAAAAGGCCGATGGGAATCATATGTTCATCCCAATAACGATAAAACGGTCCAGTGTAAATAAAGAAATCTCCGCCAAGATATATCCTTTATATACTAGACAGCATTAATAGGCACTATAATAATAACACACAGATGTATAATAATTATATGAATATTAGAGGAACAACCTAAGAAACCACAACGCAAATATACGCAATGACTAGTCAGAAATCAGAACAACAAGAGGATAAACCGTGCACGACAAGACCAGGTTGAACCACCCCTTTCAGGATTTAGAGATACGTTATCATAGAGTCCACAATATGTCAGATCATCGCACAATCAAAGAAGAAAGTACAGTGTCGAAGTGTAAAATCAATGCGTCAACCTCTAAACATGCAGTGCGTTATAAAATGATAGGGTCATGAACTCTTTTGATGAACAGTTTAATAAGTTTTATAAAGACTGTATGAAAGTATCAGGATTAAGAATCTTATGAAGTGTGTTAATCACATCAACATCGCTGTCCTTGTTGCAGAAGAGTTCTAAAAGTATACTAAGAAAATAATATGGCGTTATATCATACAATTTGCCAGATGTACGTGTCATATTCCATAGCTGTGTTTACCTAAGGTACATCCGGAAAGCGCTGCCTCCAAACGTTATTAATAATTGCCAAATTTCTATTTGGAATTTTAATGGCATGTAGTGAATATATTTTATTTATGACAAACTTTGCTCTTTAACAATGCAATTAATGATATACAGTTGATAACACTTGTTATCACATACTTGCTTACAAATATGAACATCTTTCAAATACAAAACGTACTATCTTTCCCTAAGGCTAGGACCCTAGGTCTGATATGACTTTTTTGCACTTTTTTTGTAAATGTCTTAAAGCTACAGAGTCTCTATTTTAACTGGTAATAACTGATGAATATGAATGAGTCACGTGTGAAGTAGTTTCACGATTCGTAAAATATCCCATTTTTATTTAGCCTTCGTACAGGTAACATCGCTAAATATACGGCTTCAGAATACATATATGTGATAAAAAAAAGTAATTGCCCTGAACGGGATTTGAACCATAGACGTTGCGCTTGTATGATATACGTTTATCCACTAGACCACGGCTATTTATTGATATGTTGTAGCATTTTTAACACTAAATAGGCCTTACGTAATAACTAGCGCATACACAAACACATCAAGCGCTAAATATTAGTCGAGAAATGGTTGTTTTGAGACGGAATATTAGTTTCATATTGATAA